>LPNX011130493.1:324186-429313 GCA_001517045.1 Pseudotsuga menziesii
ACAATACATAACAGATACGTTTTCATTGCTCGACACCTTTCAAATCATTTCAGTCTTCATTTTGGGTAGGAAAATATTTTAAATCTCTATTGATGAAATGAAACAATACATAACAGATACGTTTTCATTGCTCGACACCTTTCAATTCCTTCAACCAGGTTCCTCTATTGTTTATTCCTTCGCAATTCCACTTCCAACCAAGTAGTCTTCCATATGTGTATTGGGTAGGGGTCACATAAGGTGAGTGACTCCAACACTTCTAAAAGGGATGATCAATGACATGGATCAATGAGGGATGAGAGAATGAGTGAATCAAATTTATGGTAGGACTTCTCCAATGTGACAATATGAATGGATGTCTCATTTTATGTGTCCCATCACATATATTTTATGGGTGATTGAGATAGTTGTATATGGTTACCATTTAGTTTTTCTAGTTACAACGAAGACCAAACTATCCAAAACTAACATAACTTTCCATATTTTTTTTTCAATTTTTTTAGGCCCATGCACCTTGCTCAAAGACAACTTGTGTGGCATGCACCTTACTAGATAAAAATGAGCATGGGTCTCATCTATGGTTACAACTTCATGGATTCAAAGGAAAATGAGTTGGGATATCATTTTACAGATGTGGGCCATCATATGGAGTCAAATTGTGGGCTCTTCCTTACTTATCAGATCATTCTTGTGAGAAAATAGGGACACTTGGATGTCATATTTGGGATATTTTCATCACAAACAAGGAAGTGAAAATGTGTATTATAACAGGTAGGATCCAATTGTCAATTACTACAGACCAAGGTGCCATAACTTGATGAGGAACGCTCCATTTGGGTCAATCTAGAAGAAATATTGGATCCCATGGAAATTCAAATTACAGGGGTACAATCAAAGTAGTCTTGATCCAGTGGCAAGATATGCAACCAGAAGATGCCACATGTGAAATATAATATATTTTACAACAATTTCCTCACTTTAGCCTTGAGAGAAACAAAAATTTTAAAAGTGGGGGCATGTTAGGGTACTACCATAACCCCCTTACTTTAATAGTTAGTCAAGTAGTGTATGCATCCATCTCTTTTGAATAATTTGGAGTAGTTAGTAGTGAAAAGTTAATGTAAAAATTGTGGCTCTATTAATTAAGGCCCACTAGGAAGTTGGTACTCAAATAATTATTTGACCATGTCAAGTAGTTAGGATTTTCATATTGAAAGAATATTTAAAGTTATAGAAGGATATGTATTGTTTTCAATAGATATTGTATTGAATATTTTCTCAAGTGAAAGGTCACCCAACCTTATGGTGCATCTGAACATTGCTTCCAGATTTGATTATCATAATACAAGAATTATTTATAGAACATTTATCTTGTATATTTCCTTTGATCGACTATTTTGCAACATAATCTTGTGTTTCTTGTAATAACCCAAAAATTCATAAAATTTTAATTTTTTTTCATGTAACACAAAATGTTCAAGGATGTCACTGTTTATGAATCAATAACTGCTAGCGGTTATTCAAACAGTAGTAATTAGAATTGAGCATTATAATTCTTTAGTTCTATATATTTTATTTGTTTATCTTGAAGTACCATGTTATGGATGTTAAATTCAGCAGTTTATGTTTTAAAGGGGCAAGAAAGTAAACTACTTCTAACTCTGATGCTAAGTGTGTTATTACTGTCTTATGTCAAGTAGGAAAGAACCTTAGATGAGATCGAGGCTTACTTAGCTTACAGCTAACGCAGTGAAGTGATGCTTCTTTTACAGGTTCTAAATAGGTAAGCAATATTGTTACCAGTAAATTCCAGATCGAGAAAAATACATTCAACTAGCATAGGATAAAATGATAGTTAATTTGTTTGTTTTGCAACTTGTCCCCGTAAAAGGTATTGTTGGTATTTCTATTGTTAGAAATATGCATGAATGTTTGTAAAAACACTAATGTAAAACAAATAGGTTTAGTGCAGTTATAATTACCACCACAGTACTTGTTCCATTAATCATACTCTTTGTGTTTTCAGTTATAGACTTGTATTTCATGTTTAGATGGCTTCTATTAAGTATAGTTTTACTTTTTTCCATTACAAGTATGGTGGCCTAAAATAGTCCATAAACTAGAAGATATGTTTAACATAATTGCGACCAAAACTACATACTTATCATCAGAGTTTGGTAGCAAGTATTGTTTATATTTATTGAGTTCTTTCTAAACTTTAAACATTCTATTAGTGATTTTCCTTGATCTAGTATTCATATTTGATTTCCTTGTGTCAGAAATATCATTTTATATGAGTTTTTGTAGACAAAGCATATAATTGAAATATAAAAACTATGCTTAGTCTAAGCCTATCTTAAGGATCTATATGGTTATGTACTTCTATGGAAGGTTAGTTTACCTCCATCGTTGTTTTCTTACTATTATCAAATGTAAACATTATTTAATACTAAGAAGAACATAGATAGATTATAGTTATTCAAAGGACTTGTTACAGCTGCAACTGTTTTCCCCAAATTTTTAAATTTTGGACCCTCCTCTTAACTTTTATCTTGCCTAAAATTGTTTGGATCCATGAACTCTGTTTTTTTTTCACCTCTGCTACATGTTTGGATTGTTTTGAGGTCAACTATTTTCATGCTTTTCGGAAAATTGCTTATGTCTGAAACTGTTTGAGCTGTGGAATTTGAAGATTGGATTTCAGATGTTTCCCGTTTGATCTGTGATTTCTTTCTTTGATGTCAGAAGTTTATTTCATTATTGTCGCCGCTATTTGGAGGTGGAACAAGCTTTGTCGTCGCTGTCCAGCCGAAAGTCTGTTGGAGCTTAACGTTTTAGTTTGGTCGTTCGGAAATGATTTAACCATGCATCAGAGCCATATTTCCCTTCGGGGCTGCCGTTGCGGAAGCTGAACGATGATTTTTTTCGACGAATAGCTTTGACTGTCCGATGTTGTGATGTTATTATTTCGACTTATTTTGCACTATCGAAGGTTGGCTGAAGCTTGAGTCAGTGGTTTTTTTTGACCTTCATGAAGCCACTGTTTTGGAGATAAGACAGGATTTTTGGACCACTGTACAACTTTAAGTTGTCCGAGCACTTAATGTTTTCACGATTTTTTCTGCACTGTATCAGAAGGTTTTATAATTTTGATCGAGGGTGGTAGTCTAATTGCCTTCCACCATTGCGGCTCATGAGTAAACTAAGTATCCGATATTGTAACTGCTCCACCCACCAATGTTTGGTTACGGTTTCCGCTAATATGTTTTTCTACGGAGCCCGTAGTCTTTTTATCTTCCACTATTGTGGCTGCATACTGCGCTAACCTCCCGACTTTATGTCTACCTGTGCACCGATGAGGAATTTCCCCCCGATGCTTTAGTGTTTAGCCTTTCGGACGCCGATAGGATTATTGGTCCTACGGAACTCGTTGTCCGTCTGAAACCCTCCATTGCAGATGTTTTTTAAACTATCCTCTCTATATTTTAATGGTTCAAGCTGCCGATAAGGGTTTTCCTGCCATTTTCTAAGTTTTTAGCCTTTCTATCGGCGACAGTGGTTTCTGATTCATGTTAAGGATTTTGCGACAAAAGCGCATTACAGGGCCTCATTTGATGATCAGTTTTATTGTTAGTGTGGTTTAAGTTTGTTGAAAAGATGTAGTCCGAATTAATGATGAACTTTGTTTAACTGCAGACGGATTTAGAATATTCTTGAGACTCTTGCTGCAAAGAAGACATAGCTGGAAGACAAAGCGGAATCATTAGCAACAGGGGCTAGGCTTGGAAAGGTTCATCAGTTACTAAGGTGGTCCCGTTTTATGAAGTACTCATAAATCTTAATCCGAAATGTAACGCATTATGCGAATCATGAGCACTCACGAGAGGACAAAATTGTGAGACTAAACGGTTTTGGGGAAGCCCAAGTGTCGTTCGTGGGAAGCCCAACAGTTTGATTCTTTTTGTATAAATATAGAAGATTTAGATAAGCAAAGGGACTTTCCCCAATTAGATTGTGGAAGACATATTGTAAGAAGAACTATTTCCTTTTGCAATAGATAATTACAGTTTTCATGTTGGATAAAGCTTGGTGGAATGTTCAAATGTTATGCTATGGATTTGTTGAAGAGGAACTATTTCGTTTTCAGTTTTTTGTCCATTAACTGTGAGATCGTTCTAACTCTTTGAACCTAAGTTCTCGTATGAATGATCTCTGGTTTATTTTATGAAAATTTCCACTATGAGTAATGAATGTTGTTCATAAACAATTGGCTATCTGGTTGTTCAAATATCTTTAAATGTTCATGTGTTTTGAAAGAAGTATCAGCTATCTGTGATTTTTCATAATGCATGCATGAAATACATTACTCATTAATAAGTGATAATCTTGCTCCCTAGGGATAGCTTAGGTAGTTAGATTTAATTTCTTGATGTGTGTGTGATTTAGATGCATGAGAGTCTAAGACGAGAGGTAAGTACCTGCGCATCACATTGTGAACACTCCTTGCATTCTCAATCAATCTGCATCTTAGATAGGCACTTGCATATCATACTTAAAGTCAAAAAACACAAAAATATACATAGTGGGCCGAGATGCAACCGGTAAATCCTTTTTGTTTTTGTTACTTGACCTACGGTAGCCGGACCGCAAACCGGACGGATTCCCTACACCAAACAGTCATGGGCTAGTTGGGAACGTTGGCTGGGGAGAATCCCTTGCTGTTGTTGCCTGCAAATTTCCAGGCCTCAACAGGACTCTAGCATAAATGAACACTTTTCAATTTTTAATAAACTATGGTTATAAAACAAAGAAATTGAAAGAAGGAAAATAATGATACTATGCAATGATGTTATATGGTCTTGACTTGTAAACCAAATGATTTGTGTAGGTTAACAAGCGAGACTTTTAAATATATCTTGATACCCATAATTGCAAATTATTTGATGGACACGTGGATGGTGATTGAAGCTTAGGGTTTTTGTTGACCTTGAGATGCCATATAACTGGCTTCAAACCCTAAAACGCACTTTGTTTTAGTCTAGGATATGGAGTGGTCGAGCTGTGAGTTTGTGTCCACCATGCTTGATGTCGAACCTCCATTAAAACAAACACAAGCCTTTGTGAGCCTTAATGAGTTGGTGTAGAAGGGTGAGTAAGAAGCTTACTACCATCGTGAGGTGGTTTTGACTGTGTAGAGAGTAATGAGGGTTTGGGATATCTTCGCCTTCATTTTACTGTAAGATTTAGAACTCCGTGTTTGTAAAGAGTGCGATGGGGGTTGTTCACTGTGTGAGCTGAGTTCTTGTTGACTGTTCATTTCCTCCATGAGGTTTTGGTCTTTACCTCACCGCGGCCTGAGACTTCACCTTTGAATACTACACACTACATTTTCATGTTGGCAGGGCTCCATTTCAGCTTATGAAGCTCATGAGGGAGGTTAGGGTGAGACTGCAACATCCAACAGCTACGCCATGCCCTTGGTAAGAATTATGATTGGTTTTACTGCTCTGCATAAGTATAATTTTAATTTATTTATCGAATTATGTATTAACCTTCATCTTCTTTTGATTTTGATTGTGCCGGCTCTTTCATGGTGGCTCAAAATACTGTTAACTCCATCAACAGGGCTTTCATGAAGGCATTAAAACCAGTAAGCCTCAGTTTCACCTGGGGTTTCTCCTGCACAAGTTGTAAGGTGGATTTCGATGGAACTGCTGTGTGTTGTGGTTGTTGGTTTGGCCGTGGTCATTAGTTGCTCTGTTTGTTCTTTTTAATTTCTATTTTTAAAAGCCCTAGTGAGTGTTTGTAATGAGAGGGTATGGGCTTTCATAGCTGTGACTTACATATTTTAGTTTTGAGCCTTCTCGACCTTAGTTGAACATATGGTGATAATTTTTAAAGCTATCTTTAAGCCATGACTTTACTGTCAGGCCATTGGGTTGTTTCATGAGGATTTGATTAGGGTTTTTAAAGGAAACTTTGATGGCTGTTCTTACAACACTTCTCACTTTGGTAAAAGGATTTCGTAGCTGAACAAATGGTTGTTTCAATTTTGTGAACCCTGTTTAAGTATTGATACTTTTATGTAAGCTTTTAAGCTTTGACTGATAAATAAAGGCTCTGAGCCGAGACTCAGTTTGTTCAGTTTCATTTTTAATATTAAAAGGATTTTCACAGCTTAAGGCCGAATTAGCAGTATCTCTGTTTGGTTTACATTTATGTTTATTTGGTTTATTTTAGCTATTTTTATTGTTATTTACTTTTCGATGGTTAGGGTTAAATAGTTCAGTAAGAAATTTTGTTTCTTATTTAAAGGACTATGATTTGAAGACCTTTGGTAAATAAATATTTTGATAGCAACAAAATTAATAACACTACAATAAATTCTGAAACTAGGATTGAGAATGTTATTATTAAATAAATGTATTTCTTTTCTGTAATTTCTGGAATATACAACTAGGTTTTGGTATTATAAATTTTGAATTTATTCAGTTGTGAAAGAACAGATCTTTTGTAAGTCCTACTTATTTTTAATGGTTTGTAGAGCTAGTATTTTTGTTTCAGTAAACCTAGTTTACATGTTCTCATAAATGAACTAACTGAGTAATTATTTAATCTAAATTACTGTTTTACTAAGTTAAACCTAGTTTAAATATTTTACTGTTCCTATATTATTTATTTAGGTTTACATACTAGGTTTATAATATGCAACTTTACTAGTTTTAATGTATAAAATATTATACATACTAGTGTGTATTATTTAAATTTGTTCTTCTATCTTTATTTAGTTTATTTAAATACTTTAAGTAGATAACACAAATACAACTAAAGTTCTATAAATAATTTTACACAGAATCTTGTAAATAGTATTCATCTGCATTTGCATTCATATTTTATTGAATCAACTTATTTGAAATAAATAAACCTACTGTACTAGAGTACTGCCTTGCAAGAGGTGTGGAAAAATACAGTTTAGGTAATTTTTCCTATCTATCAATTAACTCAAAAATTTCTCTACTAATTTACCCTATTCTAGCTAGTTACTAACTTTCATAGCATAAATAATTTTCCTATTTATCTCTAACAGCAATAAAACAACAATATATTGTATTAATGAAAAACTCTTAAATTCTTCCAGATACAGTGAATAAATAAAATAACTAAACTAAGCAAAACCTAGAAGTATAAATGAGGTGACAACAACTTAAGGAGGCTATTCCTCCCAACCAACTCTTGGAGAAGAGTTGGACTGCAATTCTCAGGACCCCCAAGCTTATCTCCTGGTCCACCTGGTAGGGTACTGGGTGAGAGATGTAGTCTTGAAATCCTATGCAACTCCACTGAGTGTTCAGCAGTAACTCAGTTCTGCTTACAATAGTATGAAATCAGCTTAGAGTAGCTGCACTAGTTCAGTCTTGAGCACTTATCCCCTCAAACTTACTTCAGCTAGTCCCCTCCATCAAATTCACATGTGCACTTCATTCATTCAGAATGATCACAAATCCAGAATGAGCAGCCTCATCTGTCTTCAATGGGAAGTTTTATTAGCATGCCTAGGTCTTTTAGGTGAGTTTTTACTTAATGAGCCACCTGCTCCTGTTCCACTTTCTTGGGGAATCATGACCACAAAAATAGGTAAGTTGCCACCTATAACAGCTAGAAGTAGTTTGAGGATGCTGCCACATGCCAATCTGCTCTCAACCTAGCCTCCTCCACCAAGTGACCAATAAAACACTCATTTAACAACTTCCCTAAGCGGTTGTCTCATCTTTCATTTATTTATTAATAAAATATTCTGCTATACATTAAATTATCCTTGACCCCACTTGGTCATTAATTACAAACTTTAACATAAAATATAACATAATGTTCCTCAGAAACATAAAATTGTTTTGCAAATTGGGGCATGTGACATTTCTAGCATTGTTTATCCTTATATATCTTGGTATTCCTCTTATTTGTAGGTTAAGTACACTAAAATATCCAAATCGCTCTTCATCTTCCTATAAAATTCATTTTCCTCTCGTTTCTCCCATGGAACAATAATTTCTCATGCCTGCCCCCCTTCAATTAAATAAAAGGAAATGAAATAATTTCACCTACCCTTGCCATGTAGATTCTTTGTATTTTCCCACTTCTTCTATCATACAAAATCCATTAGACACATGATTGTCAACAATGTTTCTTTGATCAAACAAAATACCAACCGTGGAGGAAGGTACACTTATCCATTTTCTAACTCGAGGCCAAAGTTTACACCAAATTGATATCTAAAAGTTACGAGATTTATGCTTTGTCATTCTCCACTCTTATGCTTGAGATGTATAAGAAAGCATATGAGATGGCCACTTATGATTTTGAAGCGAAATAGATTAATTTTGATATGTTTGTTGTCCAATACAAATCCAAATAATATTCATCAATGGTGTCTTCAAGGTTTTATAGGATCTAGGTAGATAAGGAAAGAAGGGAATTAAATTGAATGAAGATGCAAAGTTCCCCAATTCTTAAGAACAAGAGAATAAATTCAATTCCCTACAAGATGAGTTTGTGGAAAATTTCAAAGTCCCCAATCCGAAAGTTATCTAAGACTTGTTAGATGCTAAATACAAACAAATCAAATAGTTGAAGTCCAAATTTTTTCAAAATAAAAGGTTGGTAATCCCATGAAGCATTATGATTTCATACAAATCACACGAGCTAGAAATGTTTTGGATGTAGAGAACTATAAACTAGTCAATGAGTTGGGGCATTTGAAGACACAATTAATAGATATTGAGGCACACAAAGATTTTCTCACTTACAGAGGCTCTTAAATATATTGTTGAACTCAACAACCAAGTTCAAGAATTGTATAGTAGTATAAAAAGTGATATAAATGACTAAAAAAACAACTAAAAATTGCATATAAATGGCCAAATTTAGTCACTTGACTAATAGTCATTTATTGCTAGTCACTTATAACTCGACTAAATACGTCTAATTTTTTTTAGTCATTTATTGGTTCGATTGATAAGTTTGGTCGTGTATTTAGTCATTTATTGGTATTAACTAGTAATATATTTAGTCATTGATTGTTGTTAACTAGTAATTTGTTTATTCATTGATTGTTGTTAACTAGTCATATTTATTTAGTCATTAATTATTGTTAAATTAGTCATTTATTTAGCCGTTGATTGCAGTTAACTAGTCATTTAGATAGTCATTAAGTGTAGTGAACTGGTCATTTATTTAGTCATTGATTGTTGTTAATTGGTCATTTATTTAGTCAATGATTGATTTAATTGGTCATTTAATTAGTCATTGATTTTTGTAGATAGGGAACAGAGGAATCGAACCACCAACCTCCTTCATGTAAGGAAAGTGATATTCCATTGTGCTAGTACCCTTTACAATGAGCTACTTTAAATTTTTTATTAGTGAACACTACTTTATATTTAATATTCATATTCATATTAATGTTGTAGGTAAATAAGATCACATAAAGTTCGAAACTAAGATTATTTTCCTCCCAACATTTGATATCTAGATAATATCTAGAACATGAAATCTTAGGGAACTTTAGATCATCTACCTTTAAATATTCCCCCACAACTTATTATCTAACATACTTTATCCAATTTCATAGTAAATGTGCACAAAAAGTAAACTCTAAAAAAATACCTCAAATTCCAAAAAGTTTGCATAAATAAGGGTTGGATACACAACATAATAGGAATTCAATTAATCGTTTAACACTAGTAGAAAAACAAATTGCAATGTTATTAAATTCCATCCACTTCATTTCAAACATTATTCACCCCAGTTTCAAAGTTGAAGATGCATTCAAACTAGGGAACCAATGGACCATCATCATATTCATAATAGTTCATGGCATGACCAAGCTTCAATCCTCTGTTCTGGAGACCTATGTATCCTGATTCCTTTAGAATATTTTTCCAAAGTATGTTTTGATTGAAATTAAATCTATCTATGCTCAACTATCATTACAAAAAAGTTAAAACTCAATGATGAACTTAATCGATGAGTAAAATTATTTATATATATGGAAATGGGAATACAAGATGTTAATTATTACATGCTTATATTGTGTTTATTCATTCAACCATGACATTTTGAACTGAAATCGTATTTTCATTTTGAAATTTGGCTGTGCAAATAGTTTAGAAAATGGACAAGAAACTATGTATTTCCGTGGTCCATTTTCATGAGATTCTGATTTTAAATTCACATTAAAGCCTATAAAGATAATAAATTTGGTATGCAGTGTTGGCACAAACTTATATGCTCTAAAATTATTGGTAGAGATCAAGGGACATAATAAAATTTATTTAATAATGATATCTAAACATAATAAGCATTACCATTCAATAGCATAAAGCCACACATCATGCATTGTCGAAAGTTCCAAAATTTCCAAGTTATTCATAAATCAGTGTAAATCTATAAGCAATAGAAGAAACTATGTTGTTGTTTTTTTCAAAGGAGTTTAATAAGGTAGCATATGCCTGCATGTAGGGAACTTTTAACATCCTATACAACTCATTCAACAAGGTCAAGATCCAAAGAGGTAGATCCACTTAGCTCTTGGAGCTTCCTCTGTAGAGATTTTTCCAAAGAAACAACCTTATTTGTGATAACTGGCCCACCTAGATGAGAAACTCTTCATAGATAAAAGAAACAAAACCTATTTTCCATATTCAGAAACACAAAAAATGTCCAATATTAACATTTTAACATCACCAATTTTACAACAAAATTTTTAGTCTAAATAAAAAACTAGACATGATGAAAACTAATTGAACAACATATACAATATACAAAATATAAATGCATTACCCTTTACACTTACTACACTACCATTTATCATCTTAGGAAAAACACATGGAAACACTTAACTACCTTGAAATCAGGGCGTTGCTTGCTTGTTCTTGAGAGCACACTTCCATTGAGTATTCTCATAGATCATTGACCAGTCATGCCAGCTATGTCAAGAACAACCATTAAGGACACAACATATAATCTTGGCATATTTAAGGATCCACCACATCAAGGAACATTAAAATTAAAACTAATATGGATTCAAGGTAGACTAAAATAATACGACAAAGGGATTGCACATGTCGAAGAAATTTTGGAGCTGCTTTGGGGAAATTTGAGTTGTTAAAAAAGGTTGAGGCTCTTGAAAAAACAAGTTCATATGAATTCAATTGGAAATAATGATAAATAATCAACTTACCATCCTTTCTAGAAGTCATCTCCTCTCTGCTATGTCTAAGTAGGATCATACTCTTGAGTAAGAGGATACCCTTGTTCAAGATAAGCAGGAGGATGCAGGGGATATGCTTGTGGATACCCTATTCACAATTACACAAAAACAATTCATGTCAATAATTCTCCATATCACAACAATCTTCTCCATATATTGTTAAGAGTTTTGAAAAAACAACAAATCTGGAGAGATATAATAAATTAACCTATACCCATCTAAATCAATGTCTGGCATGACATATTTCATATCTTTCCAAAATATAAACAACCAATCATTTCCTTTGAGTCGATTGAACAGATCCAACCATGTCTTATGAAAAAATAAACGAAATGTGATACCAAATTCATGGAGCCCAAGAAACTATTAAAATTATAGGAGGATATTAAAAAATAAAACATCCATTAACACAAACAAAATCAGAAATTACAGTGATAGAAACCACTTTTGAACTTCACCCTAGCACGAAGCTTGTTTAAAATCAGAGTTGTCAATGCTTCACTCTCTACATCCTCTTCAACTATTATAAGGGACTTTTCCTATGTTAAAAAAACTAAAGGAGGCTAGGTAATTCTCTAACAACTGTTTCAAAAAGAAACCACCAAATAAATTGATAGAGCTATAGGAAAACCTAAAAACCCCACATCAACCAACTTGAATATAACAGACTAAAAGAACTTGCAATAACTTATTACCTCCATTTCTAGCTCCATTAATTGAACCAATTCTTGCAAGCTAGATATTTTCTTTTGATGTATCAAAATGAAAGGTTATTCCAATTCCTACTCAGTTTAAAAAAAAATCGAACTAGGAAAATCATACAACAATAGAAATGTTAATACAATAAAATAACGGTAGTAATTAACAACAAAGTAAAATGTTGCAATCATAATACATTTTTTATTAAATGATTTAAAATATTGGTATAATTGTTCCAAAAAACATTAGCCTCTCTTCACCAAATCCTTTTGAGGGTACACTAAAAGTAGCATTATAAACCTATCTCTGCTAAGGACCAAAATGCACAAATTCCACATAGAGCCTCACTTACACTGTATGTGCCACAAATTTTACAAAGGAATTTCATGTGTCATTTCTTGTAAAGATGGGTTTTAAAATATTACCATAGATGTAAATGTCCACTAATGGCCCAAGATGCCAATAAGACAACAAACACTGAATGTACAATGACCAAATTTTAGAGTATACATTGGAAGTGCCTAAAACATCTCAAATAAATATAAGTAGAGAAAGCGAACAAGATGAACTAAAGCACACAACATAAGAAATATAGAGAAAGACAAAAAGATAAGATAAAGTGCGCTTTACAATAAAAATAGAGAAAGCAAACATGAGATGAACTAGATTAATATTTACAAGAAATATAGTGAAGCATAAGAAATCCAAAACAAGTAAACAAATTCAGACATGTGACAAGCCAAAGGAGGGTGCCAAGAAAAAAAGTATGAGAATATGAATATGTGACAAATATTATCTCATCATAGTATCATTAAAAATATGAACTTAGTGTAGTATCACTCAGAAACATTCCAAGGCTAGAAGTCCCAACTGCCTGACTATAGTGGAACCCAACTGAATGTTAATCCCTTACCAATGACACCTTATCCCATATAGTGTGGCACTTTACCCATATATTATGGTACATTACATATTATTTATGTAGTATTGGGTCTATTAGTTTTTATTGTACCCCTTGGTCTCATATACATAGGAACACGATATTCTCATTTTAGTCATCATTGTATCTTATCATGTCTTGTGTACTCGGTACATTGTGTAAGGAGGTTCCTCCATTGAAGAGGATTGCTATTTATCTATGTTCTTCATTATTAAGGCATGGATTATTCTCTTTTGGTCTATTCATTCTATTTTTATGTTATTCTTGGACTTGGTTGCATAATAGTTGGTATCAGATCTCTTTCCTCAGGACCGGATTTTGCAAAAAAAGTCATCTTGGATTTTTCACTAAAAAATGTTTTCTACAAGGATGTAGAGATTGAGGTTAAAAAACCACTTCTCAAATAGGTTGATCTATCTCCAATCATAAATTCATATCTTTATCCATAACATTTTTGGAGATAATTGTAGAGGAATCTAGGGTTTTGGATAGGCCAAAAATAAGAAGAATTGAGAGATTTGAAATAACTCTTTGTTGGCACATCCAAATTAGGTCATACCTATGACATGGTAAGTAGGACACATCAGGGTACCACATGCCAAATTTTTAGACCCATATGAGTCAAAATTCAAATTTTACCTCAGCTACAAATTGGACCTAAAACAATCTTCTAACCAGGGTTTGAAAAATGTACGTCATTTTACATTTGAATAGTTTTGAGTAGAAGGATCTATTCGTGGTAAACCCTAGGGTGTGATATATATTTATTGTTCAAAATGCCACCAAAATGAAGTGGATATAATCACACTCCACTCAAACCCCTGTAGGATTCATCCCCGACATACGATGAAATGGAAGACATATCCTTTGGAGTGTCCAAGCTAGAAGATATGATGAAATAAAATGTGAAAATTGACGACTTAGTTAAATTGGAAAATAAGTTGGATGGTAAAGAGGATCTCAAAAGGATGGATAGTAAAGAGGATCTCAAAGGGATTTCTAGAAAATAAGATCTTCAATACTTGAAGGAATTAATGAAGGATATAAAACATAGTTTTATTCCTCAGGTAGAGGATAAGGAGGAAAAATAAGACTTATTCCAGTCACGTCTGAAGAAAATTGAAAAACAATTGGAGAGTAGGAAGTTGGTGTCCTCAAAAGTTGATTATTCACTACAACATAATAAGTTCACTTTAGTTCCAAGGAGCTACTTTAACCCCAATATTTAAATGAGAAAGTTTGATGGCAAGGATCCAATCACGTGGATTTTTCAGATGGAGCAATTCTTTGATCTACACCAAGTGCCCACTTTGCAAAAGGTAACTATTGCATCCTTATATTTAGAACCTGGTCAATTTGTATGGTACCAATGGATTTGTGACTGTAAAAAGGACTCTATTATCTCTTGGTATATATTCATAGAATATTTGATTGCACATTATGGGGATATAAATACAAACACCTTCTTTAGCCAGTTGGTAAATATCAAGCAAAAAGGTCCAGTTACAGAGCACATTAAGCAATTTTAGCAGCTAAGTCTCAGAGTGAAGAATATTCCAAAATATAATTTGTTATATCTCTTTATTGGAACCTTGAAATATAACATTCAACTTGAGGTGTGTCTCTTTGAACCATCATCCCTAGAGAAGGCTTGCATGATGGCAAGGAAGGTTGAAAGTAAAAATATGGCAATGACTACTAGAAGGGCCTTCTCCAACACATACATAGAAAATAATGTTCCCTCCTATACACCACCACAAAGGTTGACACCCAAACAACTAGATGAAAGAATATCAAAATTATTATGCTTTAATTGTGACAACAACTATAGTAAGGGGCATAAGTGCGGTGAAAAGAAATTATGCTACATAGATTATGAAGAGGAAGAACCAAAGGAAGATGAAGCATATCAAGAAGAGGTGACTTCAAAAGCAATACAAGAGGATACTTGAGAAGAAATTACTCCCACCATATCTTTTCATGCATTGGATGGAATCAACACTCCTCAAACTCTCAAGATCGAAGGATACATAAAAAATAAGAAGGTAATAGTGTTGATTGATTCCGGTAGTACTCATAATTTCATTCACTGTAAATTAACCAAAGTTCTTAATTGCTTTGTATATCTAGCACTAGAATTTAAAGTAATGATTGCAGATGGAGGAACTATAAATTTCTCAAGGAAATGCCATAATATCAATCTATCTATGGGGTAATATATTAGATTATGGTAGGCAGATCTTGGGCCAAAAATATTCTTCGCATAGATTACACAAGAGAAATAAGAGAAGAATAATTGAAGAACAATATGAGAAATATTCCATTAATTATTATTCACATTATGGGTGAATATATAACACACCATCAATGAATAATTCAAATACCTACTCAGGTAGTTGAATCTACCAACTTAGACTTACTCTAGAACTAACTAGGAGTAAGAAAATAACCGTAATATCTAACTAGTGCAATTGTAGATCACTAAATCAGTTAATAACTAGTTACAATCAGTTAACTAAAGGGGGTAGGTGAGAAAAGGTGTCCATATTCCCATGAATCATGCAAATTAACGCTAGAGAGACTGGAAGTGCTCTAACTGATGGGGATCAGAGCACAACTTAGGATAATTAATGACCTACTTGGGTGAACTGCTTGATACTGCTGGTGGCACTCAGAGTGGGTTCCTATAAATTAGGGATTGATCCCTGAGCTCCAAAATGCATGAAGACAAGTGCAGTAAGTGGCAGATGTCCACTCATCATGTCCCCCATGCACTGGTGAAGTGATGAGACCTCCCAAGCTAGGGAAATTAAACAAATAGACTTTATGTGGTAAAATTAGACAAAGAGAGGATTAATAATAATCCTAACACCAATCATGACTTGGACTACCTGGGCTCTGGTAACTAAGACCAAAGGTCACCCATTACAATTTAAATGCAAAAAATATTTGTCCATAAAAGAATGAGGGAAAAGGAAAAACCTCACGGGGAAAATCATTCCTAAAAATGGACTGAGATACACCAAAAAATAAACTGCTCCAAACCAAGTAGGTGTGAATTTGATTAGATGTCTAGAGGAATATTCTTCTTGCTAAGAAGAGAACTATGCTCAAATTGATCAGGAACATATACAGTTGCATAAGAGTTTATGGGACCATGTAAAGAAACTAAGATAGTATGACAAAAGAGCAATAGAGATTGCTCATTCAACTTGATCTTGAAATCAGGTTCAAATGAGTCTTGATGTGCTTGATACTTCAAACCATGTGAAGTAGATTCAACTCTAGATGAGAGGAGAATGCATCCAAGTGAATGCAACATGTATCCATAATTTCTAGCACTGTGAGGAGATGAGTATGTGATTGAGCAGGAAGAGACATAAGACCCAAGACTATGGAGAGCGAATGCTCAAGCTCCAAAATCTGATGTAGCTTCTAAAATTATCCATGAAATCACAAAATGTAATATCAACAATTCATTAAAATATACTGACATCGAATCCCCAACAACAATTTTGAAAGAGCCTTGAGGTGCTTGATTTTTCTCACAAAAACTCATGAGATCAGGTACAAGCCTGACTGAGAGGTCTTGAATCTCTGAATTTGAACCAATTAAGGTGAGATACTTAGTGGAGATTTATTCAATAGTGGAGGTTCGAATCTCCTCTTTTAGAGTAGCTGCATGAAAACATGAGACATCAATTTTCTCACAAAATTCGAGAGCATCATCAGAAAGAGTCTGATTTCGAATTGAATCAGTTGAAGACTCAGTCAGATGGAAGGAGAGTTCTTCAACAATGGATGTTCGAATCTCCTCTTTTGGAATAGGGTTTATGTGACAAACCCTAGATCAGCCAGGTCTGGAACCAAGACGGACACCTCAAATCAGGAAGATCTAATCCATTTCTATTTTCATTTGAGGTTCTCATTTCAAAGTGATCTATCACATCAGCTTGATGATAAGATTGGTGAAGTTGAAAAACTTCCAAGCATGGAAGTATATGATCTCTCTGAAGAAAATGAATTGGACACCTACATGAGTAGAGAGGTTCCAGTTCTAGAGGGAGATGAGGCTAGAAGTCTTACACAAGAAGAACTTGGTCAAGGTCAAGAAGATCATTGTTGATTCAGTCATGAATCAACTTGTACCACAAGTGTCTTCGCTAAAGACAGTGAAGATGTTTAATTCCTTGACCAAGCTATTTGAAGGGAAGAACATACATCAGAATATGACCTTAAGAAACCGGTTGAAGAATGTGAAGTTCCAGAATGTAGAGACCATGCACTCATAAGGGTCTCTCAAATCAAAGAACAACTTGAAGTGGTAAAAGAAGAAGTGAATAATGCAGAAGGGGTGATGGCCACCTTGAATGGCCTCCTAGGATCATGGGATTCATTCATTTGAGGAATGTGTGCCAGAAGGAAGTGATTACTTTCAGTGGACTCTGGAAAGAAGAGGAAGCTCAACTCATAAGAAGAGAAGAGAAGATGGAAGCAACTGAAGATCAAGCTCTTACCATCCAAAGAAGATCCCTCAAGAGACGAGGAATATGAAGATCTGAACTCTTGTAGAACCTCTTATCCACCTTAGCATTTGGATAAGAAATTATGCTATTATGAATGAATAAGACGATGAAGCTGAAGGCTCAAGAAGGAGTCTACCCACGAAACAAATAAAGATAAGTATTCAATTGTCATTTCATTGTTTTGTTATGCATTTGTTTATATCCAGTTACTATATTATGCATGATAGAATGTTTTCATTAACAACAGTATGCTACTAATATGCGTGTGATGGGTAAGTAGCTCACGGTGCTATACAAACTCTCCATTGCTACTTATCTAGAATGAAACCTCTTTGATGATATATTGGATTAGTGCACAATCTCAATATTGTCCTGGTAGAGATGGAAGGCATCCATAAAGTTTTAGTGAGATATGGATGAATGTTGTGTTGGCTAAATTAGTTGCATGATCATA
Source organism: Pseudotsuga menziesii (assembly GCA_001517045.1). Lineage (NCBI taxonomy): Eukaryota > Viridiplantae > Streptophyta > Pinopsida > Pinales > Pinaceae > Pseudotsuga > Pseudotsuga menziesii. Next base: position 342,075 of record LPNX011130493.1, read on the forward strand.
CATTTATGCATAAGAATTTGCTAGTATGCATATTCCTTATGAATTGTTTCTAACCATACAAATGCATTTGACTTGTAGGAAAGCTCGCATACATAATCACCTACAAGCAAAGAAGAATGAAGACTTGTTCTGAAGAACAAGTGACGACAGTTCAAAGACAAAGAATAATATGATGAGTGCAGTGACATCATTGATGCAGAACCTTCCAGCCACCAAGAAGAAAGGGAAGACCAGTTCAAGAAGAATGATGTCTAGGATGCAAAATCGAGACCTGAAGAGAAGTTCATAGTTCCATCATGCAGTAGATGGAAACATGATGGGATACAAAGCAAGATTCATAGCACGAGGCTTCTCACGAAAAGAAGGCCTAGACTACGAAGAGACATTTGCAGCCAGTAAGAGTTTAAACACATGTATGATGAGCTTGATGAAGATCATAACCTTTTCTACAAGGTTGAAGATGCAAGTATATACACTAGATGGTCACATAGAATATTAGTAGCATAGGAAGCTACTTGTCACTTTGGTACAGAATGTTTCAAGTGCATAGAGTGCAAAAGACAGAGGGAGTATGATGCTCCACTTCAGAGGGAGTGACTGCAAAAGATCTAAGGTTCAACATGGTACGATAGGATGGATAGATTACTGATGAATCTAGGCTTTACCAAGAGTAAAGCATATTCCAACCTTTACTACAAGGTTGAGGATGGCAACCCAGTGATGCTTCTACTGTATGTAGATGATCTATTTGTGATAGGTACGGATGGGTTGATTATTGATACAAAGAGAAAAATTTCTTGGGGATGATGCATTACTTTCTGGGTATGGAAGTGTGGCAGAGTACGGATGGAATCTTCCTTGGACAAGGGAAGTATGCAGTAGAGATCCTGAAGAGGTTTGGAATGATGGACTGCAAGACTATGGCCACACCTATGGCATCGAACCTGAAGCTATTGAGTGATGCTTCATTAGAGTCAGTTGATGCTACTATGTATCGTCAGATGATTGGATCGTTGATGTACCTGACAAACATGAGACCAGATTTTTGTTTTGTTGTGAACACCTTGAGCCAGTTCTTGACAGATTTGAGAAATGTTCACTTGATTGCTGCAAAGCATATTCTGAGGTACCAAAGGGGTACAACTAATTATGGGCTCAAGTACGATGTGAATCAGAAGATTAACCTGGAGGGTTATGTTGATTCAGAATGGGTAGGAAGTGCCATCAATAGGAAGAGTACTTCAGGATGTTGCTTTAGTATGGGATCAGGTGTGATCTCTTGGTTCAGTAGGAAGCAATCATGTGTGGAACTGAGTACAGCTGAAGCAGAGTATGTTGCAGTTTGTTCAACTAGTTGTGAGGTAGTATGGCTGAGGAAGATACTGTCTGTTTTATTTGATCTTCAGTTGGATGCTAATTGTATACATTGTGACAACCAAAGTTGCGTGAAGTTGTCATAGAATCCAATGTTCCATGACAAGTCGAAACATATCGAGATAAAGTATCACTATATCAGGGATATGGTGCAGAAGGGAGCAATGAAGCTCCAATATGTTATGACGAAGGAACATACAGCTGCTGTATTGATGAATCCATTAGCTAGAGTGAAGTTTGAGTACTTCAGGGAGAAGCTTGGTGTTCTCTAGATCAAGGTTTCCTCCAAGGGAAAGTGATGAGTCCCATAGCCATTCTGACATGGTGAGAGGATTGGTTCCTTCCATGGTCATATGTAAGGGACGAGCCATTCTTTCATGGTGAGAGGATTGGTTCCTTCCATGACGAATATGAGTGCTAAGATCCTTAGCCATTATGATGAGCAAGTCAGATGTAAGGGCTGAGCCATTCTATCATGGTGAGAGGATTGGTTCCTTCCATGTCAGATGTGAGTGCTAAGCCATTCTGATATGACTATAGGATTGGTTCTTACATGATCAGATAAAAGGGCTATTGCCATTCTTGGAATGGAGCTGCCTGGTGAGGTACCAAGAAAACTCAGTTTATGACTGAGGGCCATTCTAATATGACCGTGAGATGTGTTCTCACATGATCAGATATGAGTGCATGGCCATTCTGATGTGATAGAGGGATGTGTTCCCACTTGATCAGATGTAAGGACTGAAGCCATTCTGTCATGGCTAAAGGATTAGGTTCCTCCCATGTCAGATATGAGTGCTAAACCATTCTGACTTAGTGTCAGATATAAGGGCTATCACCATTCTTTGAATGTAGCTACCTGGTGAGGTACCAAGGATCCTCAGTCTAGGACTGAGAGCCTTTTTGATGTGACTGAGGGATGTGTTCCCACGTGCTCATATGTAAGTGCAGTGGGATTTATGATGTGACTGAGGGATGTGTTCCCACGTGCTCAGATGTAAGTGTAGTGTCCTTTTCATAGATTATAGTAGTTTGGGTTCCTATCATGCTGGTGATTGTAAGTGCTGTGCCTTTTCACAGATGGTAGTAGTTTGAGTTCCTACCATGTTGGTGATTGTAAGTACTGAGCCTTTCCACAGATGGTAGTAGTTTGAGTTCCTACCATGCTGGTGGATGTGAGTGCTGTGCCTTTCCACATATGATAGTAGTTTGGGTTCCTATCATGCTGGTGGTTGTAAGTGCTGAGCCATTTCAAAGATGATAATAGTTTGAGTTCCTATCATGCTGGTGAATGTGAGTGCTGGGCCTTTCTGATATGATTATAGGATTGGTTCCTACATGATCAGATGTGAGTGCTGGACATTCCTTTCTGATGAGTAGGTCAGATGTAAGTGCTGGGCAGGCCATTCTGACTTAGTGTCAAATATAAGTGCTGAAGAAAGACCTAAATGGAGGCTAGGCCTACAACTAGCATGAAAAAGGGTTGGCTTTGTAGAACTTCCTGTGATGAGAAGAATCATGAGATAGCACCCGTGGTATTGATCCAGATCGAGTGAGGATATAGATCCAGTGATGATCTAGATCAAGTGATGATCCAGATCTAGAGATGATGCTCCAGAGATGATCTGGATCGAGTGATGATCCAAATCCAGTGATGGTGATCCAGATCGAGTGATGATCTAGATCTAGTGATGATCTAGATCAAGTGATGATATAGATCTAGTGATGATGTCCAGTGATGATCCAGATCGAGTGATGATGATCCAGATCGAGTGATGATCCAGATCTAGTGATGATGATCTAGACCAAGTGATGATCTAGATTCAATGATGATGATCCAGATCCAAATGAAGATGAATTGAAAATGAAGATGACATACAGATGAATATGACTTGAAGATGAAGATGAATTTGAATATGACGAGGACCTGGTGATGACCCAGATGATACAGAGAAGAAGACTTGTGCTGATACATTGTGTCGAGAGAATGCCTTCCTAGTTAAGAGGGAGTGTTGATGTAATTCTAACTTCAGAATGTATTCACTTGTATTTCTTATCTATTGTAACCCGATGTTTATTCTGAGATGCATTGTAATGTATTTGAGTCATGTCATACCCCGATGTTTATTCTAGGAAGTTTCTATAATGAGAAAGTCATGTCAAGTCATTGTGGGTAACCCTCCTATTGGTCAAGGGTTAAAGTCCCCACAGTTGTGGGGCCCTTGGGTTATTAGACTATCCTAGTGAAGTCATCCATAGGTGAGTCATTGTAAGTCGGAGAAATAGTCCCCACCATTGTGTTACCCTCCTATTGGTCAGAGGAGGCAAAGTCCCCACAAGTGGTGGGGCACTAGGTTTATTAGACACTCCTAGAGATGTCGGCTCTAGTAAGTAATTGTTAAGTGAGGCCGACATGTTGGAGTGCACTTCAAGTGAACGAAAGAATATAAATAGAGAGTGAGCCTCTCTATTTATCTCACTTGCAATACTCACACTCACTCATTGGGGCGCATGAGTGAGAGAGGAGAAGCTCTCTTAGTGAGAGAGAGAGAGACTGCTGCTGTCAGGAGATCATCTTACTGTTTTTCGGTTTTACGTTTGGTGCCGATTCTATCTCTGAGGAAGTTGTGGGGTTTTCTCCTTTATGGTTTCCCCAAGGAAAATTCTTTGTGTCTCTTGTCTCTTGTGCTGTGCTTATGTTTTATTGCTGTGCTTGTTATTCTCTCAGTTAAAATATCCTAAGATCATAATGCTAGCTTGAATGTTGAAAAACTAACACTGGTGAAGTGATGAGACCTCCTAAGCAAGGGAAAATAAACAAATAGACTTTATGTGGTAAAAGGAGACAAAGAGAGGATTAATAATAATCCTAACATAATATGTATTGAATAGTCCAATGATTTCTATCCCAATGGATGGTGTTTATATTGTCTTAGGTGTCCAATGGTTACAATAATTGGGAACAATGGCTTTTAATTTTCAAAAAAAATTCATGGGAAGGAAAAGAATATGATTTAAAGGGTATCAAAGGAAAACCAAGCAAGGTGATGAGCTTAAATGGTATGACAAAGTTGTTAAAAAAGGGACATCAAGGTGTAGTTGCACAATTATGCTCATTAGATGTTCAAACCTCAAAGTTCCCTATCTCCCCAGATCTCCAAAGGGTTATTAATAAGCATTCCAAGGTATTTGAAGATATTCCCAAAAGGTATTCCACCTATTCGAGACTTTGATCATGCTATCCACTTACTTATAGGAAATGTTACTCCTAACATTAGACCTTGCCGGTATCCCTATATATATAAGAGTGAAATTAAGCGTATGGTTGCTGAAAGGTTAGAGGATGGCATAATTAGGCCTAGAAAAAGTTCTTACTCTTTACCAATGGTAATGGTACCCAATCCAAATGGATCATGGTGTATGTGTCTTGATTATAGAGAGCTCAATAAGATCACCATTAAAGATAAGTGTCCCATTCCTGTCATTGATGAATCGTTAGACGAATTACATGGATAACTTTTCTTCATAAAGTTGGATCTTTGTTATGGGTATCATCCGATTCAAATGAAGGATGAATACATCCCCAAAACATCATTTAGAACTCATGAAGGTCACTATGAATTTTTGGTCATTCCATTTGGTCTCACAAATGTGCCCTCCACATTTCATGGTTTGATGAATTCTATTTCCAATCCTTTCCTTATAAAATTTGTGCTCGTATTCTTTGATGATATACTAATCTATAACAAGGCTTGGGAAGAACATGCTCAACATGTTGACATGGTACTACAACTACTAAAGGAGAAAGAACTGTATGAACAACCCTCAAAATGTTCCTTTGGGATAAAGGAGGTAGAGTATTTGGGTCATATTGTATCTCATGAAGGTGTCAAGGTAGACCCTAACACAATTAAATCCATGATGGACTAGCTAATTCCCAAAACCCTAAATAATATTTGAGGATTCTTAGGTATGACAGGGTACTACCGCAAGTTTGTTCAAAACTATGAAGAATAAAAACTCTTCTAACAACGTCACTGAAGAAAGATGCATTTTCTTGGAATCTAGAGGCAACTCAAGCTTTTCAACAACTAAAAGAGGTTATGTGTAAAACTCTTGTTGTGGCGACACCAAACTTCACAAAAACCTTTATTGTGAAATGTGATGCTTCAGGAAATGGAATTGGAGCTATACTAATGCAAGAAGGACACCCTCTTGCCTTCACAAGTCATCCAATTAAGGGAAAGAACTTAAAAAAACCCATTTATGAGATGGAAATGTTGACGATACTACATTCCTTGAAGCAATGGAGCCCCTACCTTATAGGGAGACATTTCAAGGTTAAAATTTATCATGATAGCCTTAAATACTTCTTGGAATGAAATCTATCTTCTGAAGAGCAACAAAAATGGGTGACAAAAATGTTAGGATATGACTTTGAAATCATCTAAAAAAAGGGAAAGAAAAATTTTGTCGCAAATGCACTCTCTAGGAAAGATGAGGGTGTGGAAGCATTTATTTATGTTATCTCAATCATCCAACTAGATTTGATAGACGAAGCAAGGGAACAATGGAAAAATAACAAAGACATATGTACATTTATTCAAATCCTGCAACACTATCCCAATGCCTCTAATACATTTAGGTGGAAATATGATTTGCTATGGTACAATGATCGCTTATATCTTGGTAAGAGTTCCCAGCTCAAGCAAAATGTACTTTTTGAATCCCACTCCTCACTAATAGGAGGGCACTTAGGTTTCTTAAAAACCTACCATATGGTAAAGAAATATTTTTTGGGGATGGTCATAAAACGTATCTTCAAAAATTTGTGATAGAATGTTTGGTTTGCAAACAAAATAAAGTGGAAAAAACTAAGACCCCTAGTCTCCTACAACCACTTTCCATTCCAAGACAAAGGTGGACAAAGGTCTCGATGGATTTTATCATAGGTTTACCAAATTCTAAAGGAAAGAACGCCATCATGGTGGTTTTTGATAGAATTACTAAATATTCACACTTCTGTGCACTATCTCACCCCTTTAGAGCAAGCATGGTTTCCTATTCTTTTATGGAGACAGTCCGAAAACTACATGGTACTCCAAATATTATAGTAATGTTGATGTATTTGTAACTTCAGAATGTATTAACTTGTATATCTTATATTGTATTTCATTGCACCCTGATGTTCCGATCGGGAGAGTCATTAATATAATACATTCATGTAAATTCATTGAGGTTAACCCTCCATTGTAATTTGGGGAAATAGTCCCCACAATTGAGTTGAGGTAAACCCTCCATTGTAAGTCGGGGAAATAGTCCCCACATTTGAGAGGTACTAGGGTTTTTAGACGCTCCTAGTGAAGTCGATCCTGGTAAGTAATAGTCAAGTGGAAAACTAGTATAAATAGAGAGTGAAACTCTCTATTTGGAACACACACTCACTCAATTATAGCGCATGAGTGAGACTGAGAACAATTGTCAGAGATTATCTTTGTGTTTTTGGGTTTTACTTTTGCTATTGTTACTCATTTTATCTTTGAGGAAGTTGTAGGGTTTTCTCCTTTATGGTTTCCCCGAGTAAATATCTTTGTGTCTCTTGTCTCTTGTGATTATTGCTGTGCATGTTATTTTCTCAGATAAGATCCTAGATCATATTAATCAAATGATAAAGATATAACATGGTATCAGAGCTAACCTGAGAAGAAGACATTGTGCAGCTGTAGAATATAGGGATTCTTATTTTTTGGGTCTCTCTCCATATATCATCATCAAAAGGAGGCTAGGCCAACTCTCCATTGAAGGGCACATATTTCCGTCGAAGCAGAATTTGATTCCGGGCATTTTCAGTTTTTGACCCGTCACTACTACGGGAAATTAGGGATTTTCACAGAAGAGAAATTTTTGAGTGGGTTGAGCATAGGATTTCTCTTCTCCTCAAAATAGAAATTTAGAGACCAAGATCGAAATTTTTGGTTGGGTAAAACTCTGGGAAAGTCAAACCCTAATTTGACCCCATACCAGAAAACCCTAAAAGACTAAAACTAGTCATTTTGGTGCGTTCACTATATCTCGAGATTGGAGAAGGATCAAGAGCCAAAAATTTTATAGGACAAATATAAATTCCTTATGTACCATGTGTAAAAGTGTCAGCCTCATATTCGCTATATTCTGGGAGATATGATTCCTCCAAATAAGGGTTCTAGCCTCTCCTTGGATTCATCCCTAAAAATGACAACTAGGGAAAATTGCTATATCTCGGGCTACGAAGGTCCAACTTAATTTTAGAAAGATGTTCCACATAGGGCATAGAATATACTTTATGTGGTAAAATTTTCAGACACTGAAGGTGAAACAGTGACACGTGGAAGTCCGTACAAGTTCGCTATGCTGAATAGTCCTGAAATAAGTCACCTTGGGAAAACTCTCATAAGTCCCAATTGATGAAACCAATTCTGCTCAAAACCGAGGTTTTGGAAAGAGGAAAGACGAGGCTAACTCAGTGCAAAGTTTTAGACACATAGGAGTAGTAATTTTGGATATATTTCAGAAACAATATCAGGTAATTCTGTAGAAGAAAACCAGGGCATCAGATATTTTGTAGTTTTGATCATAGTTTTAGGAAATTGAGTATGTTGCTCAGCTTGACTTGAGGAGGTGCATATTTCAATCCATTCACATCTGAAAGATTCCAATTTTTTAAAATTAGAGTTTCTCTGACAAACTCTAGATCAGTCAGATTTGGAACTAGGATGGACACCTCAAATCAGATTATGGGATTCATTCATTCAAGGAATGTGTGCCAGAAGGAAGTGATTACTTTCAGCAGAATTTGGGAAGAGTGCACACAAGAAAAATCTTGACTCATAATTAGAGAATATAATATGGGAGCAACTAAATTTTAAGTGCTCACGATTCAAAGAAGATCCCTCAAGCAATGAGGAATATGAAGAACTCAATTCTTGAAGAACCTCTTATCCATCTTAGCATTTGGATAAGAAATGATGATGTTATGAATGAAGAAGATGATGAAAATGAAGGCTCAAGAAGGAGTCTACCCATGAAACAAATAAAGATAAGTATTTGAATTGTCTTTTCCTATATATCTAGTTGTTTATATGACATTGTTTAGCTATGGAATGTTTGCATTAATAATAGTATACTACTAATATGCATGTGATGGGTAAGTAGCTCATGGTGCTATACAACTCTCCATTGCTACTTATCTAGAATGAAACCTCTTTTCTGGCATATTGGATTAGTGCACAATCTCAATGATGCCATGGTAGAGATGGAAGACATCTAGAAAGTTTCCATGATATATGGATGAAGGTTGTATTGGATAAAATAGTTACATGATTATATCTTTATGCATAATAATTTTCCATTATGAATATGCTTTATGAAATGTTTCTAACCATACAACTAATGCATTTGACTTGTAGGAAAGATCACATACAATCGCCTAAAAGAAAAGAATGATGAGACTTGTTCCGAAGAACAAGTGACTACAGTTCAAGAAATAATCCAAAATAAAGAATAGTATGACGAGACTTCAAGAGTCCTTAGACACTCTCTAGTTATGTGACATTGTTGGGTGACATCATTTATGTAGAAACTTCCAGCTATGAAGAAGAATATAGGAAGAAAGGGAAGGAGAGTACCAGTTCAAGAAGAATGATGTCTAGGATGTGGTATCAAGACCTGAAGGGAAGTCCGTAGTGTCTTCCATATGGATCTACAAGATCCATCATGCAATATGATACAAGGAAATATTCATAACATGAGGCTTCTCATGGAAAGAAGGAATATAATATGAAGATACATTTGCAGCCACTGGAAGTTAAGACACATGACATGTAGACTCATGTGTGCAAATTAAAGAAGGCCTTGTACGAGCTCAGAAGGTACCCATGGGATAACACATACATGAGGTGCTTGAAGATCACCTAGAGTGATGAAGATATTAAACTTTGCTACAAGGTTGAAGATGAAAGCCTATAGAGGATGACAAGCTCACAGATGGGTGCGAGAAGAACTTTTGAAAAGGTTCAAGATAGATGATCTTGATATCCAGTGACTCTAGATGGATACATAGAATATTAGTAGCATAGGAAGCTACTTGTCACCTAGTACATAATGTTTCAATTTATAGAGTACAAAAGGCATAGGGAGAATGATGCTCCACTTCAGAGGGAGTGACTGCAGAAGATCCCGAGGTTCGACATGGTACAATAGGATGGACAACTTACTGTTGATGGCTCTAGGATTTACTGAGAGTAAAGCGGATTCCAACCTTTACTTTATGGTTGAAGGTGGAATACCAGTGATGCTCCTTTTATATGTCTATGAATTGTCCCTGACAAAAAATGTGGAACTCATTAAAGTTGCAAGAAGGATACTTGCTTCTGAGTTCGAGATAAAGGACTTGGGTATGGTACTTTCTAGACATGGAGGTGTGGCAGAGTGTGAATGGAATCTCCCTTGGACAAGGGAAGTATGTAGTGGAGATCCTGAAGAGGTTCAAGATGATGGACTGCAAAGACATGGCCACACCTATGGAATTGAACTTAAATATTTTGAGTGATGCTTCATAAGACTTGGTTGATGCCACAATGTATCGTCAAATGATTGGGTCATTGATGTACCTGACGAATACAAGACTAGATATTTTCTTTGCTGTGAACACATTGAGCTAGTTCTTGATGGATCCGAGACATGTGACCTGATGGTTGCAAAGCATGCAGTGAGGTACCTAAAGGGTATAGTTGACTATGGGATGAAGCATGAAGCAAATTAGAAGATTAACCTAGAGGTTTATGTGGATTCGGATTGGGAAGTGCCATTGATAGGAAGAGAACTTTGGGGTGCTGATTTAGTATGGGATCAGGTGTGATCTTTTGGTTTAGTAGGAAGGAATCCTACATGACACTGAGTACAACTGAGGAAAAATATGTTGCCACTTTCTACTTAGAGAGAGGAGCAGTGAAGTTCTATTTTGTGTTCTAGATCACGATCTCTCGAAAGAGGGAGTTCTAGCATAGCCGATGAGACAGGTTCTCTGAGCATAAAATATTGGAGAAGCTCATAGGTTGCTCAGACGTAAATTGTCTTGTAGGTTGTCCTTAGATGTAATCAATATCGATGAAGCTCATAGGTTATACTTGGATGTAATCATCCCTGATGTGATTCTATGCTAGAAATGGCCAGAGTGAAGTTTGAGTACTTCAGGGAGAAGCTTGGTGTTCTTGAGATTGAGGTTCCTTCTAAGGATAAGTGATGAGTCTAAGAGACTTTCTGACATGGTGGTAGGATTGGTTCCTCCCATGGTCAGATATAAGTGCAGGAGCCTTTCTGACATGGTTACGAGATGTGTTCCTCCCATGGTTAGATGTAAGTGAAGATCCCTTCTGACATGGGTGCGAGATGTGTTCCTACCATGTTCAGATGTAAGTGCAAATCCTTTCTAACATGGTTGAGGGATGTGTTCCTCCCATGGTCAGATGTAAGTGCAGAGACTTTCTGACATGGTTGTGGTATGTGTTCCTCCCATGGTCAGATGTAAGTTGATAGCCCTTCTGACATGGTTGTGGGATGTGTTCCTCCCATGGTCAGATGTAAGTGCAGAGACCTTCTAACGTGGTTGCGGGATGTGTTCCTCCCATGGTCAGATGTAAGTGCATAGACCTTCTGACATGGTTGTGGGATGTGTTCCTCCCATGGTCAGATGTAAGTGCAGAGACCTTCTGATGTGGTTGCGGGATGTGTTCCTCCCATGGTCAGATGTAAGTGCAGAGCCCTTCTGACATGGTTGCAGGATGTGTTCCTCCCATGGTCAGATATAAGTGCAGAGCCTTTCTGACATGGTTGTGGGATGTGTTCCTCCCATGTTCAGATATAAGTTTTGAAGAAGATGAAGAACTACATGGAGGCTAGGACTACAACCAACATGAAAAAGGGCTGGCTCTGTAGAACTTCCTATTACAAGTAGAATTGAGAGATAGCACCATTTTATAGAGATAACAGGAGCAGTGATGATGATGATGATCCAAATTTGATGATGATCCAGCTTTGATGATGATCCAGTGATGAAGATTGTGCTGATGAATTGTGTCAAGAGAATACCTTCCTAGTTAAGAGGGAGTGTTGATGTATTTGTAACTTTAGAATGTATTCACTTGTATATCTTATATTGTATTTCATTGTACCCCGATGTTTCGATCAGGAGAGTCATTAATATAATAAAGTCATGTAAAGTCATTGAGGTTAACCCTTCGTCGTAAGTCGGGGAAATAGTCCCCACAATTGAGTTGAGGTTAACCTTCCATTGTAAGTCGGGGCAATAGTCCCCACATTTGAGGGATACTAGGGTTATTAGACTCTCCTAGTGAAGTCATCCCTGGTAAGCAATTGTCAAGTGGAAAACTAGTATAAATAGAGAGTGAGACTCTCTATTTGGAACACACACTCACTCAACTGTAGCGCATGAGTGAGAGAAGAGGAGCTCGCAAAAGTGAGAGAGAGAACAACTGTCAGAGATCATCTTTGTGTTTTTGGGTTTTACTTTTGATATTGGTGCTCATTCCATCTCTGAGGAAGTTGTGGGGTTTTCTCCTTTATGGTTTCCCCGAGGAAAACTCTTTGTGTCTCTTGTCTCTTGTGATTATTGCTGTGCATGTTAATCTTTCAGATAAGATCCTAGATCATATTGATTAAATGATAAAAATCTAGCAAGTAAGTGGCAAGGATCACATTTTCACTAGAAATTTTTGGACCGAATTGTTTTCTTGTTTGGGTACTCAACTAGCTCATAGCTCATCTTATCATCCTCAATATGATGGACACACTTATATTATAAAAAAATGTTTGGAAGGGTGTCTTCGATGTTTTTCAACTGATAAACAAACACAATGGGTCAAGTGGGTACCCTTGGAAGAATGGTGGTATAACACTTCCTTCCATACATAAACAAAAATGACCCCATTTATGGCACTTTATGGCTATCATCCATCATCCATCACATCTTCATTAAGATACTCCTCTAAGGTTCAAGTAGTGGAAGACCACATGAAGCATCAACAACAAGTTCTTCAACTCTTAAAGGATAACCTGAATCTAGTGCAAAATTGAATGAAACAACACACATATCAACACTGCAATGAACAAATATTTAATGTGGGGGATTGGGTGTTTTTAAGACTACAACCATAAAAACATGTCCCTAAATAACACCAAGAAGGATAATAAATTATCACCTATATACTATGGGCCCTACAAGGTGTTGCAAAATATTAGTAGTATGGCCTACAAATTAGAACTACCTACATCTTCACTAGTCCATCTAGTTTTCCATGTTTCTTGTTTAAAGAAGGTAATCAATGACAAGCAACTAGTTCAAAATATATTGCTACAACTTGACGGGGAAGGAAAAATAATTTTGGATCTTGCAGAAATCACTGAAATAAGAACTAGACATCTTCGAAATTGATCAATTCCAGAGTATCTCATTAAATGGAAGAACTTACCCGTAGAATATTCAACATGGGAAGATGAATCCTTTATACATCAGCATCTAGAACTACTTCATTATTGAGGACACCACTTTTTTAAGGGGAGGGGCATGTTAAGCCCTATATCATGACACATTACCCCATATAGTGTGGCGCATTACCCCCTATATTGTAGTGCATTACATATTATTTATGTCGACTTGGGTGTATTAGTTGTTATTGTACCCCTTGGTCTCCTATATATATGAACGAGATATTCTCATTTTAGTCATCATTGTAGATTATCTTTCCTTGTGTACTTAGTACATTGTGTAAGGGGGTTCCTCCCTCGAAGAGGATTGTTATTTATCTCCGTTCTTTATTATTTTAAGGCACATATTACTCTCTTTTGGTCTATTTCTGCTATTTTTATGTTATTTATGGGATTTGGTTGCATAACAAAACCAACTGATGTTTAATCCCATTAAAGTTAGCTCAAGTGTCCATGAGCCAGATGTGAGATCTCTACCCCGATGTAGGGGAGGTCACAGGTTCGTCTCTTTTCAATTTAGTGGGAGAGATTCTTTGAACTTATGAGCCACCATATTCACACTAGCTACCATCATCTAAATGAGGGAAAGTGTCCAAGAGTTTCTCTAGGAATTATTTTCCATGGAAAAAAACTACATGGGGGATAACCTCAAAAATGGTTTATAAGTTTCTAACTAATTCTCTCAGTTGTGCTACATAATTGTATAATCTGAAGAAAGAGACACCTTAATATAATCAACACAATTAGTCAGAGTATAAGATAAAATATTTATGTACCTATACGATCAATGAACGCTCTGAAAACCCTAGCTCTGATCGCCGTCTCCTGCTCAAGGGATTCCGCCCTGCCGGTGGCCTGAAAGCTCTATTTTCCCTTGATATGATCGTCGTTCCCTGCTCGAGGGCCTCCGCCCTGCCGGCGGCCTGAATGGATCCACCTGAACCTTCCTTAGAGGAACGATTTCAGCATATTGTGGCCTCCCAGCCCTCGATTCCAGCCTCTGCGGCTCCTTCTTCACGCTTTGTTAAACGAGCAGATGTACTGGAAGTTAAACTTAGCTCCGCCGCCTCAAAAAGAAAAGCAGTCACCCTATCGGAGAAAGGACTCATAGGACTGTTCACCGGCCTTTGGCCTTCCCCACGCTCAGTAGAGGTTTGGCTGAACAAAAACTGGAGAACCCTAATCCAGGGGGAAGTTCAGCAAATATTCTATGGAAAACGATATTTCACCTTCATTTTTGAAAAGAAGGAGGACCGAGATTTGATCTTCAGGAATGGACCTTACTTTATGGGTCCAAGAGGTATGTACCTGAACAAATGGGATTTGTCCTTTAACCTAGAAAAAGACATCCCAAAGGCGGTTCCAGTTTGGGTCAAGCTTCCTCATCTCCCTCTTCACTGCTGGAATGATGAGGATTTTCGAGCAATAGGGAACACCCTTGGGAAGTATATTGACAAATCTGAGCCAAAATCCCCAATGTTTTCTTGTGCTCGTATCTGCGTCGAAGTCGACCTAGAAAAAGGATTGCTGGAGTCCATTAATCTCTCGATCGATGGTTGGAGCCACATGCAGACAGTAGATTACGAGCAAATCCCCTTCAAGTGTAAGTATTTCCATGAATACGGCCATTTTGTCAAATAATGTCCGAAGAAACCTGAAAAACCCCTCTCAGACAATGTGGCAAGCGAGGGTTGGAACATTGCAAGCGGAAAGAAAACAGCGAAGCCACAAAAGCAGTAGAATGACACAACAAAGAACACTTCCGGAAACAGATTTGAAGCTCTGGAGGAAGAGTCTCCACAGGAAGAAACTCATGAAGCTAACCCTGACATGACCCAACAAAAGGATACAGAACCCTCGGCTTCTCTATTGCAGCATCAGGAAAAGGAAGTCATGGACAAGGGTAATGGGGGGCCAACGGAGAGGAAAGATCCAGCCCAACAATCAGAAGGGTCAGTGGAAGGTTCAGTGACAAGATCAAAGGCCAAAGCGAGCTCAGAAGATATAACTGATACCTCGGTAGAAGAACAGGAAACGGCATCCCGGAAGGGGAGGAAATCAAACAAAATCATAAGAGAGCAGGAGGCAGCCAGGGAAAAGGCGGCTGGGAAACAGACCAACTTGGACTTTCTAGTAAAGTCGCAAGCAAGCAAATACCTTCTAAGCCAAGAGGAGGAAAAAAAGGAGAAGGAAAAGGCCCTTAAGCAACTCAGGAAATAATGAAAGTGGTCTCCTGTAATTGTAGAGGCTTGGGAGGTTTTCAGAAGTTAGAAGTGATGAAGAGAATAAAATCAATGGAATCTGCCTCCATCCTCCTTATCCAGGAGACAAAAAAATCAGCTGTAGATAGTGTGGAAACAATCAAAATCATATGGCCAAAAGGAACAGGCCTTGCCATCGATGCCCAGGGCGCCTCTGGAGGGCTCCTTTGTTGGTGGAACAAGGACAAGTTCAAATTGATCTCATCCATTGAAAATAGGAATTGGATTTTCATAAAACTAGAGAACGAAGAAAGCTAGGAAAATTTTTGGATCGGGAATGTGTATGGTCCAACGCTGAATGCGCAGAAGGACAAATTTTGGGACTCGTTAGAGGAGCAAC
The DNA here is from genome assembly GCA_001517045.1 of Pseudotsuga menziesii. Classification (NCBI taxonomy): domain Eukaryota; kingdom Viridiplantae; phylum Streptophyta; class Pinopsida; order Pinales; family Pinaceae; genus Pseudotsuga; species Pseudotsuga menziesii. The sequence goes on from LPNX011130493.1 coordinate 357,591, forward strand.
GTGTAGATAAAAAGATGCTCCCCTGTTACATTGCAGGAGATTTTAATGTCACCTCTTCCCCTGAGGAGCACAGAGGAGGATCGAAGGTGAGAGACCCATTTGGGGAAAGATTGGAGGACCTCATCTCTCTCTGGAGCCTCACCGACATGAAACCCAAAAATGGCATCTTCACATGGAGTAATAAATGAATAGGACCTGGCCACATTGCTGCAAGATTGGATCGCTTCTTGGTAAGTACTCATCTCCTCAACTATTATCCGGAAACAAAAATCTTGAGCTCCTCTGTCTCTGATCACAAGCCTATAAGCCTTTTCTTCCCTCCGGTAGAAAATTTGGGGCCGCTCCCTTTCAAGTTCAATCGAATCTGGATGGAATCTGAAGGCGTTAAGGATATCATCATTCAGGCCTGGCGATGCTTCATCCCAGGCTCCCCAGCATTCTCTTGGGAGCAAAAGCTGAAGAGGGTTAAGGTGGCTTTAAAATTGTGGGTCAAGAATCATTTTCGAGATCCAGCCCAGCAAAAGGAGCAAATTATCAGGGACATGGAAGTCCTCCAAGTAGAAATGGAAGCTTGTGAAATTACCAAGGAGCATCTCATCAAGGAGATAGAGCTGGAAACAACTCTGCAAAAAATCTTAAGGCAGGAAGAGGAAGGGTGGAGGCTTCGATCTCGCATACTATGGCTTAAAGGGGGAGATCAAAATACCAAGTTCTTTCAAAATCAATGTAAAGACAGGCAGCGATGGAACAACATGCGAGAACTTAAGGCGGAGGACGGCTCCATCGTTCAAGGGCAAGCGGCCATTAGCACTGAGGTAAGAACTTTCTTTGAACATCTTTACACTAATGAGGATCAAGTCCCTCGTCACCTCATGGAGGAAATGGTCTCTGATATCCCCCCACTAGTCAGTCTTGAGGACAGGCTTAGGCTTGAATCCCCCATAACGGAAGATGAAGTCAAGAAAGCCATATGGATCCTTCACTCGGATAAGGCCCCAGGTCCTGATGGCTTTCCTATATGCTTTTACAGAATATTTTGGTTCCTGGTCAAGAAAGACTTGATGCGCCTCATTTCCTGGATGGAAAAAGGCAATATGGGAGGGGCCACAAATTCCACCTTCCTGGCCCTGATCCCGAAAGAACATAACCCCACAACCATTAAAAAATTTCGTCCAATCTCCCTGTGCAACGCCTCTTACAAAATCTTCTCTAAATTGCTGTCTATGAGACTTAAGCAAATCATCCCCTCCCTCATCTCCCCAAACTAGGGCGGTTTTATTTCAGGCGGGAAAATAAGTGATAATATTCTTCTGGTTCAGGAAGCCATTCACTCCAGTAACAAAAGGGGTGAACCTGGTATGGCCATTAAATTGGACTTGGCCAATGCGTTTGACAGATTAAGACACGCCTTCATCATCATGGTTATTCAAAAGTTTGGGTTCCCCGATGCTTTCATCAAGCAAGTCCAAGCCTGCATTACCTCCCCTTGGATAGCCCCCCTCATAAATGGAAGGCCTTCTGCTTTCTTTAAAGCTGCTCGTGGGGTAAGGCAAGGTTGCCCGCTTTCCCCTTTCATATACATTATGGTAGCTGAGGCCCTTAGCAGAAAACTGAATAGACTTCAATCTGAAGGATCTCTCCCGGGGCTCTCCTTCAGAAATGGATTTCCTCCTATCAATCACGCCCTTTTCGCAGATGACACCATCCTCCTTGGCATATCTTCCACCCAAATAGCCAAGAACATTCTCTCCCCTCTTGACCTCTTCCTTCATTCGTCCGGCAGCTCAATCAACCTGAATAAATGCCAAATTTACAGATGGAACAACCCAGCTGCAACTCTTTGTCGAATCTCTTAGATTCTGCAAATCAAATCCAATCCCTCGTGGACTCACTTCACCTATCTAGGCATCCCTATCATCAAAAAACTCTTGACTTCCTCAATGTGGACCCTAGTCGTTCAGAAAATCAAAGCTAAAACTCAGGCCATGGGATCGAAGTGGTTAAATTTAGCAGGGAAGACGGTTTTAATTCGCTCCATCTTAACCTCATATCCCATATACACCAGCTCCATGGTTCTTGCTCCCAAAAACGTCATGAATAGCATCTGCAAAGAAACCAGGAAATTCTTATGGCAGGGAGGCAAAGTTCAGAATAAAAAATTTCATCTGGTTAAATGGGATACGGTCAAGCAAGCCAAATGTCAGGGAGGTTTGGGCATCAGAGATCCAGAACAGATGAGCAGATCCTTGGGAGCCAAAATGGTCTGGAGATTGGTCACTGGGAAGAAAGAATGGTGGAAGGAAGTTATTAGGAGAAAATACATTAGGAGGCCCAGGTCAAAAATGATGGACAGTGCTTGGGATGGCAAAGGAACCACCCTATGGCAACTCTGCAAATCCTCCCTCAGCACAATCAGAGAGAACTGCTATTGGATCCCTGGGAATGGGAAAAGGATCAATATCTAGAAGAGCAAAATTTTGGGTCATCCTCCTCTTTCTCTTTTGCCTGGTCAAACGCCCCTAGCTGAATGGGCGAGCAAACAAGGGATCTCCACCCTCTATGATTTATCTATTTGGGACGCAAATGGGCATTGGGCAGGATGGAAGGCGCTAACTCCTCCAGCTCCGCTGGTTCCTGCGGCTGACTATCTTCTATCCTCCCTCCATGGCCTGTCCCCTTCGAGGCTCGCAGCGAAGGATCGCATTGGATGGGGGGACACGAGGAAGTACAATGTTTAATAAGGTTACAAGAAAATTGCCAGGGAAACAGTTGGAACAGATCGAATATGGAAGAAGGTGTGGGGAACAGACTGCATACCCAAGGTTAATAGTTTCATTTGGCTCCTCTTGCACAATAAGCTCCTTACAACAGAAAATTTAAGGAAAAGAGGAATAAATGGACCCTCTCGATGCCCTTTGTGCAACTCAGCTGAAGAGACCACCAGCCACATCTTTTTTCATTTTAAAATCGCTCTCCTAGTTTGGCGATCAGTCCTCCCTCCAGGTATGGATTTGCATTTCCCGGACATGGAAGCTCATCTTTTTAAAAACTGGCACAAATTTTTTCCTGGCTCCCTAAGCAAAAAACCTATCTTGGGTCGCCTTTGGGCCTCCATCCCCAAAAATCTCTGTTGGCAGATCTGGCTTGCAAGGAACAGGGCCATATTCAAAGAGAAAAAGCCTCTACCTGCTCGCATAGCTGCCAAGACCATAGGGATGATAGCTGGAAAATTTGCTTCCAACAACATCAGCTACCCCGCCCAAGAACCCATTCTTGAGCCTTATTCATCGTGGTGCAAAATTTTCTTCAAAGAAAGGAGCCCCCTTCTGTCCAAATTCATCAATAGCAGATCATTCACTTCTTCCAGAACCGTCCCCTGGGAGATTCGCTTAGCCAGCATCGAATTTCAAAGTTGGCTCAGGGAGAAGAACTCCTTTGCCCTCTTTTTTGATGGCGCCTCGAAAGGCAATCCTGGGGTGGCAGGCGCGGGGGGGATCCTTTTGGATCCCGGAGGAAACATAGAACAATCCTTTGCCTGGGGGTTAGGGAACCGAACTAATAATGAAGCTGAGTGGCTGGCTCTGCTCCAAGGTCCTCAGATGTTACGGGCAAAAAATTATCGAAAGGTTTTGATTTTTGGAGACTCAAAGCATGTCATCTCCAAACTGATCAACGGCTACCCCTCGGGGGCAATCAAGTGCCTTCACTTGTACAACAAAGTAAAGCCTCTGATGCTTCATTCCTTCGAGCCCTTCCATATTCTCCGGATTAATAATATTGCAGTAGATAAAATGGCCAACATTGGGGCTTCTCTTCCGCAAGGTGTCTATAAGCAAGACGGGTATCCCCCCCTCCATAAATATATCCCATAATGATGGAAAAGATCTCTATATGGCATAACTACTCCCATGTGTTTAGGAATCTGCACTTAATTGGGCATTTCTTCAAGGTCCTCATCCTTGTCCTATGGTATTTTTTCCCCCTTCCCTCTCCTTTTCCCTTCTCCTTTATCCCCGTTCTCCTCCTGCTCCAAGCCTTCCTTTGTCTTTTCAAACTTCCCCCCTGCTCGTCCTTTGCTGGCTCCCCTCATTTATCGTCCAGTCCCTTGCTCTTCACCGCGTGGCCCTCTCCTCGTTCCCTCCACCCCCTGGCTGATGTGGTTTTAATGGCCTTAAGGCCTCGGGTCTTAGACATTTATTCCTCGCATGCCTCTCTTCCCATCTATCTTTATCCCCTGTTTGCCTCCGGTTTCAGTATGTCTCTCCATCCTTTTCCCATTGTGATCTCTGGCCTCCATGAAGCTCTGCGTCTTATGCTTCAGGTTGTTTCAGGAATCAGTGAAGGGTGGCTCCAAGGCCTCCCGTGGCAGGTACTCCCCCTCACGCGCTCGGTGGTGAAGGAACAACTGGCCTTTGCAGCCCTTTCTTCTTGTTCGTGTTCTTCCCTCTCGGTGTCTTGGGCTGCAACTCTCAGCTGTGGTGCCTCTGCGTATGGTAAAAGTGGGCGAAGTCTGGTTCTTGGTTGCCATTGCTCGGGATGGCTGGAAGGAACAGTGGGCACGGTGGTCTGCCAAAATCTAGGTGCAGGTTCTCTGCTCCAAGAAATTGCTGTTCTCAGTTCGTTTGTGCAACAAGATAGCGTTCCCGATAATCCTGATTGTGCCACCCTTAATCTCCTTGCTCGGTTAAGCATCTCGGCTGCAGAATTCAAAATGGCGCAGGGTGGAGAATTGGCAGGCATAATGGACATAAAAAAGAATCTGCGCAGATTATATGAGATGCTAGCTATCAATGTCATGGATACTAAAGAAATGGTTGCGGAGGTGAAGAAAATGGAAGACACAGTAAGTTACACTTCCCAGTAGGTAAGTAATAACGATGCTCACATAGATGAGAATGAGAGCAATCTCCAGGAAATTATGGGGAAGGTGGATAGGATTCAGGAGGATCTCTAGCGATTCATTGCAATGCACCAGGCCAGTAGAATCACCGGTGAAGTTGCAGAAGTTGTGGCTCCTATGGAAGAATAATCTGTCGTTCAGCCTCGAATCAATAGAGGCAATCAATAATCTGCCCCCTTATGATGTTTACATGTTTTTCTGTTTGTTTTTATGTCAGCAGTTTGTAAGGGTATACCCCTCTTGCAGTTTCAGATGTTTTGAGCAAACTATATGTAAGGTTTTTTGGGCAGCCCCTTGGTTAGATCTATGGTGCAGCGATTTCATTGTACATAAGCATCCGATATTATCTATTTTGTAATGAATGGTTGTGCACAGCCTCTTTTATATATAAACTCCCTTTTCAGTTTCTGTAAAAAAAAAAAATATTTATGTACCTATACATTGTAGGCATCTATATTGATACAGAGATTTTGTTCAAACATTCATAACATATTCCTCTACACTTTTTCTGGCCATCTTCATAAGGATTGAGCATGAGGAAAAACACAAACCGAATCCCACAAGAAACATAACCAATAATTGCTATGAAAAAGAACAAGACACAACAATATGAATATCAATTTTGTATGAAATTGTAATATGAATATCACTTTGTACTTACATAATTTTGAGAATTTTGATTTGTAATAAAATATGGATAAATATAAACCCTTTCAAGCCTCATTCCCTCCGCCACATCTAATCATTATACAATGTTTTCCCATCATGCATAAGGATAATAAAAAAATAATCAATAAATTTCATTGATTACACATGTTCCACTTAAAACAAGAATAATTATGCTTGCAGATCAAATCAGCTCACCACAACAGTTGTGACTCCCTCTTTCCTAGATTTTTCCATTCCTTTGACAATTAACTCACCTATATCCATTTCAACATTTGTTGAGATAGTCTCTACTTGCTTCCAAACAACAATTTTTACTAAGAATTGAATTTATCAGAGTTTCTTTCAAGCCATAGAGGATTACAACTAAACAAAGATCACATGAAATCCATCAATCCTAGTAGGAGCACAAAGATAGAGGAAGATGTTGAAGAAAATTCAATGAAATCTAATAGAATTTGTAAGTAATTCCTGATATCCATTTTGTTAGACAAAACGATCACAAAATGCATAAATCCACGACAGTGGAGGATAGACTCAAGTAGATGTTACTGTAAAACAACATAAAAAATGCATGGACACAACTTAGAAACCTAAAAAATAAAGCATATATAATTATTTTCCACTCAAACAAAGGGTTAACACAAAGAAAACACAATGGACAATGTGCAAAATTATAAAATTTTGTTAGGAAGATAGTCGACCAAAATTTGACATCTACAAACCTGAGCAATTTTCTCATACATGCTTATCATTCATGCCCTTATTTTAAAATGAGTCAATACATAATCAACTACCATGTTGATACCATGCCTTAATTCCATTGCATCTATACCAGCTGCTACTGATTTGCAACCCTCGGTAAATATTTCCCAAGTGAGTATAGCTACACATGTTGTACCTGCCACACACAAAATATAATTTAGTGATAGAAATCATTTCCTACCCATTGATGTAGTGGTAACTCAATGAAAGGAATGATATAAGACCTCCCACTGCATGACAAATTATCCCAAGAAAGAGGCGTAAGTTTTTGTAAGCAGTATTCCCCACAAAGTTGTTTATCAAAATTACATGACACACTGGTCATATTGTGAAATTAATGATTTGGCTTTGTGGTGATGGATGAATATGAAATATGAATGTTTGTTGAGAAGCACTAAGAGTTGAAGATTAATATGGACGAACTATTTGAGGCCAAGGATAAAACATGGAAACTTCTCTCCATAATAAAAACTATCCATCACAACTCCTTTTGATGTGACATTACTTCTTGAACGAAACGGGTAGTCCATGATCGTTTCATAAAATATAGAACTCCATCCATGATCCATTTTATTGTTGATTCCTTTGTTGTGGTATATAGTTACTAATTGAAATGGATCACACATGAGGTTTCAATTCATAAATAAAGAAGGTCCCCTAGTATGTCCCCCCAGCTGAGCTTTCCACGACAATATTTTCTGGTATTTTGTTCAACTGGTAATTAGACTTGTGTAATCATAAAAGAAAATGAATTGGGATGTTCCCTTTCGAGGTTCATTTTTTAGTGTCTTTGCAAAATTGTTGGGATTTCTGTTACTAATAACATTCATTTCCCATCTTGTATCAGTTGCATTATGTGTGGATTTGATTGAAGTTACAACAAAATATGTCAAATTTGATGTAAGAATTTCTGACGATCCTCTTTTAGTTTATCAACCAAATGAGATTCTTTTGGCTAATCCTTGTTACATCATGCCAGATAGAACTTTGGTAGATCATCATATCCAATTCCATTACCATTGGTCTAAACCAGCATAGATCCAAATCCTAGGCTCTATCAAGCACTGTGTTGAGGCCTGGAAATTCGCAGGCAACAATAGCAAGGGATTCTCCCCAGTCAACGTTCCCGAATAGCCCATGACTGTTTGGTATAGGGAATCCGTCTGGTTTGCGGTCCGGCTACCATAGGTCAAAGTAACAAAAACAAAGGTTTTACCGGTTGTGGCCCAGTCCACCGTGTAATTTTGTATTTTTTGATTTAAGTATGATATGCATATGCCTAATTAACCATGCAGGGTGATAAGGATGCAAGGAGAAGTCACAACGTGATGCATAGGTTCTTACCTCTCATCTTAGCACTCACGAGCATCTCAATCACATATGCAGTAATGAAATAAAACTAACTATCTATCTATTTATCCCTGGGGAGCAGAATGTAACTTAATTATGAGTAATGTGTATTGCGCATGCATTATAAAGAGAAATTACAGGTAGCTGATGTTTCTTTCTACAACACGAACGATTAAAGATATTTCAACAATCAGATAACCAATTGTTTTATGAACAACATACATTACTCATGGTGGTAATTCCACAAAATAAACCAGAAATCATTTAAACAAGAACATAGGTTCTAAGAGTTAGAACGATCTCACGGTTAATGGACAAAAGCTAAAAAAACAAAATAGTTCATCTTTCCGCCATCCACAGCATAACATTTGAAAGTGCCACCAATATTTCTCCAACAGGCAAACAATTACTCTTTATTGCAAAAAAAAGTAGTTGTTCTTACAATATCCTTTTCATGTCTAACTGGGAAAAATCCCCTATTCCTTCTAAGCCTCCTACATTTATACAAAAAGGGAAAGACTGTTGGGCTGCCCAAAGTAACCTTTGGGATTCCCAACTCTTCACCTCCAATGTTTCACTTTTCTCAAATGTTTTTTACAAAATCATTACAAATTAAAAAAGTGACCAATCCTTTACGAGGAGGGTCCCACTTGGGTGTCCAGAAACTTCTTCCATGCCACAGCTTCAGAGGCGATGCCTTCAAAGGCACAAGGTTCCAGAAATTGAATGTTGATCTCAAACTTCGCAGCCTGGTTCTTTATAGCCTCAATTCTAGCTGTGCTCAACCGCAGCTGATCCTCCAAAAGCTGCACACTGATGGATGAATGATCTACTTCACTCCTCAATATCTGATCATCCAGGGCTTTGATATGCTGTACTTTTGCTTCCTCCTCCTGATATCTCTTCTGCAACATCTCCACAAATGAGTTGTGGTCCGGGAAAAACTCAAGCCTCCATTCGACCTCTATTTGGCACTGGTTGTAGGTAATAAGGAGCCTTCAGAGAAACTCTGTGCATGATCCTTTCATATTTTTAACGAATTTCTTGAAATCCTCTGCAGTATTTATAGCAAATTCTAGTAAGTCATAATCCCGCTTGAGGGCCTGTTGATCCTTTGGTGGCAGTTCTTCTGGAGTTTCTTCATTGCTTTCCAGCCTTGCCATTCTTGTAGTCAGGACTTCAAGGACGTCTTCAGATCTATCAATGAAATAAGAGGAGGTCTCCAGGATTTCCTCCAATTGGCCATCTACCTACAACAATTTGCACCTTTCCTCTTCTATGGCAGTCTGTAGTTGTAGCATATTGGCCTTTTGGGCCAGCACATGCTCCTTGAAGGGTTGTAGATTGACCTGTTTCTCTCTTGCTTCTTCTAGAGCAGTTGTTAGAGAAGAGACCTGCTCTCGAAGCTTGTTTTCCTCTTCTTGGGCATGCATCTCACTGGCCTCCAAGATGATCTTTTGCTGCTCTAAATCTTCTACCTTTCCCAGCAGCTGTTCCTTTTCCATCTTTAGCTCTTGATATTCTTTCTGCACTTTCTCTAGGCATCCTTGTGCAGTTTCACTAGCTTGTTTCTTTGCTTGGAGGAGCTACAGTTCATCCTTTGAAGATCTCATTTCCTTTTTCATGTCTTCATATTTCCTTTTTAGCCTACTGCTTTCCTCTCTCTCTTTCCTCAATGTGTCTTTCAATTGAGCAAAGGACTTCTTGGATTGCTCCAAGTCGGTCATAATTTTGTCCACATTATCTTCTAAAGATTGGATTAATCCGGCTCCTGCTCTGATGGTGAATCTTGGATCTTGGTCTGTCCCAAATACAAGGGGCGTATCCGTTATCATTTTCCCGGGTAGACCTCCAGTTTCAACCTTCCTCTCTTTTCTCTTCACTATCCTCTCTGTAGCCCTGTCATATAAAACAATATTGAAATCAAGAATCTCTTCCCCTTTATTTTGTACAAAGGGGACCAGCTTCATGGTGGGGACTACAGATTGTCCAGGTGTGCTGGCAGCAGGTACCGCTGGGTCCTTCACCTCAGGGTTTTCAATGTCCTAGGCCTGACCAACAGCTGTGTCAGAGGCTGACTGTTCTGTCTCTGTTTGTGTCAGCTTTAGCCTCTCTTCCTCTTGTCTCTGTAGCTCTTCATCAATCTTCCTTTTCTTTTCTTCTTCTTCATTTCTTCTGTCTTCCTCTGCTTTTCTAGCTGCCTCTTGTGCAGCTCTTCTTTTTTCTTCTTCTTCTCCCTGTAACCACCCTGCAGCTTCTTGTGCCAGCCTTTAGGCTTCCTCATTTCTTCTCTTGGCTTCTTCCTCAGCTTTTACTTGTTCATCTCCCTTCGCACCTTTGGTGGTGGTCTTCTTCTTAAACCTTCTCCTCAACACTGTTATGTTTAATGCACTTTGGAACACAGATTCTTCCCTATCCCAATGGTGGGTGTATTCCAAATGTACGTTGTTTTCTTTACAATGCTCAACTACTTTATTGCGGGAGTCACTTCTATGGAAAGGCATCTCGCCAAAATGAAACCTTTCCAACTCTTCTACAAATTCATCCGCTTTCTTCACCCTGGTGAATCTGCAACTTCCTAACTTGAAGGGAAAAGGAGGATAGGCATCTTTCTTATGCTCAAACAAGAAGCTCCCTATGCCATCCAAGAAGACTTGCCTAACTGCCTCCTTGTGGATGATGTAATCAGTGGCGTATTTGGGTAGCAGGGAAGGAGCTCTTGACCCTCCAAACATCCTGAAGTAAAGGCCATCCTCAGTCAAATAGTAGCCTGCATATTCTTCCATTACTTGCAGTGCCTCCTCTGACATGAAATCACACTCTTTCAAGAAAATGAGCATATACAGTGGCATGATGAAGTGTTCACAGACTTCTTGATAATGGCTATGATACTTGTGTGCCCAGAGTGGTTTATATGCAGAATAGACAGGCATTCTTTCCCTATCCCAGATGCACCTGAGGCTGGGGAAAGGTTGATTGCACAATATACAATCGACAAGTATGGAGCTCATATAGAATTCAGACCTTTTATGGGATACTCCACCCAAGGTTGAGGCCAAGCAGGTTGAGAGACTATTTGATACAATGCTGGCCCAGTTGAAAATTGTCCCTTGGGTTGCAACATAAAAAATGATGGGCATCCATTCCAATTTGAAGAACCTGCCATGGGCTCTCCCAAAAATCCTGTTGAGCATTAGAGATATGAACCTATATGGGGTTCTTAAGCTGGCTGTATCATAATCACCCGTCGGCTTATTCCTGAAATGTTTTTAAGGCAACAACATATTTTTAAGAGTCTCAACCAGGTCCATTCTAACATTGTTAAGCCAATCATCAGATAAAAATACTTGTGCTTCTGGCAGGTGGTAAGCCAGAGCTACATATCCTGGGCTATAGGCAGCATAGCCCTATTTTTCAACATTTTCCAGGATCATTGTAGTGACATCTGCCCGGGGCAGAATCCAACCGATTACTTCAGAGCATGGGAACAGCTCTGGTCTGGTGGTGATCTTCATCAATGAAGGTCTCTCTATGTTGGCATATATGGATTCTTCTTCCAGGCCCATATCCGGCACCTCTCAACGTGTAATCAGCCTGTAAATCTCTCCCCATTGGTACTCAGGCTCCACACCAGATATACACTTGGTGTCTTCGTATATGTATTCTGTTTTAGTAATGACTTCCACTTCGGGCTCCTCCTCGACCACAGGGGCCTTCTTCTTTTGCCTTTTTGACATTGTGAGTTTGAATTCTTCCTGCCATGTATAACATTGTAAATATTAAGCCATTCCCGGTTAGGTTGCAAACATTTACATAACAATGTGCAGCGTTTTACTCCTTTTATGTGTACCATGACGGCAATTGGTTAATGAAGCACATATATGCATGTATATAAGTTGAAATGGCCTAACTAACAGAACTATTGTGAGAAAATGAAAACTACATTAAAATGAAGAAATTTCGAACTCGCTGGGGGTGCCATAACAAAATAAAATCGGACACCATAAAATAAGTCAACACGTGCGGCGGAGAAAAAATAAAATCGGACACCAGAAGCCAAACAGATCGGAAGTCGAAAGCGTAACTCCTTCCACAACGGCGGATGGCCAAATTGCTAAGCCATCCGTGGAGACATACGCAGCGGAACCTTGGAAGACTAATTGTAGAGACAATAGTGGAATGGGAGCCGCAACGACGGAGCCATGAAGGATAAATCAATCCGCAATGGACAAAGCTTTATCGGAGGATAAAGCCACTAACTGACTGGAAAGGTAATGCATTTCGCAGCCGCAATGGTGGAGACACAAAGGGTGTTACGCCCTGCCATACAATTCCTGAATTAGAAGGGAAACCACTAAGGGATCAGGAAGGTTAATGCTTTCGGTAGCCGCAACAATGGAGTTGTAAAGGGCGTGACCTTTCGCAATGTCGGGGTTTAAAACGACTCGGCGACCGGAAAATATAAAGCTTTCCGCAGCCGCAATGGTGGAAGCCCAAGACTTACAGGATCGACGAAAATAACAAATCAGGATTCAAAATCCAAAACAGTAATCGGAAGAGCTAGCAGTTTGCCGTCCGCAACTGCGGAGGCAGAAGTAATAAAGGTTCCGATGCAAAACCAAAAAGCAGCTGATGTGAAAACCAACGTATCGGAAAGAAAATCGAAGTCAAGACTCGTTATTTCTCTGCAACGGTGGGAGAACCAACCAAATAAACTTCCGATTCAAGCATGCTGAAAACGCATTTAAAAGAAATGATAAAGTTTGATCAAACCGTGGATTGTTTCAAGCGTTAGAGGAAAATCTAAAACAAATGGTAGATCAATCCAAGCATTAGAAATCTTTCTAGAAAATCATTAGATCAAATCAAAGAATAAAATCGAACTAATCCAAGCAAAAGGAGGGTCCCGAATTTTTTTTGGAATTTTGGGAAATTGTTGCAGCTGCAACAATTGGTGACTACCTAGTGAACCCCGGATTTCTGACTTAACTTGTTCCCAGTGCAAGACTGTTTGGATAGAAGCTGAAATATTCTAGATGTTTGTATTCCTAAGTTGACCAGTTCACACCTTTAACTCATTGGGGAAAAGGTAACATCAGAAATATTTGCAAGTCTGAATAACCCTTTTGAGGCCAAATAAGTGAGATTTATTTTTCCCCTGTCCTTGGGCAGTTTCTGGCTTGGACACCACAGGATTGTAACAGATAGTAAACAACATTATCCTTTTGTTCCTCATTCCCATGCCAAATGCACTTTGCGCCCTTTTGAACTTTAGTTCTTGTGAGTCCTCCATTTGCCTTTCTTTCTGAATTTTATTCAGGCTCCTCTATCCATAGTGTCCTTTTGTGTGCGAGAAGAATTGGCTTTTCATCTCACAGACGGAGAGGAAATTTTGGCAATTTGAGATTCGTGCTTTTGATACTTTACTTTGATAAGTATTGTTTCTTTAAGGAGTTTTAACTCTTGATATCTTTTAGCTTTTCTAAAATCATGGCATGGGATCATTTATATATGATATACTGTCTACTTTGCTTCCTTTCCGTGGGTCCTTTGCTTTCACTCCCTTGGACATCTTAGATGTGAAATGGATGGAGCCTCGAAATAGTATTCTAGACCTGTTACTTCTGAGTTATTTACAAGGGTTAAGTAGAACTTCAATGAATGCATGGCCAATTAGGAACACTGCTATTAGAAGACATTCTATGTTTCAAAGCATAGTCTTTTGCTCAATATTTTAGTTAATCAAGAAACCTGCTGTTTCCATTGCAACCAAAAGTTTGCCTCTTTATTCAAAAATAAAAAGAACTAGTAACAAAGCATTTAAAACAAAAGAAAACAACATTCAAAGCAATAAATCAAAGAAAACAACATTAAAGAAAAACAACTCAATTTATTTATGTACAAAGAAAAAAGAAAAGAAAATGTGTGCCCGCCCTTAAAAATCTTCAATCAACCGGGTTAAAGGGCTAGGCTGCAGTGTAGGCTGAAAATCCATCCATGGTCTAGCTGTGCTATTTTTGAAATTGAGCACATGTCTACTATCCTACAGTCATCCTTCTCAGCCTGAGGAAGTTGAAGGAGCTCAGGCTGAGTGTCAATCATAGAACTGGCCTTTCTTGAGGTATGATGTTTTAGCTTAAGCTCAGTCAAATAATTTCCCAGGACAGAATCAACAGATTCATTACCTTCTCCTAGCTTAGTGACAGTATGCTTCATGTAAGGTTCTCTCAAAATTTTTATCTGATTTGGGGTACCCTTGAGAGGTAATAATAAATGAGACCAATCTGAAGCGAAATAACCTTTCAACCTGGAAGACCAATCTCGGTTGAGAATAAGCCCATATCCACCCGGTATGTCAGCCACCATAATGTCAATAAATTGACATATCTTGTTATTTGCAGAAAAGCGAATGAGGACATTTTTCATCTCTCCTACTACTTTGACACCTGTGCTATCTAATTGCGTTACTTCCCAAGGTGTGGACTCTGGCTATCCATTAATCTTTTTGCAAACCTCCAGTGGCATAACATTCACAGCTGATCCAGAATCTACCAAGCAATTATGCACATTATGATTCAACATTTCTAGGGTCAAAAGAAAAGGCGGGGTGTCAGCTTTTTCTTCCCAACCTGGTTCTATGTCTTCTTCTCCTGGTTGGTTTTGAGTGGGTATATCATTTTTAAGCTCTTCCGTTTCTTTAGTGTTTCCCTCATTAACACCTACCTGTTCTTCCATAGGTTTGACAGTCTCACTGATTGGCTCGGTCTCCTGGTTGACAGTAGTGTCTTCAGGCATTTTATTTTCAATATTGGCATTTATCTGTCTTTTGACATTCGAATGCAACCTTTTAATCTTCGAAATTATTGCATTGTATTTAATAGTCAGGTTTGTATCTTTTGTTGTTCTAGGTGTGCATTCAACTTTAAGAACATTCTCTTCTATGTTGAAAAGCGAGACACCATTCCATAAAAACATGGTATCATCATCTTGTATCTCTATGGTCTGGTTTTCCTCTTCTTCCTTACCACTGTCTTTAGTCAATTTAGAGTCCAGCAGCTTATTCATCACCAATGTCATCGAATTTAACCATTGGGGACACTTCTTTTCAGAATGAGTTTGTTGGTGAAAAGTGCAGAAATTATCACCCCCTACTTCTGTTATGTTTATTGATGGTAAACTTGGTGGAGGTATTTTCCATTGGTTGCTATCCTCTCTTTTTTGGTAGTAGGGTTTGTCAGTTTTCTGAGCTTCCCTCCCTTTCTCCAGATCTATTATTCTGTTGGATAGATTCTACATCATTTTCAGCATTCCCTGATAATCATGTGATTGTTCAGCTTGGGGTTCAGACAGCAATAAGGCTCTTCTCTCGATAGTCTTTTCTCTCAGTTGCTCAGGATAGTCTTCTACACTTTCCTTTTCAGCCTCTACCCTTTCTGCTTCTTCATAGGTTTCCACCAACATAGGTCGTGCTTTCATTTTGGCAAACATAGCTAATTCAGGTCCCAGGGTAGAGGTGAAATATTCAATTAAGACCTTGTTAGAGGGTCTGTCAGCTTCAGAAAAGTTCTTTAGGTATGTTGAAAATCTTTGAGTGAAAATATGTACCTTCTCATTCTTCTCTTTCTTTAATAAACCAAGACCTTTCATTAGTGAGGCATGTGTCTTTTGGGCTGAGTATTTACTTCTGAAAGTCCTTTCGAAAGTGTCCCAATCGGGAATGGAGTTTGCTGGAAAACTGAAATACTAGGATGCTGCTGCTCCTTTAAGGGTGTGAGGGAACAATCTACAGACAACATCTTCGTACTCCCCAGCCCTTAACCCTTCTACTACTAAATAGAAACTTTGCAAGTGGTCATCTACACCAGTCTTTGCATCGGGGTCAAACTTGGGCAGCAACTTATCAAAGGCTTGAGGTAGGTTATGCAAGGGAGGTGTGAGGTTCAAAGGTGACCTAGCTCTCGAAGCCGACATGATTCACATTTATACCAGCCATGAGCAGAGGTGAATGACCAAGAGTTTGAGTAAGAAACACAGTAAGATGAAACTAGGATTTCTTGCTTCAAAGGTAGAACCAAAACATGTCTGTACTTGGGTTAGGTCAAAAGCTTCAAAACATTTGATGGTGAGGTAATCTTGGGAAAATAAGTTTCCACGGCCAGCCATGCACTGGAGGCCCTCCTTATAGCGCCATAACTATTGAGGCCTGGAAATTCATAGGCAACAACAGCAAGGGATTCTCCCCAGTCAACGTTCCTGACTAGCCCGTGACTGTTTGGTATAGGGAATCCGTCCGGTTTGCGGTCCGGCTACCGTAGGTCAAAGTAACAAAAACAAAGGTTTTACCGGTTGCGGCCCGGTCCACCGTGTAATTTTTTATTTTTTGATTTAAGTATGATATGCATATGCCTAATTAACCATGCAGGGTGATAAGGATGCAAGGAGCAGTCACAACGTTATGCGCAGGTTCTTACCTCTCGTCTTAGCACTCACGAGCATCTTAATCACATATGCAGTAATGAAATAAAACTAACTATCTATCTATCTATCCCCGGGGAGCAGACTGTAACTTGATTATGAGTAATGTGTATTGTGCATGCATTATAAAGAGAAATTACAGGTAGCTGATGTTTCTTTCTACAACACATGAACGATTAAAGATATTTCAACAATCAGATAGCCAATTGTTTTATGAACAACATACATTACTCATGGTGGTAATTCCACAAAATAAACAAGAACATAGGTTCTAAGAGTTAGAACGATCTCACGGTTAATGGACAAAAGCTGAAAAAACAAAATAGTTCATCTTTCCGCCATCCACAGCATAACATTTGAAAGTGCCACCAATCTTTCTCCAACAGGAAAACAATTACTCTTTATTGCAAAAAAAAAGTAGTTCTTACAATATCCTTTTCATGTCTAACTGGGAAAAATCCCCTATTCCTTCTAAGCCTCCTACATTTATACAAAAAGGGTGAGACTATTGGGCTGCCCAAAGTAACCTTTGGGCTTCCCAACTCTTCACCTCCAATGTTTCATTTTTCTCAAATTTTTTTTACAAAATCGTTACAAATTACAAAAGTGACCAATCCTTTACGAGGAGGGTCCCACTTGGGTGTCCAGAAACTTCTTCCACGCCACAGATTTAGAGGTGATGCCTTCAAAGGCATAAGGTTACAGAAACTGGATGTCGATCTCAAACTTCGTAGCCTGGTTCTTTATAGCCTCAATTCTGGTTGTGCTCAACCACAGTTGATCCTCCAAAAGCTGCACACTGATGGCTGAATGATCTACTTCACTCCTCAAGATCTGATCATCCAGGGCTTTGATATGCTGTACTTTCACTTCCTCCTCCTGATATCTCTTCTGCAACATCTCCACAAATGAGTTTTGGTCCAGGAAAACCTCAAGCCTCCGTTTGGCCTCTATTTGGCACCGGTTGTAGGTAATAAGGAGCCTTCTGAAAAACTTTGTGCATGCTCCTTTCATCTTTTTAACGGTTTTCTTGAAATCCTTTGCGGTATTTATAGCAAATTCTAGTAAGTCATAATCCCGCTTGAGGGCCTGTTGATCCTTTGATGTCATTTCTGCTGGAGTTTCTTCATTTCTTTCCAACCTTGCCATTCTTGCAGTTAGGACTTCAAGGACGTCTTGAGATCTATCAACGAAATAAGAGGAGGTCTCTAGGATTTCCTCCAATTGGCCATCTACCTGCAGCACTTTGCACCTTTCCTCTTCTATGGCAGTCTATAGTTGCAGCATCTTGGCCTTTTGGGCCAGGACATGCTCCTTGAAGGGTTGTAGATTGACCTGCTGCTCTCTTGCTTCTTCTAGAGCAGTTGTTAGAGAAGAGACCTGATCTTGAAGATTCTTTTCCTCTTCTTGGGCGTGCATATCACTGGCCTCCAAGATGATCTTTTGTTGCTCTAAATATTGTACATTTCCCAGTAGCTGTTCCTTTTCCATCTTTAGCTCTTGATATTCTTTCTGCACTTTCTTCAGGCATCCTTGTGCAGTTTCACTAGCTTGTTTCTCTGCTTGGAGGAGCTGCAGTTCATCCTTTGAAGATCTCATTTCCTTTTTCATGTCTTCATATTTCCTTTTTAGCCTACTGCTTTCCTCTCTCTCTTTCCTCAATGTGTCTTTCAATTGAGCAGAGGACTTCTTGGATTGCTCCAAGTCGGTCATAATTTTGTCCACATTATCTTCTGAAGCTTGGATTAATGTGGCTCCTGCTCTGATGGTGAATCTTGGATCTTGGTCTGTCCCAAATACAACGGGCGTATCCGTTATCATTTTCCTGGGCAGACCTCTAGTTTCAACCTTCCTCTCTGTTCTCTTCACTATCCTCTTTGTAGCCCTGTCATAGAAAACAATATTGAAATTAGGAATCTCTTCCCCTTTCTTTTGTACAAAGGGGACCAGCTTCATGGTGGGGACTACAGATTGTCCAGGTGTGTTGGCAGCAGGTACCGCTTGCTCCTGCACCTTGGGGTTTTCAATGTCCTGGGCCTGACCACCAGCTGTGTCAGAGGCTGACTATTCTGTCTCTGTTTGTGTCAGCTTTAGCCTCTCTGCCTCTTGTCTCTGTAGCTCTTCATCAAGCTTCCTTTTCTTTTATTCTTGTTCATTTCTTCTGTCTTCCTCTGCTTGAATGGAAAAGGAGGATAGGAATCCTTCTTATGCTCAAACAAGAAGCTGCCTATGCCATCCAAGAAGACTTTCCTAACTACCTCCTTGTGGATGATGTAATCAGTGGCGTATTTGGGCAGCAGGGAAGGAGATCCTGACCCTCCAAACATCCTGAAGTAAAGGCCATCCTCAGTCAGATAGCAGTCTGCATATTCTTCCATTACTTAACGCGCCTCCTTTGACATGCAATCACACTCTTTCAAGAAAAATGAGCGTATACAGTGGCATGATGAAGTGTTCACAGACTTCTCGATAATGGCTGTGATACTTGTGTGCCCAAAGTGGTTTATATGTAGAATAGACAGGCATTCTTTCCCTATCCCAGATGCACATGAGGTCGGGGAAAGGTTGATTGCACAATATACAATCGACAAGTATGGATCTCATATAGAATTTAGACCTTTTTTGGGATACTCCACCCAAGGCTGAGGCCAAGCAGGAAGAGAGACTATTTGATACAATGCTGGCCCAGTTGAAAACTGTCCCCTGGGTTGCAACATAAAAAATGATGGGCATCCATTCCAATTTGAAGAACCTGTCATGGGATCTCCCAAAAATCCTGTTGAGCATTAGAGCTATGAACCTATATGGGGTTCTTAAGCTGGCTGTATCATAATCACCCGTCGGCCTGTTCCTGAAATGTTTTCCAGGCAACAACATATTTTTAAGAGTCTCAACCAGGTCCATTCTAATGTTGTTTAGCCAATCATCAGATAAAAATACTTGTGCTTCTGGCAGGTGGTAAGCCAGAGCTACATATCCTGGGCTATAGGCAGCACAGCCCTGTTTTTCAACATTTTCCAGGATCATTGTAGTGACATCTTCCCATGGTAGAATCCAACCGATTACTTCAGAGCATGGGAACAGCTCTGGTCTGGTGGCGATCTTCATCAATGAAGAGCTCTCTATGTTGGAATATATGGATTCTTCTTCCAGGCCCATATCCGGCACCTCTTGGCATGTAATCAGCCTATAAATCTCTCCCCATTGGTACTCGGGCTCCACACCAGATATACACTTGGTGTCTTCGTATATGTATTCTGTTTTAGTAATGACTTCCACTTCGGGCTCCTCCTCAACCACAGGGGCCTTCTTATTTTACCTTTTTGACATTGTGAGTTTGAATTCTTCCTGCCATGTATAACATTGTAAATATTAATCCATTCCCGGTTAGGTTGCAAACATTTACATAACAATGTGCAACGTTTTACTCCTTTTATGTGTACCATGACAACAATTGGTTAATGAAGCACATATATGCATGTATATCAGCTGAAATGGCCTAACTAACAGAACTATTGTGAGAAAATGAAAACTACATTAAAATGAAGAAATTTTGGACTCACTGGGGGTGCCATAACCATTGTATTGTGCGGGAATGATAGTAAAAAAAAAAAATTCAAGCCTTTCAATGGTGCATCTTTAGGAAACAAACTACTGTCTGTGCAACTGTGGTTAAAACTGATACGCCGCGGTGCTATATACCCCAACCCGACTCGGGATCGAAACCGGACGCGAACCGGTCGCGCGGAACAACATGGAGAAAAATGACTAGGGTTTAAATGACGTAGGTAAAAAAAAAAATCGGGACAAACAGTCTAAACCCCATAGGGAAAGGCCACGGAAAAATATTCCTACCCATGACATCACACAGGGCGGATTGGTGCAGACAGCGTAATGGCCGTCTGCACCAAACCCCCTCATTCTCTATGCGCAGGGTTGCATAACAAACGACATTGGAGTAAAACACCCTAAGGGTCAAACCACCCTCCCACAGACAGTTCAGGTAAAAATACCCAACTATATAGGCGTGCAACTAACAGGGCCAAGGAAAAATGACCGCGCACAAACCCAACCGTAACAAACATCAACTAAATGCTCAAACGGAACGGGGAAAGGCAAATACGAGCCTACCTGGAATTGCAGCATGTATGGCGGAAGAAAATGCGGTCAAGATCCCACTGTTGAAGCCACCTGGAATGAGTGTACAATGACAGCAGGGTCCAACCAAGCTCGAGAGGATGACAGCACGATGAGAGCGACAGTGGCAAGTCGAAATGACAATCCAAATAGAATAATCAAAAATAGACCCAGCCCCAAATATATATATAAGTCAACACGTGCGGTGGGGAAAAAATAAAATCGGACAGTAGAAGCCAAACGGGTCAGAATTCGAAAGCGTAACTCCTTCCGCAATGGTGGATGGCCAAATTGCTAAGCCATCTGCGGAGACATACGCAGCAGAACCTCGGAAGAATAATCGTCGGGACAATAGTGGAACGGGAGCCACAATGGCGGAGCCGTGAAGGATAAATCAATCCGCAACGGGAAAAGCTTTATGGGAGGAGAAAGCCACTAACTAACTAGAAAGGTAATGCATTTCATAGCCGCAACGATGGAGACACAAAGGGCGTTACGCCCCGCCATACAATGCCTGAATCGGAAGGGAAACCACTAAGGGATCGGCAAGGTTAACGCTTTCGGTAGCCGCAACGACGGAGTTGTAAAGGGCACGACCTTTCGTAACATCAGGGTTTAAAACGACTCGGAGACCAGAAAATATAAAGCTTTCCACAGCCGCAATGGCAGAAGCCCAAGACTTACGGGATCGATGAAAATAACAAAGCGGGAGTCAAAAGCCAAAACAGTAATTGGAAGAGCTAGCAGTTTGCCGTCCGCAACTACGGAGGCAGAAGTAATAAAGGTTCCGATGCAAAACCAAAAAGCAACCGATGTAAAAACCAACGTATCAGAGAGAAAATTGAATTCAAGACTCGTTATTTCTCCGCAACGGTGGGAGAACCAACCAAATAAACTTCCGATTCAAGCATGCTGAAAACGCATTTAAAAGAAATGATAAAGTTTGATCAAACCGTGGATTGTTTCAAGCGTTAGAGGAAAATCTAAAACAAATGGTAGATCAATCCAAGCATTAGAAATCTTTCTAGAAAATCATTAGATCAAATCAAAGAATAAAATCGAACTAATCCAAGCAAAAGGAGGGTCCCAAAATGTTTTTGGAATTTTGGGAAATTGTTGCAGCTGCAACACATTGATAGGGATCAAATCTTTGGAATTGCTAACTTCTTCTTAAGTATTGCAATCAACCATCAGCTTTGGTGCAATTTGACCAAAAGACACATATTTTTATTTAATGCAGACAACATATAATATTTTTTATTATTTTTAATTTTGTTAGGAAATAACATTACAACATATTCCCCATACATGGTTTTAAAACCATGTGCAGGGCCCTCCTAAAACCATGGGTTTTTTAGGAGGCCTTGCACATGGTCTTAAAACCATTTTCAACGACCTCCTAAACCATGTACAATAAAACCATGGGTTGTTTAGGAGGCCTTGCACATGGTTTTAAAACCATTTGAAAGGCCCTCCTAAACCATGTACAATAAAACCATGGGTTGTTTAGGAGGCCTTGCACATGGTTTTAAAACCATTTGCAAGGCCCTCCTAAACCATGTACAATAAAACCATGGGTTTTTTAGAAGGCCTTGCCCATGGCTTTAAAACCATGTGCACGGGCAACATTTTTTTTGCGGATAATTCAATTTTTTATTCTTTATTATTTTTCTAAGTAGGAACATTACAACATCTCCCCCATATTGTGTTGTTTTTTTGACAGACATGTTTTTTGGCCGATAATTAAATTTTTTTATTTTTTATTGTTTTGTTAGGTAGGAAAATTACAACATCTCCCCCATATTAGGTTGTTTTTGTGGCCGACATTTATTTTGGAGGATAGTTAAATTTTTTATTTTTTATGGCCAACATTTACAAGAGGAAGGTTACATAATGTTACAAGATCTCCCCCATATTGGGTTGTAGAGCACCTCTCGGCACAACAAGATGCAAACGATCTTTTATTGCATGCAGATTACCATCGATTAGGCACTTTTTCACATTCACTATGGTTGGTCATTTTATCTCATAGCCTTGCCATTTATACAAGCAATTGTATGCATGATCAAATACAAAATGATCCCTTCCCCTAACAAGTGTTCACTCTAACTACTATTTCAATAGGTTGAAAAATGCTATAGGTAATAGCAATACAACTAGCAGAATTTAAAGACATACCTGAAACAAGGTGTGGACCACTCCTTTTAGATAAAATACCACAACACTAGTTGGAACAATCATTTCCAGTAAAGAGCCTCTAACTAAGCTACCAAAAGTATTGCAATGATTGTCGAAGCTCATGTACCGTGTTCCTTCCATGACTGCCATAATAGTAGCATATTTATTCAGTTCAAATAAATGGTTATATTGAATAGATGGCAGTTGAATATTTAAATACATGCATGGTGTAGCTCGTGTAACCAATTTCCAACACTCCCATGGTCCTCCATTTTCAGGATTTTAACATGATTGGCAACAAGAATTGAATAACTACGTGGTAGCGCATTGTTTTCAAGGACACACAAAGTTTGAATATTGTGACTAGTCACAATGTTTCCAACATATCTTAAAGTAGTTGTTACAACAAGTGGCAGAGGATGTTGCAAAAATACCCCTTCCCATATCGAACTAAGGTTCATGTTGGTGCAAGGGTTGATGGATATGCAGAGTCTTAAGGTCCTCGGTTTCCATGTGCATTCCTATCACTCAAAAATATTGGGATTAATATCCTTGACCAAATACAACACCCTTAAATACACAAAAGGATCCAAGGAGATAATTTGATGTGGAGATAATTGCTGCAGGAAAGCAATAGATAAATTCTCGAAATTGAGGTTTTGGATCATTTTTTTAGTCATTTTTAATTATGTGACTAATAGAGGCATTTAGTCATTTTTTAGTCATTTTTAATTATGTGACTAAGTATTTTTATCTAATGACTAAAATAGTTATATTAGTTAGTCATTTTTAGTTGTGTTGCTCTAATTTATTCCATTTTAAGTTAAAATAATCACATGACTAACTTTTTTAGTCATGTAGTTATTTATCTCACTTTCTATTTTAGTGATAGTGGGAAGTTGATGATGTCAAGCCCCAAAGAGTCACTCTAATAATTATTTCACCCTTTTTATATGCCAATTTTTTGGTGGTAGTGTTCAGATCTCAATTAGAGAGTTTGAAATAGCATATTGAGAAATATTAGAGAATCTCCATTGAGAAGAGTGAGTGGATCAATAGTGTAGAGACCTATAGCAAGGATGAAATGGTAGAGACTGAAGCACTTAAGAAAAAATCTGATGTTATGCATAAAAAATGAGCTTCTGTGAAGAATTCCAAAACATAGTTGGATGAAAATTTTGCCCAAGCATCAAAGGAAACATTAGGTCATAAAAAATCAGTGAAGCTAGAGATTCAATTTGGAATAGAATAATAATAGACTTTCCTAAATTAAGAAGTAACATCGAATTCTTTTCTAAGTATTATTATAAACATAAGGAAATAAAGGAGTTGATTGATAATTATACCGTGTCATTCATAACCAACATACAAATGATTAATGCTTGCATGAAGGTGTTGGATGTGATAGATGCATATCACTTGACGTCTTTAGGGATTAATGACAATACCCAAGTCAAGAGTAATTGTAAAACATGAAAAACAAAGAGATTTATTTGAATCAATTGACACCAATGATCCAATCCTCATAGTATTAAATGCATGTGTTCATTGGTATATTGGAGGAGAATGTGGCATGAGGCCTCCTTTCATTATGGAAAAGGGAAGGTGCCCTTATCCTAGAGTGGCAGTTAAGGATATTGAGGAGATAAAATTCTCCCCCACAACTTAGCAAGTGTTAAGAATGTTGAATACCTATATATCTCTTCTATCAAAGATATATTCCTTAAACTTTTTCAATAAGGAAATCTCCAACTACCTTAATACGACTAAGCTAAATCTAACAACTTGATCCATTTTTATATTTCATGGGTCAAATGGGCCAATATTGGAAAAAATATTGAAGCTAGTACCCCATCCAAAGGACATATTTCCCCATATCAATAATTTAACACCTCTTCTTCCATGCCTAAGATCAACATCAAACCACCACAAAAATTGCACTCTCATTTGAGTTGAATCCTCAACCAAATTCAATCAATTTGGTTTCAAGAAAAGAATATATTGTAATTAATTATGTCACTGAATTTGATTAATTGTAAAAAATTGTTTTGTGGTCGACTCCTCCACTTGTCTATAAAAGGATAGGTCCACTCCTCCAATTATTTATAAAAGGAGAGGTCCAATTCAATTCCCCAGATGTTAAGCCCTGAACATATGTCATTATTTGTTTTGATATTGTGGCATAAGGTTCCGAGACTATGGACTTGGAAATTGTTGTTGTTGTTGTTGTTGTTTAATAAATAAATAGATCAATGTGGACAACTAAAAATAATGGGGGCCATGGATTCCACATGTAAAGAGGTTTGGGACTAGGATTTGTTTCTCTCCCTAACATTACTTGTTCGACCCTATTTTTTGTTGATTGTATAGCATCGGGATTCATTCTCTAAGACTTATGTGGTATCAAGTCAGGACATTGTATTGTACCAAGTCCTAAGTATTCTCATATGATTGAGGTGGTGATGTTGGATTTTAGATATTGTGAGTAATATCAAGTTGAGTCTTGTGAGTAATATCAAGACTGGTCTTCTCCTGTATTAAGACTATGGACTTGCGTTGTATCAAGTCAATGATTCTCATAGATGGTACCCTATGAGAATGTATCTTCAATTGTGGATATGATCTTGTGGTGTATCAATATTGAAGTATTTTATTGTATCAAGGATGTGAACCTCCATTTGTTGAGGTGGTTATAATATGTGACATATTTCTAGTCATGTTTACTGAGTGCTTGTTGATGGCCCGAGCTTGTAGTTTGTTGGATAAACTATAGGAAATCAACACAAGGAGATATTCCAACTAGAAAGGCCTCAAATCAACCCCACGCATAGATGATTCTATCTGTGAGTTGTTTGGGATGACTACATCCTATGGATACAAGGCCTCCAATGAAACAAGAGTTTTTTCAGATCCAAATGGATCTGCTCTTCCTACAAGGAACATCTAGGAAAGTTTTGAAGTAATTGGAGACTAAACTAAACTGTCTAAGGAAACTTAGGCAGTGATTACAAATAAATATGAGTAGAACAACTATGATGCATGATTTGTGACAAATAAATAGTAACCAAACATATAAAAATATAGATCAGGGATGTTCCTTTAAGTTAACCTTAAATGAAACTGAACAATAAAAATTGTAATGCTTTATTCAAAGTAGTTATATGTGTATAACTATTTTGTCAGAAAATACCAATTGAAAAATAAGCATTGGGGATAAATGACTATTCAACAGTTACTTAAAATGACATATGAATTAAATAAACACATTTATTCAATGCATATTCAACATGTTAAGATTGTACTGAATCATCAATACATAAGTTATCATGTGTAATAAATAAGCTACATGTGATCAATCTGTCAGCAAGATAGAGGAATGCCTAAAATTCATGAAACAAATTTGATGAGTAACCAGAAACATGACATAAGAAACAATGTAAATTTTATTAAACTATAAAAATTTGCAATCTTGCCGAAAAATTACATAGCTTTCCTCATATGTCCTTGGCAGTCCCTTCTTCTATTGTCCTCTTAGAATTAATCTCGTGAGCCCCTCTCTTGGGAAACACCCTTCCCTTTAATTAATTATTACAATATTTTATAAAAGAGAAATATCTTCCCAAGATGTAGGGTTACAAAATATCAAAATTAGGATTTTCCAAGGGAAGACTGCCGCTTGGAAAATGCATTAGACAAATAACGTATATCATGATATTGGGCATGTTCCAAGTGCAACTGAGCTTTGCAAATTAGAGATGTGATCTCTCTCTTTTTGATCTTTTCCCACTCTCGGAGGAACAAGAAATCCTAATCTATGATGTAAGAGGTGCCTCAATCCATTCCTTGATATCATCCAGGTGAAGCTGACTGATTTCCTGGATATTCTCATTATCTCTATCAAAATCACTTTCGATATGCTCAAAATTAAGCTTCAGAGGAATGGCTTCATCTATTGGGTCCAATAATGGAATATCTAGAAAACCCAACAAGGTTTCTGAAGAAAACCATATCCTTTTGCAAGCTAGCTGTCCATCCTTAATGATAGATTCCACCAGATCACAGACACTCTCCAATGTCTCAATCAAAACCTGGATCCTTTTGAGTTTACCCTTGTCCATAAGTGGCAAATTATTAGGCCTGTCCTTGATAAATGTTTTCCAGTCCACCAGGGTATCGTAAGCCCTAGCTACTTCATTTATCCTCCGATTGTGATCACGGAGGATGTCAGAATGGTGTTCAAATATATTGTACATCTCCTACATTTCATTGATACCTTTAAAGAGACTCATAATTCTTTGATACAAATCCTCATGAATTTAATAGGCCAACTGCTTAAACTTGTCCTCAGTAAATTTGGAGAAAGAAGAAGTGACATATATCAGTTGGAGGTCTTTAAGCTTGTCCTCTGGAGTGGAAATATTCTGAGTTTTCTCATCATTCACCCTTTTTGTTTCTTCAAGCTGTTGCTTTAGAAGGTTATTTTGGTCTTGAACCTGTCTCAAATTCTCTTCATATTCATTTCTCAAGTCCTACAGTTCCTGATGATGTTGTGCACTGGCCTGAGCCTGTTCCTGTTTGGAATTTTGTAGCTCCTGCTCATCTTCCTCAACCTCTTTGTTCAGCAAAGAGAGTGAATCATAATTTTCCCCATCAAAGGAACCCATGGAATATGTAGTCTCCAAGGCTTCTTGTTTAACATCATTAGAGTCCCTTTTCCACACAATTTGGTTGGGAACTGAACCTTGCTTGAAGGTCCCTTCCCTGGATCTCTTAGATCCTTTATTAACCACGGCCTTTTCTTTTATGCTCCAAAAATATTTCCCCGAGGAGACAACCACATCTTCACCAAATCATCCATCTCATTTGCTATTGAGATGGTTCCTTCAGTGATCATAACTATGGGTGCATGTTGGGCAGTTCCATGGGTGGGGATCTGCATACTAACAGAGGGAATGGTAGTGGAAGGTGTGGAAATAATAGAGGAAGGGGGTGAAATGATGGAAGTGGGAACAAATATGATGGGTCAAGAAGAAGTGGAAGTAACATGCAATTCAAATGATGCTGAAAAAATAGGTGAAGTGGAATAGGAATGTCTTCAGATACTGAGGGTCTGTCATTGGTGGTAGAAAGAATGCGGGATAAATTAATCTCGAAAAAGGTGTGTTGGGAAAATAAAGTCTCAAAAATATTCCCAAATAGCTTGGTGGTTGTAGTAGTTGATGGTAAATTACTGGGAATGGTGTCAAGACAGATATACGTGAAGGGTGAGATATCCTCCTCGAGGTCAATTGCAATGTCCTACACCTCAACATTTCCAGGGGTGGATCAATCTGTTGAATTGGCTGGACCTATAGAATTGGTTGTTCTTGTAGAATTTTTTGTTCTACTCTTTGGAATACCTATGGTGGAGGTTCAAGGATTACTGCTTGTACTTATACTTGTGGGATGGATTCCTCCACCCTTTGGCTCTTTGGTTGTGGCTCAACAATTGCTAGTTGTTCCTCTACTTACGAGCTCATTCTTTTCAAACTTTCCTTTGTCTACTTTGAACTTTGAAGGGATTGAAGAGTAGATGAAGGTTGTGTTCTTGTAGGACCTTCAAGAATAAACTTACCCTTATCATTTTATTTTTTTGCAGGAGTGGAGGAAGAGTTGGCTAATGATGCTTTAGCCTCTTTTTTATGTTGTTTGCTTCTGTGCATTTTCTTCCACTGTCAACTTAAGCTTCCTATAGTTTAACATTGTGGTCTTTAGCTCCATTTGATATTGGAAGATGAGCACTTTCTCCTGAGGTGTAGGGATCCTTCTCACCACCTCTGAGAATTCATTTGCACCGCTGTAGATTGAATCATCAGGGATTTCATGATGTACATATTCTATCTTCATATGATCCTATACAAAATGGTTGGTCAGGAATGCCTTATTATCATGCATCCTCTTCGGTGCCTCCCCTAAGTTCACTATAGTAATTGCTTTTCCAAGAATGGAAGTATGTGTGGAGTTATGTAGGGTGAGGTATCCTAAATTAAGTGGAAACTTGGGCCAACACTTCCTTTTGGCTACTGAGGACTTTGGGAAGACCCCATTAACGACAGTTTGAAAATAAATCTCTTGAAGCACCATCCTGTTCGACACTATCCTGGGCAGCAGATGTACAATGTTGCTGCCCCAAATTCAGATGTAGGAGAAATATTATCCCACATACAAATCTCCCATAGTAGATATTAGTGCCTTAGCTTTGTCTGAGAAAGTGGGGAAATCCCCTTTGAATATGTTTTGATACATCGACCCTATGAAGTGGTCGCAGATATCATAAATATGAGAACAAAGTTTTTATCCCATAGTGTTGAATAGTAAATGTGAACTGGTGGAGAAGTCTTGGTCCAACTCCATCCCATTGTCGAGAATGGATATATTGTGCAGAAGATGTCCATAACATACCCTGAAAGGTAGAAAAGAGGTTTCCTAGATGTCGAGTTCTTTTGATATTTCTCAATAGAATCCTTCACAACCACTAATAGGATTTGTGCCCAGTTGAAGCATTGGTTTGTTTTCAAGACATGATGAGTGAGGGGTTCCCATTATGCTTTGAACACAATGCAATTGGGTAACCCGTACCACCTACAAAGCATGGCCTCTAGCAGAGATGATGTATCCCTAAACCAAGAAACATGGTAGTATTTATCAGCTTTAGGGATGAAATCTGCAGGGTTTTCCATCTAGGATTTCATCATTTCTTAAAAATTGAATTGAGTCATTGTAGCTTCAAGGAATTGAGCGCTGATCAACTGTTGTGGTAGGTTTAGTGTGTATGCTCTGGAAAAGACCTCAAGGTGGAAAGAGGTCAGCTGGGTTTGTGTGTGGTCCTAAAAGTACCGCTCTTTGGGGTTTGCATGGTCAAGTTCCCACTTGACCGGGTCTGTGTATGACATGAATGGAGGTGTGGTTGCAATCCAATCGAGATGGGATTTGCTAGTATTGGTGTAGGCTGACTGGTGATGGGAAATGGCGTAAAAATTGTCATTTTCAAAAATAGAATAAATTCTTGACTAGTCTAGTTGGTAGGTTTTCGACACCCGTCCATTGGTGTTAGAGAAGATACCAGCATTTGGGTCCTTACTCTTTTTATCATTCAAATCATTCTTAGATCTGGTATTTATCAACATGTTTGTAGATTCTGATACAAATTTTGCAACCATCATTAAAATTCACCCAATATTAAAAATAACCAGATTTGGCCCGTAAGAATTTAGGAATTTGAGAACCTTACCTGTGAATAGCTCGAAAACAGGAGAATTAGTAGGCTCGGTGAGAAAATTCACAGTAAAATATTAGTGCAGTAAAATTTGCAGGTGAAAATGGTAAGCAAATCATAAAATCAATGGTCAAGATTGAAGCGGGAAAATGGAATTGCAGAAATAAACTTTAACAAATTTTTGATTTTTATTTTTGAAATCCATAATCCGCATTGCGGGTTGCAAAATGTAGAATTATATTTTTAATCATATATGGATTTGTTAACTTTCGGAATCCTAAAAAATTAAGGGTTGCGGAAAGGAAAAATTAATTTTTTTATTTATTGACTTTCCGGTTTCCCCAATCCATAATTGCGGGTTTCAGAAAGT
Organism: Pseudotsuga menziesii; assembly: GCA_001517045.1. Classification (NCBI taxonomy): domain Eukaryota; kingdom Viridiplantae; phylum Streptophyta; class Pinopsida; order Pinales; family Pinaceae; genus Pseudotsuga; species Pseudotsuga menziesii. The sequence continues at coordinate 387,687 of LPNX011130493.1, forward strand.
GGAACAAAAAAAATGAGATTTTGTTCACAAAAATGTTTTGTAACATCCACAATCCAGATTTGCAGGTTGTGGGTTGTGGAAAGGAAAAAACAATGAAACAAAAGAAATTCCAAAATCTGCAATCCACATTTGCGAGTTGTGGATTGCGGGAAAGAGTTTTTCAAAACCTCCAAAAAAGGACTTCCACAATCTACATTGTGGATTGCGTAATGCGGGTGTTAGAATAATCAACCCATAGTTACCTACCTTAGACATTAATTAAATCATTTTTGTCTTATTACCTAGTCTCCTAGATTCCACTCTATGCTAGTTGCCTTCTACATGTCATAGAAGTCAACACTTGCTAAAAATGAGTCATGGAGCGCTTGGGAGACCTCCTGGAAACAATATTTAGCAGTTTTTATTTATTCCATATCCTCCAAAGCGCATATCTACTTTTCTTGTAAAGATGCCTGTTTTATTGAGAATTAAGGCAAAAGGAAAAGCTAGACCAGGTGTAGTTGACTTGTTTTTTCCTCACATCATCCTCCATCCTTTTCTCCTAATAAAATCATGTATGATTTGCCTTTCCATCCATTATTAGCTTTCCTACTTGAATTTTCCAATTCGTGAGCATCTTAGTGGATTTGGAAACTGCTTTATGCACCTATGGGGGATTTGACTAGAGTTAGTCAGCCTACTTTTTTACTATTTCGAATGGCATCCTTATGCATTCGAATATCTCATGTAATTATATATTGCAGCAGCCTATTACTTCACAAGGTTGGCTATTGTACACTTATTCAATACAGATTAGTGTTATGCTCCAATTTCGGTCTCCTTTGATGTTAATTTTGCACGTTTGATTAGCAATTTTGTGAGTGTAATTGTTCTATCACTTGGGTTCAATTTCCACATGATATTAGTGTAATGTCCCCAATTTTGACCCCATTTGCATGATGTATATATTGTAATTAATCATTGTGAGGAGCTCAAGGAAAAATCCCCACCATCGATTTGGTTGTGTGTGTGTTTCGGCAATGGGGATAGTTGCCGATGGTTTATCGTGCCATTTGGCACATTATAATTCGGCATCATGTAAATACACACATCAATTAAAACTAAAACCACAACCAGCTATGACAGTGCAACGTTGAATGAAAAGGGCATGGTTCCAAAGGATAAGGGGTGGGGGATGTCAAACCTTGGTTTATGGGGGAAAAACCCATGTGTTGCCAACTTGTTTGTTTTTCCACCTTTCTTGTTTCACCAACCTCTTCAATGACTTGGTTTTGTTGTTGGGGGAAGTTATGGCTGGTGGTTGAGGCAGTTATTGCTTTTGGGAGTGGGGTGGTAGGACTGTTAGTCCCTTGCCCACGCGCCCACTCCACCCACGACTACATCCACTCCTTTCTTCCACGATTTCCCCATTCTCCCATGGTCGGTTGGTGCCACATGACCGTATGTTCTCCCTCACGCACTCTCCATTACGCAGGTTCTCTGTGGTGTATTCATCTTTCTCTGGGATTTCCTGTTCATCCGTGCGCTGAGGAAGTGGTATGTTCATCTTCCTCACGTAGAGGTTGGTTCTGTCTTCCTCACGTGCTGGTCGGGGGTTCCCTCTCTGGTTTTGTGCATGCAGTGAGCTGGGAGAGAAGCCTCGTGGGAATGAATTTCTACTGTGTATGCGGCTTGCTATTGATTTCACCGATGTTTTGGGTTGTTTTTGTTCTTCCCACGATTTTTGAATGTGGCGGTGAGTCCAATTTCTTCTTCAATTATGAACTGAGTGTGTGTTTTTCCATGTTGTGAGCCATGCTCACTGAATTCGTTTTGGGACTGTTGTCTTCCCTGTGTTTTGTTGGCTGTGGTGTTCAATTTCGTTTTGAGCCGCCGTGGATTTCCAATCCATTGGTTGAGTTTTCCTCTGTTCACGCTGGGAGTTGGCTTCTCCTCTGTTTTGTGGACTGTGTGATGTTGCCCTCATTCACTATAAATTTGGGCTTCTGCAGATTGTTGGAGTTTGACTTCTCTTTCGTTTGAGACTGTCTGAGTTGTTTTGGCCACGTTAGGGCCAAGAACAACTCTGTGTCGCCTTATGGGCTTGAGTTGTGCTCATCTTTTGTTGGGATTATTCCCGGTTGCCTTTGCTTCTTCATAGGGTTGTGAAGGGATGGTTTTGCTGCATGTAAGCAGTGGTTGGTCTTTGGACTGTGCTGGCTTGGCCGGTCTGTTGATGGCCTGATAAACCCAGCTATGTTGGTTTGCTGAGTGTGTCCCCTGGCTATGTGTGAGCCTGCATTGACCCTTATCCTTGGATGAATAATGCCCAGCTCGGGGGTGGCAGCATTGCTGAGAGATTGATGAGCAAGCTGGCCTATGGTTGGGTGGAACATTGCAGCGACGTAGCTGGTTGCGGGATTCTTCATCAAAAGATAAGTACCGTTGCTATTCCATCTCTGCAATTATATTGATGTTTAATCAGTTATGATGAACATGCTGAATGCTGGTTTATGAATATGTTTTCTTCCGCTGAATGATTGAGGAATTATGCATCTTGTATGATGTTTTATGCACTCTGTTATGCATGTTGTTTAAGCTTTTAATATCAGCATTTTTCCTGTTTATGTTCATGGGGCTGTTTGCCCAGTTGAGGGATTGGTGTTGGTCGCGTCCTCTTCACCGGTCGGAGGGTCGGGGACGTGACAGTATGGTATCAGAGCAAAGGTTGCAACAGTGGGCCTCTATGGGCCATGAAGGATGTAGTGACAGAAGGTAGAATTACCTTCTATGTCCAGCAGAACAGCAGCAAACATAAAAAAAAATCTTGCCGAAGTGTTAGACAGTCGGAAGAGTTAAAGGAATTTACTTCCGCTTTGGTGGAAGGATTAGTGAAATGGACTTCCGCCATTGTGAAAGGATAGATGGAAGCACGTCTGACGGAGCATAGACGGAGGGAAAAATTTTGGAAAATTTCTAAGTGTCCGGTGTCCGTCGGAAGAAAATAGTGGATCGACGCTCGCCGTTGCGGATGAAGAAGCGATTAAGCGTCCTACGGAAAATGGTCCCGACCACCGACAGGTGTTATATTCGGCGGAAAGAAGAAAGACAAAATTTTGAATTTTTTTTTTGAAAAATAATTTGTCTACATGTTCCCCAATCGGAACAATTAGCGGAATTCACTTCCGCCGTTGCGGAAGAGTTAATGAAGTGGACTTCCGTCGTTGCGGAAGAGTTAGCGAAGTGGACTTCTGCCGTTGTGGAAGAGTTAATGAAGTGGACTTCCGCTGTTGCAGAAGAGTTAGTGAAGTGGAATTCCACTGTAGAGGAAGAGTTAGTGAAGTTGACTTCAGACGTAGCAAAAGAGCTAGTGGAACGGACTTCCGTCGTTGCGGATGGCGAAGCAACTACGCACCCGACGGAAAAGTCCTCCGATCGTCGACGCCGTCGAGGAGGTTAAGGGATCGAAATCATTGACTGTCGGAGGAACAAAGTGCTTGTGCACCCGCCGTTGCGGAAGCCAAAAGCACTAAGTCTTCAAACAAGAAAGACCGCCGACGCCACAAGAAAGTTAAAAATTTTTATAAGTAAAGGGGGCTGCCGTCGGAGGGAGTTCGTCTTGGTGTGCTGCCGTTGCGGAAGCCAAAGGTGCTAGCCTTCTGATGATAAAGACAGCCGACACCGTAGAAAAGTTTAAAATTGTTTCAAGTAAACAGCTGCCAATCGGAAGAGAAAGTGGTTCGTGTGCCGCCGTTGCGGAAGCAAAAGGCACTAGCCTTCCGATGTGGAAAGATTGCCGAAACGTCGAAATGACTAGTGGTTTCGGGAGTCGATTCTGTGGAACGGTTAGTTGTCCAGGAGCTGATTCTGCAGAACGGTTAGTTGTTCAGGAGCCGATTCTGTGGAACGGTTGATTGTTTCGGGAGCTGATGCTGCAGAGGAAATTTTGAACTTTCCGTGGGATTTCTCAGCGGATTTTGACGGTTTTTCAGTGGAATTTTCAGCGGTTATTTTTCATGGGCTGAAAAGGAGAAAGTGGCAGCAATCTTATGTGCCAGATTGCATGAAAATCAATGATTTACAAAAAAAAAAAAAACGAGGGCACTGCGCTCGACCCGCCCTGTAGTGGCGCAGGGAAGCTACAAGGGGGCAAGCCCCCTTGACCCCCTTCATCCCCGGAGACAGTCGTTCTGGAGAAAAGAAGATTCTATGTTTTGGGCAATTTAGTAGAACCCAGAATTCATAAAAGATGGACTATGCATCAGAAATGAGATCCGCAAGTTAATGAGTGTTCCTCATTGTATGCACTGACTTCGCCCAATAGACAAGTTTTCTTGAATCTTCCTAGACTTGCTCCTACAAATGGCTGAAGTTGGCACCCAGACCAAAATATAGTTGTGTGTAAAAATGCAGAAATTTGGTGAAAATCTTCATTCTTGGAAGTGGTGTGGTTTTCACACCTGAGGTCGGAATGAAGCATATGGATAGGCGTTGGAAAGCTTATCCAGTAGGGAACAAGGGAAAGTCATCAAAATCTGAGCATGAAGCAAAAAAATGCTATTGATGGCCGCTACTATCGAACAGACAAATATGGATAGTTGCATGCCTAGGGGTAGCAAGGACTATGAAGTCAATCAGCTGCTGTATGGAAGAGTAGTTCCATGCCAGGATGAAAGACTTGAAAAGGGAAGTTTCCTTAAAACTCTGTCTTGTTGATTATAACTACATTTTCTAAGTTTATGCTTGAAATGCATGAGGATATGTATGGCATGCATAAGATATTACATGTTGGTAAGAATATTGGAAATTATATATATATAATGAACCACTAATGATAATCATTGCTTTGATGTTGGCATTAGTGGAAAAACCAACGATGACATGGAATCGGATGAATATGTTGCTGATGCTGATGAATGAGACCAGCAACCCTATGGAGAAGGGGTAAAGCAACAAGTCTAGGACAAAAGTTGGTGAGCAAATTCTACAAACTCCTACAAAGGACCAACCAAATTGGTCATATCAAGGGTGTAAGTATGACCTAGGCAGGTAAGAGTTTGCTTATGATAAATTCCATGGATTGGTACAGGTAAGAGACCTCATACCATGTGGATGCTAGAATATAAAAAGGTGTCATGCCTATATATGTTGATGATATTGATTATAATAATGCATCCTATATGAATTAGTCATGGTTAGGCCATGCACGGTATATTGAATGCAAGATAGCATGAATGGATAGGCATTGGAAATATTTTATGAACCTTGTAGTTATGCAATGGATGTATTCCTATGAAGGGTGTGAATGACTGATTGCATAAGTGTAGGTGCAATGTTGTGATGTATTGCATGAATGCATTGAGATGAGTGCATGAGATATTGTGAATAACTAATGGCTGAAATGATGAATTGATGATGATTCCGGAACTATTTCAAAGGCTGTTATGAATGCAAGATAGTAAGTGCATAAAGAGGATAGTCATGATCAATTGGCTGCCGGAAATGCTCTATTGAAGAGAAAGGTGGTATGAATGATACGCTTGTGAAGTAAGGGTATCTAAACATTTCATTTAATTGCATGAATGATATGAATATACCTTGAAATGTTAGTATGATAATGATTGCATGAAGTAAATGAGTTTTGGTATATATTGATGTGACTAACAGCTGGAAGTATTGAATTTTATAAATTCTGAAAATGCTTCGGTGATGGTTGTAGCAACGAAAAGGTTATATGCATCCAGACTTACCAAGTGTTTGGTTGATTGAAGCTCATGTTTCAGGTAGATTATTTCGAGCATGGCAGTGAGAGGTAAGATCCTGACCAATGCCAAAATCTACCATATGGTATGCATAATAGGTTGTTAAATTGGAATTGTGAATTTCGGATTAAGAAATTGCTGACAACTACTAGTCACTACTAGCTTGCATAAGCTTGGGTTTGGATGTTTGAAGCTTATGTTTCAGGTAGATTATTTTGATCATGGAAGTGAGAGGTAAGATCCTGACCAATGCCAAAATCTACCATATGGTATGCATAATAGGTTGTTAGATTCGAATTGTGAATTTCGGATTAAGAAATTGCTGACAACTACTAGCCACTATTGGATTGCATAAGATTGTGTTTGGTTGATTGAAGCTCAGGTTTCAGGTAGATTATTTTGAGCATGGCAGTGAGAGGTAAGGCCCTGAACAATGCCAGAATCTACCATGTAAAAGAGTGAAACTTTATGAGAAGAGTTTCATGGTTGTGAAAATAGTTGGTTGTTTGAATTGTGAATTTCAGATTTAAGGATAGCTGACGACTACTAATCATTGTTGGCTTGTATGAGATTGTGTCAGGAGGGACGCATGGTAAGTGGGTATTCATGTTATGATAGTAAGCATAAAATTATAATGGGCATAGTAGTTCTGCTTACAAGAGACCCACAATTGAGCAATTCAATTTCTGTAATAGATAGAATTGCAAATTCCTATTGAATTTGATTACTAATGTCATTGCTTGGTTATGGAACAATCAATTTGGATTGTATTATCAGGGAATGATTGATTGTTTGGCTATTTGATGAATGTGCCAGGAGTACACACTGCAGGAAGATCATGTGTGATGACCTGCAAGAGCCAAACGTCATGGGAAGGTTTTCCCTTGAAAATGGGTTTCGAGTGAAACGCTATTAGACATTTTGGAAATGTCTCATTTGCATTGCATGTTTGGTAATAACATGAGTGATATGGTATGGGTTATGTCGGTAAGACATGTGTGAATGTGAAATGTAAAAAGGAGTTGGGATGGCAAACTGAGGGACTGTTAACTCAGGGAAGGAGCCTCCATTCCTCCTTAACAAAGGCATACTGCGACGACAAATGGATAAGTGTTATGTGACCCTTGCTAAGAATATGCATGTTTAATTATTAAATTCCATATGCAGAACATGTTTTGATTTAATATCCATTATGACCGATTGCTTGAGTATGCATAGGGCCTGCATGGAACACACCGGGAATGGGTGCACACTTTTTCGATGTTGGATCATGAAAGGGTTTTCAATATTGATTACACTCTAGGGAGTGGACGCACTCCGGGTGTCTCAATACTTGATAGTGAATGATATGAAATGTGATTACAGTTTTTAGAGCAATAACGCTGATGAGTTCGCTTGTATTGCTTGTGTTGCTTGTGTTAACAGGCTAAAGGTAAAGGTAAAGGTAAATGGTTGGTATAAGCGTATTGTTGATATAAGTGTATGGTGGTATAAGTGTATGGTTGGTATAAGTGTATGTGTTATTTTTGATATAAGTGTATGATGGGCTGTGATATGCCTGAGGATCCATAGTAGATCCTAGACCTGGAAACGGTCATGATAAAGTTCCAAGCCCAGTCGACATAAGGATGTACTGGCTGGACATTTTAAAAAAAATTGATGTTGTGGAGCAGCCAGCGTGTTGACCTAACATATAAGTCCATAGGCGATCCCAAGGCTTGCAAAGTGAAGTAGGATCCTGTGGATGAACGAGGAAACGCACAATATAGATAAGTATTGGATTAGTTTGCTTATGAATATACATGTGTATATGATTTGGTTAGGATGTTTTAAGCTCTTGTTGTAGAGATAAAACCGATGAGAATAAAATAAACATGTGAATTCATTCAATGTTTGTATATAGGTGTCACTGGAAGCGAGGACTATGAGAGCATCCTAGAGATGCATGTGGACATGTGACTATCTTGGAAATCTTGGGTTGAGCGGTAATGAAAAAGGTGCTAGTAAGACGGGGGAGTCCTAGCAGCCGAGACAAACCATGTGGAGAGACTCCATGGTTTAGAGGTCTGGAATAGACGAAAGACACTAAGTGTCATGACCAAGAAGGATTGGTCCAGCATTCACGGTGAAGTGAAAGAGGCTAAGAGCATGAAAAGCCATAGTGATGGTGTGGGTTCTAGGATGGAACAAAATAAAGAGGGGAAAAACTCTTACTGCTCTCTCTTGCCTTTTGATTATATATATACATATACATTTATGCATTGTGAAAACAAAGGATTGTTTAATGCATGTATGATTGAAATGAAATGTGTGTATTTGCTTAAAGTAAATTGTGAATGCTGGAATGGTTAATTCCCTGCCCAAGAATGGACATGAATGAGCTTGTGTTCCTGTTGGGAAGGAATGAAAAATATGAAAGTATCCTTGATGAGGCTTGGACTGTCATGCCAATTGGGTAATTAACTGACTGATTTTAATGTCTATATTATGCTTGGTCTGATAAAATTTCAATGGTGCATTTCACAGGTGAGAAAAGTTAAACCAAGTGGTGCACATTGAATATGGCAGCATATCAAAAGTTGTTGGACTTAGCTGGAAGTCTCCTTCAAATGATTGCCAAGACCCAAGAGAATCTTGGGGAGATTCTCAAGATACAGAGAAGGCAGAATGAGATGAACCACCAGATTTTGCAAGACTCTATTGGTTTGCAAAGGGAGGTGAAAAGCCTTTTGGGAGAAATCGGCAAAGGAAAGGAAGGTGGATCAGCAATGGGACAATTGTCCAAGTGACCCGATAGGAAACGGTCCAGGCATGAAGACTCAAAGGAAATTGAGCAGGTAAAGATGAAGCAGCCAGTGAAATGCTGGATATGCGGAGGACATCATTTACGCCTAGACTGTCCGATGAGGGAACATGATGAGGGAAATAGCCACAAAGTTCCTAGACTTCGGGATCAGCTGGAAGTTGAGAACCAGTAGGAGAATTCCATGGAAGCTGAGGGGCTTGGTCTTGAACGTTCAACATAAATGATTGAACGTGGGACAGATCTGCAATTTTGAAATTTTGATGTGCAATTATATATGTATTGTATATATATGTAATGGAACATCGAGGACGGTGTTACTCCAAGGGGGAGGGGAATTTAATGTCCCTGGTTTTGACCCCATTTGTATGATGTATATATTGTAATTAATCGTGGTGAGGAGCTCAAGGAAAAATCCCCACTATCGATTTGGTTGTGTGTGTGTTTCGGCAATGGGGATAGTTGCTGATGGTTTATCGTTCCATTTGGCACATTATAATTCGACATCATGTGAATACACACATCAATTAAAACTAAAACCACAACCAGCTACGAAAGTGCAATGTTGAATGAAAAGGGAATGGTTCCAAAGGATAAGGGGTGGGGGATGTCAAACCTTGGTTTATGGGGGAAAAACCCATGTGTTGCCACCTTTCTTGTTTCACCAACCTCTTCAATGACTTGGTTTTGTTGTTGGGGGAAGTTATGGCTGGTGGTTGAGGCAATTATTGCTTTTGGGAATGGGGTGGTAGGACTATCAGTCCCTTGCCCACGCGCCCACTCCACCCACGACTGCATCCACTCCTTTCTTCCATGATTTCCCCATTCTCCCATGGTCGGTTGGTGCCACATGACCGTCTGTTCTCCCTCACGCACTCTCCATTACGCAGGTTCTCTGTGGTACATTCGTCTTTCTCTGGGATTTCCTGTTCATCCGTGCGCTGAGGAAGTGGTCTGTTCATCTTCCTCATGTAGAGGTCGGTTCTATCTTCCTCACGCGCTGGTCGGGGGTTCGCTCTCTAGTTTTGCGCATGCAGCGAGTTGGGAGAGCAGCCTCACGGCCATGAATTTCTGCTGTGTATGCGGCTTGCTGTTGATTTCACCCATGTTTTGGGTTGTTGTTGTTCTTCCCATGATTTTCAGATGTGGCTGTGAGTCCAATTTCTTCTTCAATTGTGGACTGAGTGTACGTTTTTCCATGTTGTGAGCCATGCTCACTGAATTCGTTTTGGTACTATTGTCTTCCCTGTGTTTTGTTGGCTATGGTTTTCAATTTCGTTTTGAGCCGCCATGGATTTCCAATCCGTTGGTTGAGTTTTCCTCTGTTCACGCTGGGAGTTGGCTTCTCCTCTGTTTTGTGGACTGTGTGATGTTGCCCTCATTCACTATAAAGTTGGGCTGCTGCGGATTGTTGGAGTTTGACTTCTCTTTCGTTTGATACCGTCTGAGTTATTTTGGCCACGTCAGGGCCAAGAACAACTTTGTGTCGCCTTATGGGCTTAAGTTGTACTCATCTTTTGTTTGGGATTATCCCCGGTTGCCTTTGCTTCTTCACAGGGCTGTGAAGGGATGGTTTTGCTGCATGTAAGCAGTGGTTGGTATTTGGACTGTGCTGGCTTGGCCGGTCTGTTGATGGCCTGATAAACCCAGCTGTGTTGGTTTGCTGAGTGTGTCCCCTGGCTATGTGTGAGCCTGCATTGACCCTTATCCTTGGAGGAATCATGCCCATCTCGGGGGTGGCAACATTGCTAAGAGATTGATGAGCAAGCTGGCCTATGGTTGGGTGGAACGTTGCAGTGACGTAGCTGGTTGCGGGATTCTTCATCAAAAGATAAGTACCGTTGCTATTCCATCTCTGCAATTATATTGATGTTTAATGAGTTATGATGAACATGCTGAATGCTGGTTTATGAATATGTTTGCTTTCGCTGAATGATTGAGGAATTATGCATCTTGTATGATGTTTTATGCACTTTGTTATGCATGTTGTTTAAGCTTTTAATATCGGCATTTTTCCTGTTTATGTTCATGGGGCTGTTTGCCCGGTTGAGGGATTGGTGTTGGTCGCGTCCTCTTCACCGGTCGGAGGGTCGGGGACGTGACAATTAGAGCCATTGTAGATTGATTTCTCTCCTTCCTTATTTCTATTGCAGGTTCGACATCTTGACTAGGAGCATATTCTGCTAACTGAAGGGCACAGTTTCTGAGCTATGGACCAATATCAGAAGATCATCTTGACTCCATTTAATTTCTTTGAATGGAAAGCTAAGATGGAGATATTGTTGAGAGAAAAAGGTCTCTACAGGGTTAATATGGAAACTAAGGTAGAGCCCAATGCATTTGCAGAGAAAATCAAATGGCACAACAAGAGGGATGAGGCCTATGGTCTTTTGTGTCTGAGCATTTCAAGAGACCTCCTCTTCCATCTTGATGGATTGACATCACCTAATGAAGTTGGGAGAATCTTGTAGAGATTTTTGGTAATATAGATGAGATGAGATGACATCAAATCGAGAATTCACTGATCTCCTTGAGTCCCAGTAGCTTCGAATCCTTGCAACTCTATTTTTCCAAGTTTAAAGCCCTCGTTTTGCAGCTAAAATAGTATGGGATTGAAAAGAAGGAAGATAAAATAGTTTTGGCCATACTTTGGAAGCTTGGCCTTGACTATTCAGTGTTGACCTTCCATGCCACCAAGTTGACATCTCAAGCCTGGAAGATGCCTAAGCTTGCAGAGTTCATGGAATCCCTCACACAGGAACAAGATATGTTGGTGATGATGGGCACCATAAAACCTTCCAAAGACCAAGATTTGGTTGCTGGAGATTCAAGGGTGGATTCAAAAAGCAAGAAAAAATCTAAAAAGCCACCTGAGCAAAATAGAGACAAGAACAAGTCTCAAGAGGAGCCCTAAGGCTCCAAGAAGAACTTCTAGAAGAAGAATAACAAAGGAGAAATGAGAAAGTGCGCATACTGCAGTAAGGGATATCATCCTAAGAGCTCTTGTATGAAGAATAAAATTGACATGTTGACCCAACTCTTGGAGAAGAATAATATCTCCCTTCCTGATTGCTCAAAGAAGAGGGAAGGAGGATCAAATTTAGAAGACAGAGAGAGAGAGTACATGCTTTGGTTGCTGGCACATCAAGATCAACTAGCTTCATCATAAACTCTGGAGCTTCTAGACATATGGTTTTGAAAAAAGAGGCATTCTCCTCTCTTGACATGTTGAAAGGTCCACCAATAGTTTTAGGAGATGACTCTCTCACTGACAGTTTGGGGAAAGGAAGGATTGATATTGACCATGGTAAGTTCAATAATGTGTTGTATGTTCCAAGTCTTGCCTCTAATCTCTTGTCAGTGTATCAGATGACTCACATTGGGTCTCCAAAGAAGGCCATCTTCTCCCCTGATGATGTTGAAATCACTGATATTTCGAATGGTAAAGTCATAGAAAAATGTGTTGTTGATCACACTTCGAAGGTGTTAACACCCAAAAAGTGTTCACTACCTCATCTACCCCACTACATGGCTCATTTGTCCATTTTCCTACCATATTTCCTTGAAAAACCTGAAAATCCCACCAAAAAGCCTCCAAAAGGCCTAAAATGCCTCCAAAAGGCCATAAAACCACCAAAAAGCCTCCAAGAGGCCTAAAATGCCCCCAAAAGGCCATAAAACCTCTAAAAAGCCTCCAAAAGGCCTAAAATGCCTCCAAAAGGCCAAAAAACCCCTTTTTTCCTCCAAAAATATCCAAAATTCCTCTAAAATAGTAAAAATCCCCAAAAAGGGAAGAAAAAATATAAAATAATGAGGAAAAGGAGGAAAAAACCCTAAACAGCTGCCCTAAACCATATGGTTTCCAAAACCATGGGCCAACACTCCACCACTAAAAAACTATAAATAAGTGATGGAGACTCCTCATTTCACATCCACAATCATAAGCATCCTTACTCTGCCAAAATAGCTTTGGAAACCCTAGCTCACCCTTGAGCTACTTTCACCATTGAGAGCCCCTTTTGGCCCATTTCCACCATCGGAGAAGGAGAAGGAGCAGGCTAGAGCTCGGAGCGACCATCTTGGATCACTGCAAAGAGCTTCACCAACCTCCACATCGGAGGTAATATCAATATAAAAACCATTTCTTACATTTTGTTGTTTTGTTTCATGCATATATTTAGAGTAGTTCATTTTTCTGTTTAGCATTTTTTATTTACATTTTACTAAACTGCTACTAAGGAGTCACTTCTCCTTAGTAGGTGCTCATTCGCACAAGCTAGGGATAAAACCCTAGCTACAGTTTTTGGTGACTCCGTTGGTTTTCTTTTGAATCTCTGTTTTCAATTTACAAAATTATTTAGCCTTTTCCTTTCGGCTGTCCCTTTTGGCCGCCGTAAACCTCATTTTTTCCTTCTGTAGTCGCGTCTCGACCGCGTCTTTCAGGCCTTTACCTGCGACCCGACTGCAGCTATCAGACCGTCCCCGACGCCCTGCCGACGGATTTAAGTCTGTTACCTGCGATCCGACCGCGGCTATTCAGCCTGTTTGCTGCGATCTAGCTGCGCCTGTTGGCCATTTTCTTGCGTCCCGACCGTGACTTTTTGCCCATTTGGTGCAACCCAAACGCGACTTTCAGCCCCCTCGTTGCGACCCGACCGTGACTTTAGGCCTCTTCCCTGCGAACAGACCGCGTTTGTCGGCCAGAAAGCCGCAACCTATCCGCGCCTGTTTCTTTCAAACCCACGGTCCGACCGCTCGCTTTTGCCTCAAACCCGCGGTTTGATTTCTGCATATTTTACTATTTTTGAACCCAGCCCCTTTGCTGCAATATTTTCTTCATCTGCACAGCCATCTGTTCCACCTGCAGCCCTACTTCCTTACAGCCTTTTCTGCAACATCATTTCTGTTCCATTTTACAGAATCTGTTTTGAAATTTCAACATTTTAATTCAGAAAATTTTGCATGTTAAAGTTGTGGATTCAATATTATTAGAAGGTTGCCCCTTTGTGTGGCACTTCTATTTCAGGTTCATCACCTCACGAGCACACACTCTGTCACCTAATTCAAGTGAGACTTAAAAAACTACTTAACTCAACCAACATTCTAACCCCACTTGGGGAACACAAAAGAATCTTTGTAGTTAGGTAGGATCAGGGGGATAGGCTTCCAATAACACCCCTCGGTTACTTACACTTGAGACATAGCTGTTGTCCAATTAGGGAACCAAAATCCCCTAGTACTTTTTGGCACGGTCACAACCAGTTTACCAGAGGGCCTCTCCCTTAGGAGGGTTGAAGTCGTGAGATGGGTTCCGGAGGCCTGAGTGGAATATCGCACTCCATTCAGTAACTGAAGGGCTACCTTTCGCAGTTCTCGGGATATCCCTGTATAGGGGTATTGCGGTAAAAGGACCAAACGACAGATTCACCTTTCTGGACGTGTCATGAACGGGGTATCTTAGTTGCCATTCTTCTAGGATTGACTTCCCGGTGTCCCTCCCGGTAGGGGGATATCTTAGCCACTTGGATTTCCTATTCATATTGTCTGACTTGGATTTCATCACCTTGCAGAGGATATGTCTAGTTGAGTCAGAATACTTTTAGTTAGGTGTTTGCATGCTCCCTTACCTCCTTTTGGTCTAGTGAGTCCACCATTTTTATTTTTAGGAAACCTGCTGTTTGTTGGTATTCTGACCATTTCTGTTGACACTCCACCTATTGTAGCACAGCTGTTACATTGGGTGTTTTGAGTTGGTTGTTGGCCTGAGTGCCCTATTTTTTGATCTCTCCTTCTGCACACTCGGTTGAATTAGGGTTTTTGAGTTGTTTTTTACTCACCTCAACCCACAGAAATTTGACACCATCTGTCACCATTGAGTCTCCGAGACATTCTCGGCACCTCAGGGGCCAACCCCCACAACATGGTTCACTTGACACCACCCGTCATCGACACAGATCATCTTCACTTGATACCACTTATCATAGATCTCAAGCCTTGTCACTTGACTCCACTCGTCAGCGGCATCGGACTCCGTCACCCGATAGTGACGCCCCTTATTTTACCTCCGATTCTGAGCCAGATTCTGAGAACCCCATTTACACTGCCCCTACTAGCCCCATGGCTGGCATGACTTCCACTCCCATCTTGGTAGAGATCCTTGGTGGCACATCCACCACTACACCAGCTACCACACCTACTTTGGGTATGCCCTCCATGGGGCCCCCATCTACCGTTCCCCTCACGGCACCTATTCCCGCAGCAGGAATACCTATTCCCACTCCATCATTGGCTGACACTACCCAGGGTGGTGCAGGACCATCCCACATCACCTTAGTTCCCCCACTTGGGGGAAACCTCCCTAACGCTACCCCTCCACTTGGGGGCATTGGCCTCAACTTGGTCCAACCCACTACTGTGTCACATCCTACTTCCAGTTTGCCCTTCATGGCTAGCCTCAACCTGCCTGACCTAGCCAGATTAACCAACGACCCTATCCGACATGACCCTGCGTGGCCTCACATGCCCACCAAGCTGCCCTCTGACATCCCCAAGTTCGAGGGCAAGGCAGGTGAGGACCCACAAAACCACATTATGTCCTTCCATCTATGGTGTTCCTCCAACTCCATAGTAGATGACTCTATCTGCCTCCATCTCTTATAGCGCACCTTCACTGGCTCTGCAGCCAAGTGGTATATCGAGCAACCCCATGGAACCCATGCCACCTTTTCTTCCCTTGCATCAACCTTCCTACAGTTCTTCCAGTTACCTGTCCGCTATGATGCAGGCATTGAGATCCTACTATCGTGCAGACAGAACACGACTACCCACATCACGGACCACATTCATGAGTGGCGTCGACGCCGTAGCCTATGCAAGATTAAGTTAGACGACCGTATCTTCCTAGATTGGTTCCTCAAATCCCTCCTTCCTGTCATTGCTAAGGATGTGGCATCCGAAAGACCCCAGTCTGAAGAAGAGGCCATCCTTAAGGCCCAACAATTTGACCTCATTTACGCCCAGTCGGGGTATCTCTATACCATCATACCTGATGCCCCTCGCGGCGAGTCTTCCCTGCACGATGCGCCGGGGGAATCCCACGCTGCCGACGGCATCATTGGCCGTGTCTCTTTGCATCCTCAACCATTTTCCATAGCACATCCTACCCCTGGCCCTGACCTTTTGCGGGATACCTCCCAGTCTGGAATAACCAACTCGTATGCTCTCATGGCACACCACCATTCTCATGGACCCTCATGTCCACCGCAGTGTTTCGGTCATGTGACTCCCGCTTATGCCCCCCCGGTCGTACCTCAGCCCTACTACCACCAGCAGGCTGCACCAGCTCCTGCGCCTTCACCAGCCCAACCCGCTTATTACCCGCCACAGGCAGCCCCTGCGGCAAACCCACAACCCATTCCACAGCCCTATCAGCAACCCCCTCAATTTGCTGCCCCTGCGTAGCCTCCACCTACATATCATCCACCGCAACTTGCTCCAGCACCTGCGCAACCTCAAAATTCACCTGCTGCCCAAGGGCAAGTTTACGCTCAACAAAACCCACAGCAAAACCAGAACAACCAACGCAACCAGGGCCAACAAAACCATGGCAGGGGCCGGAATTGTGGGAATAACCAACCTACAGACCAAGCTGGTCAATCCCCTAATCCTCCTGATAATAATAATGCGGCCCCTGCTAACCAAAACCCTGATCGCCCGCCCAAGCAGGCTAAAAACCCCAATTTGCGAACAAACCATCCTTGTTCTATTTGCGGGGTCTATGGCCACTACACACATTTTTTCCCACACATGGAGCGAGTTCGGCAACTTTGGGCTGAAGATGCCCCCCGCCAAGGGTAGGCGGCTCCTCAAGCACCACCCAACCCCCCACAACCTCAACAGCCACCTTTGGTGCTGCAAAACCCCTTACCAACCCAAGGCGTAGTGAACACCCAACCATTGTCTCCCCCCCAAGCCAATGCACCAACTCAACAACAAATCACTTACGCTGCTCCTGATCAACCCATGCATGACTCAGGTACCCACCACTTGTTGATGATGTCCTCCAATGAAGTCAACCTCTAGACCCGGCGGACCCAATATGGCACCACCCCTGAAACCCCTCCCGCCGATAAACCCACTAATGTTCATCCCACTGATCAGGCGTTACGTATACCTCCACCTCCACTAGATGGCGTTCCCAAAGCACCTCGTTTCCCGCTTCGCCGTATCAACAATAACCCCAATGCGCGGGCTCCGTCCAACTACAACATTGTCGATGACTTAGCCCAATCCCTCGCAGCCATGTCTGCATTATAAGTCTTAAAAAACTGCCCTTCACAGCGCAAGACTTTACTCTCAGCCATTGGGGCTATCGATCCAAATGATTCGAGTTTAATGGCATTTGATTTGGACCAATCCGAACCCCGCATGCCTTCCACTTTAGCGTTCCAAGTTTGTGTTTCCGTTTGGAATTTTGTCATCCATCGATGCATTATTGATGAGGGTGCCTCTACATGTGTCATGTCCACCCTCATCTGGAAGAAATTGGGATCCCCCCCTCTCCAGCCATCCACTACTGCGTTGCGAGCCTACGACGGCCGTTCGGCTCAACCACAAGGCCTATTAACTAACGTCCCCGTCCAGCTGGCTGGAAAAACCGTCCTCATCGACATCGAGGTTATCAATGCACAGCTTGATTATAACCTTTTACTCAGTCGCAGCTACATGTACGCCATGCGGGCGGTTGCTTCTTCCATTTTTTGTACCATGATGTTCCCCCACGAGGGACGCGTGGTCAAGGTCGATCAACTCACCTACTATGATCCCAATGCCCCCGTGGCACCCGAAAATGTTCTCCCCATGGTTGAGCAACCTGTTTTGGATACCACCACCTCATTTGTTTCCTCTATGGGGCCTGGAGTTTACTCAGACGCGCCAATGACCTCAACCTTCCAATCTATTCCACCCCCGTCACCCGCCACTGACGTGTCTGACCTGTGTACCCTGTCCCATAATACGCAAACTCCTACTAATCAACCGCCCTTGTTGCCTAAATCGCCTTTGGTACCTAGCCACATTGGTGCTACCCCCATCCATACCATTCCTTTCCTCTTCCCTCCATCAGGAGTAGTTAGTGCCCCAGTCATGGCTACCCTTAGCCTCCCTGGTTTAACCTTAGGATTACTCATTTGGTATCTTTCGCCTCCTGTTCCCCCACCAACACCAGATGTCGTCCTACAACTGGTGCAACACATTGTCACTACTAGTCAACCACCTCTCGGTGTCGCTACCCCGTCGTCCTCCACGAACCCCCCCCCCTCCTGTTACCAAACCAGCTTGGGGCAGAGGCCCCCAACCTTACTCTGCTGTCCCACCTCCCAAGACAGTCAAAAACCCCCTTGCGTTTTGTGCTCCTCCCAAATGCTCGCTGTGCGATGAGTTGGGCCATGCGACTCACCAATGTCCTCAGTTACCGGCATTACAAGAACACATGGAACTGCTTGAAGACGACCCCACTATCCCAGTTGTCCACCTTGATCTAACCCCCAAGCCTCGTGACAAATCCCTGCGCACTAACCACCCCTGTGCCATATGCGGTATTTACGGGAATTACACAAATCACTATCCCGATCTCCCCGATTACAGAGCAACTCTCTTTGAGATGAACAATCTGGATCTTAAGACCGCACCACCCACCATTGAGGAGATCCACCCCCCGAGTTCTCCCCCTTCCGGAGAGGTTAATACCATTTATATGATCTCTTCCGCCACTACTCCCTCGTCAACCAATTTGACGACACAAAATTTCCGCACTGATGAGGAGATCCTCGAGGCTCTCACTGCCCCGGAGTATCCCTGGGATGACATGCACCATCGTTCCTACTTTCTCCCAGATGAATCCTCTTCTAACACTGCTACCCAATTTGCAGTTGAATCCAAAGACTTCCTTCCCCCCAAGGTCGACTGGTTCAAGGACCCTATTCCTGCTCCTGACGCCTTCGAGGAGGGTAATATGGCCAACATCTCACCTATCATCCAAATTGATATCACTGCCCCAGGAAGTTCCCCTGAACTCATCACTTTACGAGCCTCTTGCAGTGAGCAAGAGATTGAGGAATACAAGAAACTCTTCAAAGAATTCCGTGATGTCTTTTCCTGGTCCTACACCAAAATGCCCGGTCTTGACCCTACCATTATAGAGCACCACATTGACACATGGCCTGATGTACCCCCCGTTCGTCAGAAACAACGTCCCATTCATCCCTCAAAACTCCTAGCTGTCAAAGTAGAGATTGAGAAACTTCGCAAGGCAAGCTTCATTTATCCCATTGCCTATACCACCTAGGTTTCAAACCCTGTCCCCGTTAACAAAAAACAAGGCACCATTAGAGTATGCACTGACTTCCGAGATTTAAACCGCCCCTGTCCCAAAGACAATTTCCCCACGCCATTTATTGACCAGCTCATCGATGCGTGTGCGGGGCATGAAGTCCTCTCGTTTATGGACGGTTTTTCCGGATACAATCAGATCCAAATCCGAAAGGAAGACCAGTACAAAACTGCTTTTACTACCCCATGGGGCACCTTTGCCTATCGCTTCATGCCTTTTGGCCTTAAAAATGCTGGTGCCACATTCCAGCGGGCCATGACCTATTGCTTTCATGATTTGGTCCATATCCTGCTCGTCTACCTTGATGACCTTACAGCTCATTCCCGGAAACGATCAGACCACCTTAACGACCTTCGGCAAGTTTTTCTGCGTTGTCGCAAATATCAGATCCGCTTGAACCCACACAAGTGTGTCTTTTGTGTTCCGGCAGGCCGATTGTTGGGTTTCAGAGTCTTCTTATTGCTTTCAGACTCCTTAAAATTGAAAGCAACCACGAGCATGAACTGTCCTGGGCTCGTAAAATCCGCACGACAGTACCATTCTATCACTTCAGAGTCTTCTTATTGCTTTCAGCCTCCTTAAAATTGAAAGCACCCACGAGCATGAACTGTCTTGGGCTCGAAAAATCCGCATGACAGTACCAGTTCATTACTTTTGAGTCTTCTTATTGCTTTCAGACTCCTTAAAATTGAAAGCAACCACGAGCATGAACTGTCCTGGGCTCGTAAAAAACCACACGACAGTACCATTCCATTACTTCAGAGTCTTCTTATTGCTTTCAGACTCCTTAAAATTGAAAGCACCCACGAGCATGAACTGTCTTGGGCTCGAAAAATCCGCATGACAGTACCAGTTCATTACTTTTGAGTCTTCTTATTGCTTTTAGACTCCTTAAAATTGAAAGCAACCACGAGCATGAACTGTCATGGGCTCGAAAAATCCGCATGATAGTACCAGTTCATTACTTTCGAGTCTTCTTATTGCTTTCAGACTCCTTAAAATTGAAAGCAACCATGAGCATGAACTGTCTTGGGCTCGAAAAATCCGCACGACAGTACTAGTTCATTACTTCCGAGTCTTCTTATTGCTTTCAGACTCCCTAAAATTGAAAGCAACCATGAGCATGAACTGTCCTGGGCTCGTATAAATCCACATGACAGTACCATTTTATATACACACTTCTTCTAGTTCCCTGACCCATGAAGAAGTCCACCCGTGCCTCTTGGCGCTATGATCGATCCTCTCGGCAGCACCCCCAATTAGGTCGCCTTTGCTCAGAGTATTCTGTAGTCTCCTGCCATTTTACCACAGCGTGAGTCTCCCTCAGCCCAGTTACCCTCCCAAATCCAACACAGCTATGACCCCCTTACCACCAGTCAGTTTCATATGCTGCCCGATCATCCCTGCCATCATACTCTGAACAAAGGAAGTTTGAGTCCACCCACTCTACTTGCCCAATTATTCCGCCCAGTTCATCAATCCTACCATCAGTACTATCACATTTCGGTTTTCCACCTCGCGCTCCTGTCAAGGAAACATCATTGCCTTGGTAGTTGCAGGTCTCCCTTTGTCGACGACAGCCCCTCTATTCCAGAGGATAGACCCAGAGGCCCCTGCACCTTGGACCCATCACCATCTGTGGTGAGTGCCTACGGACCATTTTGGGAGGAGTCATCATTGCCTCTCCGAATGGTTGTTTCTCACATGCTCGACTTCAGCACCTTGATCGCATCGTTGAGAATCACGCAGGATTTATATCCCTTCCATTGCTTGTTGAATACCATGGATTTCCCCCGACTCTAGCACATTGGTGAGTCACTTCGGAACGCCCAATTATATGTTCCTGTGGATGTCCGGGCTGCGTTGGCGATTGTATTCGGAAGCCCTTCAGTTCCATGCTTCCTTGAGTACCCATTTCAGTTCCAGTTCAGTGTACCATTGCGAGTATGACCCTTGTCACTCTGATCCAGCAGGTCATTAGTTCCTTTGGTACCACATTCAGTAGCACTGCTGTCATTCCAGTGCATCAGTTTTTCAGGTCAGACATGATCAGCCCAGCAGTATGTTCCAGCCGAGCAGTATGGCATCCTACAGGTCCCTCTTTTCGGGACTCACAGTTATGTTTATGTATCTTGATACGAGCATGGGTATGCCCACCTCGTTCATATATTGAGATTCTTCCTCATTCAGTATTTGAGGCCATGTATATGTCAGGAACCCATTGTTATTTTTATGTTATATCTTGATACGAGCATGGGAATTCCCGCCTCGTCCATATGATCAGATGATTCCTCATCCATTATTGAGGTTATGTACTTTTAGTTCTTGCAGTTGGTTCGGGATCGTTGTTCCGGGCTTCAGTTTGTTTCTTCTCTTCTCCACACCCCAGGAAAACCACATATGACTTATGATGTCCATCGGCCATATGATGAGCTCCTACCCTCGCACATCAGGGGGCAATCTGTTAACACCCAAAAAGTGTTCACTACCTCATCTACCCCACTACATGGCTCATTTGTCCATTTTCCTACCATATTTCCTTGAAAAACTTGAAAATCCCACCAAAAAGCCTCCAAAAGGCCTAAAATGCCTCCAAAAGGCCAAAAAACCCCTTTTTTCCTCCAAAAATATCTAAAATTCCTCTAAAATAGTAAAAATCCACAAAAAGGGAAGAAAAAATATAAAATAATGAGGAAAAGGAGGAAAAAACCCTAAACAGCTGCCCTAAACCATATGGTTTCCAAAACCATGGGCCAGCACTCCACCACTAAAAAACTATAAATAAGTGATGGAGACCCCTCATTTCACATCCACAATCATAAGCATCCTTACTCTGCCAAAACAACTCTGGAAACCCTAGCTCACCCTTGAGCTACTTTCACCATTGAGAGCCCCTTTTGGCCCATTTCCACCATCGGAGAAGGAGAAGGAGCAGGCTGGAGCTCGGAGCGACCGTCTTGTATCACTGCAAAGAGCTTCACCAACCTCCACATCGGAGGTAATATCAATATAAAAACCATTTCTTACATTTTGTTGTTTTGTTTCATGCATATATTTATAGTAGTTCGTTTTTCTGTTTAGCATTTTTTATTTACATTTTACTAAACTGCTACTAAGGAGTCACTTCTCCTTAGTAGGTGCTCATTCGCACAAGCTAGGGATAAAACCCTAGCTACAGAAGGTATACATGTTTTCCTATTTTCTACCCTACTCAAACCCCTCTACTCTTCTGATTCATGCTAATGAGGCAAGAAAGCTTTGGCATGAAATATTTGGCCATATTAACTACAAGTATCTTTCTGATTTGAGGGAAAAATATATGGTCATAGGGTTACCAAAGATCAAGTTTTCCAAGGGAGTCTGTTAAGGTTGTATCCCAAGAAAACACCCAGAGCACAAATTTGAGAGAGCTAGTCATGAGAGAACCTTTGCACCTCTTGATTTGATTGACAATGACATTTCCGGTCCATTTCCTCATATATCCATGAGTTAAGACAAATATGCACTGACCTTCATAGATGACTTTTCCAGGTATTGTTGGTTTTACTTCCTAAAGCATAAGTCTGAAGTTTTTGACCTCTTCAAAGTCTGTAAGGCCTTGGTTGAAAACCAGTCTGGGAGGAGACTCAAGATCCTCAGATACGACAATGGTGGTGAGTATGTCAAATCTGAGTTCATTCAGTATTGTAAATATGCAGGTATTTAGATGCAACATTTGATCCCTTACACACCACAAAAAAATGGTGTTGCTAAGAGAATGAACAAGTCACTGAAGGAGATGGCAACCTGCATGATGGAGGCTAAGACTTTGCCACCAAAGTTTTGGGCCGAGGCTATAAACTATGCATCCTACATCCAGAATAGGGTTCCTGATAAGCAGCTTGATGGTATGAATCCATTCGAAGCTTGGATTGGGCACAAGCCAGATGTGACCCATTTCAGGATTTTTGGCTCAAAGGCTTAGGCTAGAATTCCAACTGAAAAGAGAAAGGCTTTGCAGCCCCAAAGCCAAGAGTGCCTATTTTCTGGGTATTCTAAAGATTCAAAAGGGTACAAGCTGATCACCTTGAGCCAACAAATATTTCATTGAAAGAAGTGTTCAGTTCCAAGAAGAGCCTTTAGTAGCAGTTGAAGTTGGAGAGTCTTCTTCACCACCAGATCCATTGATTGTAAGTGGAGAGACTAATGAGTTTGTTGATTCTGATATGTCTGATAATGATGATTTGATTGCAAATCCTGACAGTCCTACAAGACCAAAATTTCCAGCAAATACCATTCATGCAACTGGGGAACTAGATGGAAATCCTAGTGACACTAGGAGGACTAGATCTCAGTTTGAGAGTGCCCTGTGTATGAAAGATCCCTTATTGGCTGAGAAGTGCTATATGATGGTTGAATCAGATCCACTGACATATGAAGATGCAGCACATGATCCAATATGGCAAACAACCATGAAATAATAATTCATCTCGCTCCAGAAGAACAACACTTGGGAACTGGTTGATCTTCCCCCAGGGAGGAAGCTAGTTCAATGTAAGTGGGTTTTCAAGACTAAGTTTGCTATTGATGGTTCACCTTTGAAATATAAGGCAATATTGGTAGCCAAGGGATACTCACAAGTACATGGTATTGACTACAATGAAACCTTTGCACCAATGGAAAATATGGAATCCATAAGGCTAGCTTTAGCCATTGCAACTTCGAAGTAGTGGGAGGTACATCACATGGATGTGAAGTGTGCTTTCCTAAATGGAGATCTCACTGAAGATATTTACATGCAGCAACTTGAAGGGTTTGTTTCTAATCCATCTTTTGTGTGCATTTTAAAGAAATCATTGTATGGGCTTGGTATGCCAAGATTGATGGCTTTCTGTTGTCATTGAGTTTTGTTCAATGCAAGTATGATCTTAATATTTATTTGAAGCTGATTCATGGTTCTTTGATGATTATTGTCTTGTATGTGGATGACCTTCTGATTATAGGAAGTTCAAAGAAAGATATTGCCTCCTTGAAGGATGCAATGAACCATGCATTTTCTATGACAGATTTGGGATTGTTGAGCCAATTTTTGGGTCTCAAAATTGCTCAATCCCAACATGGAATTAAAGTACATCATTCCAATTATGCATTATATTTTTTGAACAAGTTCAACATGAAATATTTCAATCCAAGCAAGACTCCCTTCCTTTAAGGAGTTAAACTTGAAGAAGCAGGTTCTTCTCCTATGGTAAATAATACACTGTATAGGCAGTTGATTGGGTGTTTGCTTTATCTTACACACACTCGACCTGATATATATTATGCAGTTAGTGTGGATTCAATATACATGTATAAGCCTCATGAGATCCATTAGAGAGCAGTCAAAAGGATCCTTAACTTTGTTCAAGGAACAAGAACTCATGGGATCTTCTACAAAGCTAAATCTGATCTTGATTTGATTGGGTTTACTGACAGTGATTGGGTAGGTGACAGCACAGATCAACAGTCAACATCAGGATATGTGTTCATGCTTTCAAAAGGACCAATCAGCTGGTCAAGCAAGAAGTAGAGTGCCATATCACCCTCATCTATAGAAGCAGAGTACAGAGGAGTTGTAAATGCAACAACTCAATGTTTGTGGTTGCAGGGAATACTTGGAGAATGTGGCTTCGAATCAAAGTTTTCAACTATTATCTACTATGATAATCAGAGCACCATTTAAATCTACAATGATCCAATTCAGAGACAGTGAACCAAACACATTGAGATCCATATGCACTACATCAGACATCTTGTGCATGATGACACCATTCAACTACTCTTCTATGCATCTTCAGAACAAGTAGCAAACATCTTCACCAATTTTTTTTTGTGAGAAGACATTCAACAATCTCAAATCATTGCTGGGGATTGCTGATCATGCTGTGAAGCATGATTGATGAAAATATTTTCAAATTTTCTTTTACTGTCCATGTTTAAGGGGGGATTTTCCCACGGGGTTTTTGCCTCTTTCCATGGTTGAATGGACAAGCAGTATGTAAAGGGTGACTAAACCTTGTTGCTAGGCCCTATATTTTTCTGATATTTACTCATAAATTCAGGATTAAGGGGGGGTGTTAGAATAATCCACCCATAGTTACCTACCTTAGACATTAATTAAATCATTTTTGTCTTATTACCTAATCTCCTAGATTCCACTCTATGATAGTTGCCTTCTACATGTCATAGAAGTCAACACTTATTAAAATTGAGTCATGGAGCACTTGGGAAACCTCCTAGAAACCATATTTAGAAATGTCTTCTTTATTCCACATCCTCCAAAGCGCATATCTGCTTTTTCTGTAAAGCTGCCTATTTTATTGAGAATTAAGGCAAAAGAAAAAGCTAGACTAGGTGTAGTTGACTTGTTTTTTTCCCACATCATCCTCCATTATTTTCTCCTAATAGAAGCATGTATGAGTTTCCTTTCCATCCCTTATTAGCTTTCCTACTTGACTTTCCCAATTCGTGAGCATCTTAGTGGATTTGGAAACTGCTTTATGCACCTATGGGGGATTTGACTAGATTTAGTAAGCCTACTTTTTGACTATTTCGAATGGCATCCTTATGCATTCAAATATCTCATGTAATTATATATTGCAGCAGCCTATTACTTCACAAGGTTGGCTATTGTATACTTATTCAATACATATTAGTGTTATGCTCCAATTTCAGTCTCCTTTGATGTTAATTTTGCATGTTTGATTAGCAATTTTGTGAGTGTAATTGTTCTATCACTTGGGTTCAATTTCCACAGCGAGTTGCTGAAAGGAAAAAAATAACAAATGAAAAGGGTGCTTCCACAAATTTATTAAAAACCAAAACATAGTACTTACACTGAACATGAAGAAGACCGCATAAATAAAATCATGACCTTCAAGGTTTCCTTAATGAATGAATGGGGCTCCCATTTTAGCATCTGAAATGGGATCTGTTGCTGCCAACAACAAATTGTGACTCACCGGGCGGAGTAGTTATCTATGTAAAAATCAACTTAGGAATTTCAAAGAAGATATTCCATATAGAAAAATACTTAAGTTTATAGTGAACAATGGGTTCATAAAAATACGACCGAATCTAGTAGAAGTAATATGTGTAATTGTCATATTCCCAGGCCCAAAATTACTAATAATGATACTCAACATTTGAGAGGGGGTTAGAAGTAATAAGGTATCCCTGTAAGCAAGATATATGTAGAGGAGGGCATTTTATGATAATCCCGTGGGGAAAACTTTGGTCTATTTCATGACCATCAAACTAATAATCACCTTGGATGTAGATTGTTTATTAGTGAGTATATACATAGAGTTATTATACACAAAAAATACATATATTTTCCTCTCTTTTATTCTTTTATTCTTTTCTCTTTCTCTCTTTTTTTTAACAAAAACACCAACTTGATTGAAACAAGACCAATGCCCTAGTAAGGTGCAATTCCATATACAAATCCTAACTGGAAACTGAACAAGCTAGATCTGTCAGGAGACTCCTGGTCTTTTATTTTTTACACCGAAATCAATTACAATGGCTTGGTAACCACCTATCAGTAATTCCAGTCCAAAATAGAACCCATGAACATGGTCAGGATGGCTTGTGATAAGACCCCCTGTCCTTGAATACATCAAGTTGCAGTTAAACAAAAAAGGAAACAACAAACTTATTTACAATGTAAATTGCAAGCCATTACCTTGGCTTGGTAAACATCTGGTGGTAATGTCATTCACTGAGCATGTATATGAACATGATAGGTTGGCTTGTGATAAGACCCCATACCTTGCAATTTACAATTATTTATGTATTTTAATCAGTTTCAAGGTGACCAAGGTGAGATTATAAAAGAACAGAGGTTGAGGAGGCTATAAAGATTTAATGCCAATCACCAATGAGGCATCTGATAGGAGTAACATGATACTGCTAAATGCTCGATCATCATCATGAGGGTTAGTAAAGAAAGTGATTCTAGGGAGGAAAGACTCAATTTAAAAAAAAATGGCATAGACCTTTGATTGTATTCCCATGAAGGAACTATTTCGGATATAAACTGAGTAAAGATTTTCTGACATATCCAACTTGAAATTTCTTAGTTAGAAAATTTGAAGATAAACCAATCACCAATTGTGACTAATTATTGGGTCAGTACCATGTTTTGTAAAAAAGTAAAACAAAATATAAACTCAATAAATAAAAAGTAAACCAGCAAAAACCAATCAAAGGAAGCACACCTATGTATTGAGATAAGCAAACACTTACCTTAAACAATGTAATTTTGAGGAATTAGATGTTCACTGGATAGGTCTCAGGGAAACCTTCCAATGTCTGTAACTAGACAGTGCTAGGGACAAGATTTTCTGTAATAGTGAATGGCCCTGCTAAGACTGAAAATTGTTCCTAGTCTTCGTGTCTTGTTTTTCTAAGGTTTTATGTCTTATTTACTTTTCATTTTGAGTTTGTTTTAAATTTTAATAGTTTAAATGCATGTTTTTGGGTTTTATAACTTATAGTTTGTTTTAAGTTATTTCTTTTCTGCATTATTTTAATTTTAATGGCTTACTAAGTATTATAGTCTTTCGAAGTCTGAAAATGCTTTTTAATTCATGGTATATAGCCAAGGTCTAACCCTTGTTTTGAGCTCTTTGTTAAAAAATGTCATAAGGAAATTCTTGTAGCGCATAATCATTTTGAAGAGTGGTGGATTAAGGGTATATCGTGGCTGTTGCAATCAAAGATAATGGGAAGTGTTCAGACACCTGTTGAATACATTATGACACCTGTAGATAACCCAATTTCATAGATCATGACAAATGTATGAAGTTGAATGAATCATTGTGAAAATCATGGTTTTGAATATAACAATTTTTAGTTTGGTTATGAGTCTTACTCTTGCATACACGAAGGTTGAAAATATTTAGAGTTCCTAAAAGAAGTACACAAAGCCAAATTACAGTGAAATGTGGCTAAGAAGGCTTTAAGAAGAAAAAGAAGTGCATAGTTATGCTCTATTTTTCCTATTTTAGTCATTGTAATTGAGCACGGATTACGAGGCAATGGAGATAAATTTCAGAAATATCAAAGAGGTTTTGTTTTCATCATGGATTCATTAATAAAAACCTATCTCAGTTTTGCAACAAATGTCATCGTTTGAGAGATTCGAATTCATCTTTGTGTCCTATTTTTTAGGGTTTGAATTATTTAATAGTTTCCTGTTTTAGTCACAAATTTCCAGCATGTATTTCGATCAATTTAAGGTGAATTTTTAAAAAACAAGAGAGGTTTTTGTTACTCATGGAATCATTTAAAAAAAAATCTGCTCCGTTTTTGTATAGATATCATGGATTGAGAGATATGGAGGGGTTTGTGAGACCCATTTTTCAGAAAATTCGTCAAATTTCCCATAATCCGATTTGCTGTTTTTGGGTTAATTGTCTTTAAATATTTTGAGTTAGCATGTAACTAATTGATGTAACTCCTTCAAAGATCGGCCTAGAAGGTATTTATGGAACTACTCTACCTTTGTGATGATAAAATGAATACAAACATACACTTTTGGGGTTCAAATTTTGTTCAAGAAGGGGCTTTAGAGCTGGATATATGTCAAGCTAAGACTCATGACTCTCATGTAAGTTTGAAGACTGAAACTGATATATACATACTTACAAGCCATTTTTATCTTCCATGTTGGTTTTATTTATGGTTTGTTTGGCCACTCAATATATAATTTCACTTCTTGATTAATGTGTTTTTTTCATGCAAGTGCTTATATGTTGTGGATGAAATCAGTGTTCTATTCATAATGCTTATGGTTTATATTTATATTTATGTGTTTGATTTTCAGTCCTTCATTTTAGTTCATGATTCAGTACTTGTGTTAGCTTGTTGATGATTACCTTCTTGTTGATAAACTTTCAAACCAAAATTATTAAAAACCAATTTCATTTTGCTTTATTTTTGAGATTGTTCTAGCTTGTTCTCGTAGTAGTATGGGAACAATTTCTAGCACAAACATCTTTGGCGCCATTTCCGGGGATGTAACTGAAGTATATCTTCCCTGGGATATCATTATTCATATGATTTTGAGAGGTGAATAAAGTCAGAAAATATTTTAGACTACATTTTCACCAAGCAGGGAGTCACAGATCCAGAACAGATTTTGAAAGAAGCTAGGAAAATTCAGAAATATCTGGCGACTCCGCAGAGGAAAGATTTGCTGGACACTCCATCGATTCAAGATGTCAATGAGCATGGAATCCATTGTGGCTGCAAGGTATGCTTTCTGTGATTTCTCAAATATTGTTGGTTTTCCACATCCAGTGCTTTTTATAACTGAGTGGGGTGACTATCTTCCTAGATTTAGAGGAAACAAGTATGAGAGTCATCGTGAGAACTTATTAAATTTTCATAAATGCATGCTTGAACATGATTTTGTTCCTAAGGATTTCTTAATCAATATGTTGGCCACCTTTCCTAACTCACGCAACCCAGGTTCTGCATAGCCCGTCAACTCAACAAATACCCGAGATACCAGCCCGACAGAGCAAGCCCTGTCAACAATGCCTGCAAAGAAGACACAGTCTCCCATGAGATATCTCTTGGATGGATAACCACCAGAACCATGTTTCCGTGATTCGTCAAGGGATTATAGTCCCTTGGCGCGCGACCAAGGAGCTCGACCAAGTCATGAGGATGGAGTCATTTACGCCGAACTGTAGTGCACACCGCGCATATATTTTATTAACTACTAAAGTTGCGACATAGATTCAACCTTAGTAATTTAAACATAACGGAATATAAAATCAAGCTAACAAATAGACACAATATAACAGACGCGCAACAACGATTGCGCTGTAAACATGAACTAATACTCAAAAGCAACACATAATAACCTATTCAAGCATTTAGACTTCTATTTATAGTATGACATTTGTTCAACCATGACAGGACTTGCATCATAAACATAAACATAAACATAAACATAAACATAAACATAAACATAAACAACCATACACATTCAATCATCAACACACAGGATAGTTCACGTGGAAACCCATCTAGGAAAAACCACAAGGCGCTCTTCATTTGGCATGAGAAATATATGGCATCTTCAGCTTGCATTTGACTGCAGACTGTCTTAGATATAGCTTTCTTATCAAACTCTCTCTTGCTGTCATACTCTCTATCTTATTTCTCCTAACTACTACTACCATCTACTGATCCACACACGGCCTGGATCGACTTCTCTAGAATCTGCACCTCTCTAGGAGAGCTTCTCTTCTACTGCCTACCTCTGACTACATCCTGCAGACTTTTGACTAATCTATCCCTCAGATATCGCATCTTCGCTTTTTTCCCTTAGAGATATTCCCTCTATTAACCCATCAAAAGAAACTAAAGACTAAAAAAAACCAATATAAAGCTGTAATCACCAACCCTCTAACTATTGAATCCCTCCTATTTATACTATTTTACATGACCACGCAGGGTCGACTGCATACAGGAAATCCGTTAACTGTCACCATCAACCACCCCTCAGGCTACAATAGTGGCGATCATGAATTGACACGAGGCACTAATGACCTTACTTACAACATGCATTGACGTATGTGGCATCCTCCAACTTAAGCCAACTTCAGCACCCACGATCGTCCTATCACTTTCGGTCGTTAATCTGCATTTGTGCTACTGTTTTACCCTGCAAGAATCTTCCTTCCACACAGTTTCCCTTTTCCACGTAGGTGACATCTTTTGCACATATTCCTTTTTCTATGCATATTTCCTCTTCCGCGCAGTTTTCTTTGTCTGCGTAGATTTCCTTGTCTGCACAGATTTCTTCTATTCCTATTGCATGCTTCCTTTTCCATGTTTGTGCTTACGCATTTCTTTGTTTGCGATTATTTCTTACACACTTCCCCCAATCCAAACACAATATGTTCATATTTTCTTTAGAAGAACATGCTCGTGAATGGTTTCAATCCCTTCCCGCTGCTAGCATTCATTCTTTGCAGGAGTTTCATACTATTTTTCACCATCTTTATCAAAGATTTTATCTGACAGATCTTCTATTTGAAAATTGTTGTGAGGAATATGAATTGCATGATGATATTGAAGATATAGATAGAGAAGAATTGATCCCTCACAATCTTCTTCGGTTCTCTAATGATCTTCAAGATTATAGGTTTTCCCACAAATATGAACTAGAAGTAGATCATGAAGAAGCTGAAGGTTATTCTATTATCATTAATTCTGATTATTATAAACTTGAAGATTTGGTTTATTTAGATACAAAACACAATGATCAGTTGTCTTTTGGTAAAATGCCAATGGAAATCAGTAAGGGCAATCCCTAGCTTTCAGATTTGCAGACAAAAGGAAATTGCGCCAACCATGAAGAACTAGATTTGTAGAAATCATCTATTTCCAAGGAGGAACACCAAGAGGACATTCTTTCTCTTTATGTACCCGTTACTTCAAATCTAGATAAAAAATATGATAATGATGAGGAAGATCATGCTAATGATTTTTCAAATCAGCCTTTCTATGATGAATGTGAATCTGACCCAGGCATTAAGGGAAATGATCAGAGGTTATCAGATCTGTCCGCTATATTTTCTCTTGCATCAAAGGTCGAGAAGCAGTTTGAAGAGCCCTTGGTTTCCATTCTTGAGCCAAAGTTTAAAAAGAACAACAATGGAGAGGAAGAGAATGCTTCACTTTATGATGAATACGATGAAGACATTGAAGTTTAGATCGGAAGTTTCATGATCAGCAGAAACCGATTGTAGGTGAATTATATTCCAATATTTTTATTGAACAAGAAAAAGTTTTGAATTGCTTTGACTCTCAAATTGATAGCAGCCAGATTGTAGATACTTTGAATATAATATTATATGTGTCTAATAGCCATGGCCATGATAACTTTGCTGCTCAAAATAATTATGAAAATATGCCAATTTTTTATGGATATAAAGAAATACTACAACCATTATTTCAGTCCTCATTAGTTAAGAAACACTCTTCAGAAATCAGTCAGCTTGGGTTAGTGGAAGATATAGAACATGATAACCTCAACAAAGTCGAAGATTTTATATATTTTTCTCTTATTGCATTATCTCATGGAGTATTGAGAATTGAGGACACCAATTTGCAGTCCATTCTTTTTGAACAACATGAAGGAATAATTTTTCATGAGTTTCATGATCCCATGGATTCTTGGATGGAGTTGTATTTTTCAAAGGTTTCTAATGCTCTAGCTTTTGGCATACTTCCTATTTCCAGCTGTAAGTATCAGCTGCCTATAGTCACATCTTTTGTGGGTCTTCTCAAACAATAGCATGCATGGAATTATGATTTTCATTCAAATGGTTTCTTGGCTTCACTGGAAGTATGATTACACTTGATTGGGTTGTTTCCTCCAATTAGAAGTAGGAGTAAATAACAGAATAAGCTCGCTATACAAGGATGCAGATTCTTTTCAGTATGCTGGTTTGTAGCAGTATTTTGTCATTTCAGAGGTACGTGTTCAGAGTTTGAGAAAGTTGCAAGATTTGGTAAATGACTCCATAGCCCAATTGAAGCACTCACACTTCTTATTATTAGTTGCAAAGTAACCTCAATCTGTAGAACACGGTTCATATTTTGATTGGAAAAACAAGTTGCAGCCTTTGGTTAGCAGTGAATGGTAGGCTGGGAACGAGATACGAATGACTCCATCACCCAATAGATAAGGCACAAGGTCTACAAGTTCTTGAAACCTCACAAGGAGGTTTTCATCCCTCGGCAGGAGCTAGATGTTAAGACTGAAAATTGTTCCTTGTCTTTGTGTCTTGTTTTTCTAAGGTTTTATGTCTTATTTACTTTTCATTTTGAGTTTGTTTTAAATTTTAATAGTTTAAATGCATGTTTTTGGGTTTTATAACTTATAGTTTGTTTTAAGTTATTTCTTTTTTGTATTAGTTTTCTTTGAATGGCTTATTAAGTATTACAGTCTTTCAAATTCTGAAAATTCTTTTTAAGTCATGGTATATATCCAAGGTCTAACCCTTGTTTTGAGCTCTTTGTTAAAAAATGTCATAAGGAGATTCCTTAGCGCATAATCATTTGGAAGAGTGGTGGATTAAGGGTATATCGTGGCCATTGCAATAAAAGGTAATGGAAAGTATTCAGACACCTGTTGAATACATTATGACACATGTACATAACCCAGTTTCATAGATCATGACAAATGTATCAAGTTGAATGAATCATTGTGAAAATCATGATTTTGAATATTATGATTCTTACTCTTGTAGACACAAAGGTTGAAAATATTTAGAGTTCCTGAAAGAAGTACACAAAGCCAAATTATAGTGAAATGTGGCTAAGAAGGTTTAAGAAGAAAAAGAAGTGCACAATTATGCTCTGTTTTTCCTGTTTTAGTCATAGTAATTGAGCATGGATTACGAGGCAATGGAGATGAATTTAAGAAATACCAAAGAGGTTTTCGTTCATAATGGATTCTTTCATAAAAACCTATCTCATTTTTCCAACAGCTGTCATCGTTTGAGAGATTCGAATTCATCTTTGTGGCCTATTTTTCAGGGTTTGAATAATTTAATAGTTTCCTGTTTTAGTCACAAAGTTCCAGCACGTATTCCGATCAATTGAAGAGGAATTTTTAAAAACCAAGAGAAAATTTTGTTCTTCATGGAATCCTTTAAAAATAACTCTCTCAGTTTTCGTATAGCTATCATGGATCGAGATGTATGGAGGCGTTTGTGAGATCCATTTTTCAGAAAATTGAGTCAAATTTCCCAGAATCCGATTTGCTATTTTTGGGTTAATTGTCTTTAAATATTTTGAGTTAGCATGTAACTAATTGATGTAAATACTTCAAAGCTTGACCTAGAATGTAGTTATGGAACTAATCTACCTTTGTGATGATAAAAGGAAGACAAACATACACTTTTGGGGTTTGAATTTTGTTCAAGAAGGGGATTTAGAGTTGGATGTATGTCAAGTTAACACTCATTACTCTCATGTAAGTTTGAAGACTGAAATTGAGATATACATACTTATAAGCCATTTTTATATTCCATGTTGGTTTTATTTATGGTCTGTTTGGCTAATCAATATATAATTTCACTTCTTGATTAATGTGTTTTTTTCATGCAAGTACTTATATGTTGTGGATGAAATCAGTGTTTTGTTCATAATGCTTATGGTTTATATTTATATTTATGTGTTTGCTTTTCAGTCCTTCATTTTAGTTCACGATTCAGTACTTTTGTTAGCTTGTTGATGCTTACCTTCTTGTTGATAAACTTTCGAACCAAAATTTATTAAAATCCAATTTCATTTTGCTTTATTTTTTAGATTGTTATAGCTTGTTCCTCTAGTAGTCTGGGAACAATTTCTAGCACAAATAGGCCCTAACCACAAATGTTGAAACCTGGTGTATTCTTTCTTGTATTTGTGAGGTTTGTCCCATTTCAGTACCAGATCAACAACTTGAAAGTCTCGGTTTGTCGAAGACTTATCATCAAACCACCTCTTAACCAACTGTTCATGTTGATATAGCTTATTTCTAGATTTCTCCCTCTCCTCTTCTAAGTTAAGCAATGTGTCAATTCGAGTCTTAAGGGGAGATGATTCATCATACTGTGAAAAATATTGAGCTATTTTCAATGATGGGAGGAGGAGGTTTGAGGG
Source organism: Pseudotsuga menziesii (assembly GCA_001517045.1). Lineage (NCBI taxonomy): Eukaryota > Viridiplantae > Streptophyta > Pinopsida > Pinales > Pinaceae > Pseudotsuga > Pseudotsuga menziesii. Next base: position 422,320 of record LPNX011130493.1, read on the forward strand.
TAGAAAAAATTCCTTTCCATAAACGATGTAGTAAGGAGAGTTCCCAATGGAAAATTTTGGAGTGATACGACCTGCCCATATGGAATTAAAGAGCTTGGTGTGCGTTGACAAAAAATCAGTCGATAGGGGTTCTCTCTCTATTGACACCCAAACCATTGCGATCTCCCTGAGCACTGGCCCATATAGTTTTTACCCCATCTGGAAACACCTACGAAGCAGATGAAGTCTCACCCAAGATGTTCGAGGGAGAGTTGACGGAACCAAGTTTCCATAGTATGGAGGAGGACCATGTGTCTCTACTTGGTGACTTATCATGACATTATTCCACAAATATAATCATTCATATTATGCATTAACAAATTGTCCCATCATTCCAACAGATTGCAAACACAACTAATTCACAACAAAGACATTGATGCATAGACAAATCTAGAATTACATCATCATTTAAAGTAGAAAATACATCGCATCAATCACAGATCCATGTTGTAGATATGCATTACAGTCACCTTTGGATCACTGAAAACAATAAAAGAAACAATAATTCCGTTCAACCTCTGTCATGTCATATTAAATTCTGCAGCGAAACATAGGTTCCCAAAATAATTCTTCAAGTTGCATACACAGATCAAACAATCATTGTTCTCAAAACCGAGAAGACAACCAACTGAAGAGAATTTCAAAACAATCTCTTGAGCTAGTGAAGAAGAAGAAGAAGACTTAACATTTACATTTTGACATCTAATTATAGGCTTGCGCCTTTACATGGACGGTCCACTTAACCAACTTCCTAACTAATTATTAACAGATTCTACAAAATGGTGACCACTATCCACAAAATGTGGTCTAAAACTACAAAAGATGACCAAAAATACATAAAATATTCTATTTCCAACTTGTGTGCATTTTTCCACCTTGCGCAACATCTGCGATGCTACACAACTAACTTATCCCAAAACCTCTTGCCAACATGCCCCCAAAACAATCTTGTGGCTCGCCCTCGAGCCATGTTAGCTGTACATGGTATATTCATTGATATTTAGCTTAAAGTCCTCATACTGCTAGGTGATATCCTTCACCTGTTCTTTGACCTTATCAGCAATCTCTTGACTTCCTGTCAAGTCATCTACTAATGGATGCTAAAAACGTTTATCAGTAACATCCTTTTTACCTTCTTGAACTTCCTGCAGTGCAGAAACTACCTTAATTGAAATTTGTCTCCAATTTCTTGGAACTCATCCAATGGCATACTGCACCTCTGTTGACACTTCCTTGCTTTGGAAACGTGCTTCTGTAACTCCTTTAGCTCTGATGACTTGGTGATCTGAACAACTGGTGGAAACGCTCTCAGTGATGTCTTCAATGTCGAGAGATTCTCCTCAGCCTCACACAGCTATGTTGTCAGTTGCTCCAGTTTCTCTTCCTGGAGTACGTTGCCCCAAAATTGCGTAGTCGTGGAAACACTCTCAGTGATGTCTTCAATGTCGAGAGATTCTCCTCAGCCTCACACAGCTATGTTGTCAGTTGCTCCAGTTTCTCTTCCTGGAGTACGTTGCCCCAAAATTGCGTAGTCACTTCAGTTGCCTTCTTTGCTTCTAGCTCCATCTCCTCTAGTTGTGTCACCACATCCTCCTTAGCGCTTTTCCTTTCTGCTACTTGTTCAGGTGATGTGTTGGGATGTACCAGTTCCTGCAACTCCACATTATCACTTTGCAACTGGGCACTAATTTCCCCAATTCATGTTTCTTTCACCACTGCATCCAGCTCTGATGTGCTCTCGTATACATGTTGACACACATCCATACCTTCCTCTTCCAATCGTACTCTACTATCCCAGAGATGCGCTTTCTCAACCACTAGTTGATCTTGTTCCCNATCTAGCTCTGATGTGCTCTCGTATACATGTTGACACACATCCATACCTTCCTCTTCCAATCGTACTCTACTATCCCAGAGATGCGCTTTCTCAACCACTAGTTGATCTTGTTCCCTTTTCAACTCCTCAATTTCCTTGGCGCTCTTGGCTCTCAACTCCTCTTGTTCCTTCTTCAACGCTTCAACCTCTCTCCATGCTTCTGCCTCTTTCTCCTGCGATCGCAAGAACTGACCGCTGATACTTTGTTCTCTATCTTCCAACTCTTGATTGGAGACCCTCTGCATATGCACCAATGACTGAGTTGAAAACACATTGATGTNCCTGCAATCGCAAGAACTGACCGCTGATACTTTGTTCTCTATCTTCCAACTCTTGATTGGAGACCCTCTGCATATGCACCAATGACTGAGTTGAAAACACATTGATGTCGATGGAAAAATCTTGTAACTGCTGCAAGGAGGCATTGAGATCCTAATTTTTGGTCTCATTCACAGTCGATGGAATTTGTACATTTTGAATCCGCGTCCCATTGCTGATTGAGCCAAGGTCGTGCATAGTCGCTACCTCTGGTGTCTTCTTCAATACTACATCAAATAAAGAATCAAGTTGAGTTTTTACCTCGCTAAAGCCTTCTGTTGCTTATTTCTTCATCTCTTCAATTTTCGCATCCATTGAATTTGTAATTTCCTTAATGATCTAGTTCAACTGCCCCTCCATCCCTAGTGCTATGCTACTTGTTGCACCCTACTCCTGTCGCTTCTTCNTCTCTTCAATTGTCGCATCCATTGAATTTGTAATTTCCTTAATGATCTAGTTCAACTGCCCCTCCATCCCTAGTGCTATGCTACTTGTTGCACCCTACTCCTGTCGCTTCTTCGTCCTTGATTCTACAAATGCGCGCTCAGCTTCTGATTGCATGGGAGTCCACGATGAATCTGCATCGCAATTATGGTGACTTTTCTAGCAAGGATCAAGTACCGAATCAATTGGTGCATCCACCGGTGGACATTTCGACACTTCTTCTAAGCTGACCAATNTGCTCAGCTTCTGATTCCATGGGAGTCCACGATGACTCTGCATCGCAATTATGGTGACTTTTCTAGCAAGGATCAAGTACCGAATCAATTGGTGCATCCACCGGTGGACATTTCGACACTTCTTCTAAGCTGACCAATTGTCTCCATGTTGTGGGCCAATCATCAAAAATTGTCTCCAACTCCGCATCAGGTAACTTGTAAGGTGTGGGAAACCATTGCTTCTTTGGGTCACACTGTTCCTGCACATGAATAACATACGAGATAATCACGAACTGAGAAACCTGTTGGAACTTCGTCACAACATCCTCAGATAATCATGTAAATTTTACAGCTACAACCTGTAGTGCTTCCCAATAAATCAAGAAATGAACCACATAATCCTTCAGTATGTTGGTTTCCTTCACCCACAAGAGTTTTTGATAGTGTTCTCCCTTGCAAACATTTACCACGTCCACATCCATGCCTTGATAGTCATCTAGCTCCATCCAAGCCACGAGCATAATTAAAGTAAATAGCCAACTGTATGTGAACGGGTGCAGCCCCGCTTGGACTGCCAGTACATCCTCCATCAACTAGTTCATTAAAAACAATGACTAGTTCATTTGTACTCCTTGCGCACACTGCTCCGTGGATGAAATAACCCCATAATTACAATGGGTAGGCATGTTCATCCACACAATCTTAGTAGCCAAAATTCACGTGCCAATGCAGACAACCGGATCATTGACATTGTCGACGCGGTATACTCATCTGTTGCGCTACAAATCGCATCTCTTCTTTAGCCTTGCCACAAGCTTCTTGTCGTTATCCGTTCCTCTAAAATACTGTGAGGGGTATGGTCCATCCTTAGGAAGCCCCGTGATCTCTGAAATTAGTGCTACCATGACTGCGATCGGTTTGTCCATACACAAAATCTCACCATGTAAATAGGCCAAAATCTTCTTTACACAGGCATTTTCCTCATTCAACCGCCCAAAGTGTGGTATGTTGATCAATCCCAATAGTCTTTCTCTATCCAAGCCGTGCACCCAGTCTTTTGGAATGCGTAATATCAGGACACCTCCAACCGCTACCATAGGTTCATAGGGTTCCTCTGTTATCTATGTCGATGTAAGCAAATCATGATTGTCGTACTTAATTCCCATCAGTGTGGGAATGATATCCGTAGTGCATTCCATACCCTGTGGTGTCGCCGTCATCTTCACTCGGTATTTCTGGTTCTTGGTCATTTTCCTTGGCTTCGCATCAGGCCGCGTGGGAGGCACATACCTAGGGATATTCGCAACGAACACCCCTGTGTGAGTTGTCAAATCCACAACCCCTGAACTTGAAGGAACCTCCTACACAGGTGCCACCTCCTGTGCCCATGCAAATGTTCTGGTCTACTGCTTCTTCAATACTGGTGAGTTTTGCGGATGTGCCCTTCTCTTCTTCTTTAGGACATAGGAAGATCCCACCGACATACTTGCAAATTCCTCCTCAATGGTGACTCTGATGACCGGTGAATCCCTCTCACTCGAAATTTCAACTGTGATTTGCTCATGCTGTATACCCCACAATGGTTAGTGGGCACTCAACTTTATTTCACTCTGCAACTCACCTAATCACTGTAACTTAACTCAGTGCAACACAACACAACTCTTCTATGACAACTCTGCAACTGAATATTTTCACAATGGTGAATGCCGACCACATTCAACCCATTCTTATAGCATCAATCCAATCACATCTCCATCATGACCAAATCAAATTTAATCATTTCAACCAAATCATGCATTAATCACCTAAATCCACCGGTGATCCTGTCAATCCAATGGTCGGATCAACCGTAAATACGTGTCGCTTCAACAAGCACCACTGGTTAACTTCTTTAACTGTCTTCATTTATTACTAATTTGACTATGCCATGACCTTGTGGCTTTCGTAGCATGGCATCCTAATTGTGATACTAACTGTGCTACTTGTGCATCCCCTTCCCCTTGGTGCGCCATCCTTCTAACTATCATCTCATGAAAAAATAAAAAAGTTTATTTTTATTTTTTATTACACAGTGCCTCAAGTATCTTACGGCTCAGAGCCCATCCTGTAGGGATTCAACTTGCTACCATTTACAAACTTTGGAAACATCGCTCCATCTAACTACTGTAGTTGTACTACACCTCCTGAAGTAATGGAATTAATGAGATATGGACCTAGCCAGTTCATCTACAACTTACCTAGATGTTTCACGAACTTGCTGTCATACATAAGGACTAGGTCTCCTTATTGAAACTATTTGTTCTTAATATGTAGATCATGTCAAGCCTTTAGTCGATCCTTCTCAATGCACTGGTGAAAACCCGCAACAAAGCATTCTTCCTCAAGATGTACCAACTGCTCCAATTGTTCCTCTAATGCTTCTTCATTATCCATGTCAGTCGCTGTTATGATGCACAAACTTGGAACAATGTACTCAATAGGCATGATTGCCTCTTGCCCATACACCAATCTGAATGGTGTATGCCTCATCAATCTTTTGCAAGTGGTGCGATATGCCCACAAAACTACTGGAATCTTCAAATTCTAGTAATCACAGTTCACGTTGCATACCTTTGTAAGTGCATGCTCCAACACCTTATTGAATGCCTCTACTATTCCATTCACTTGTGGATGATACGGGGTACTCTTCTTATGTTGTATTTGAAGCTCTTCCGTCAATGCACTAACTATGCAATTGATGAAGTGACTCCCCTGGTCCCTCATCAATATCCATGAGCACCCAAACTGAGTGACAATGTTGTCAAACAAAAATCTTATTGCTGTCACAGTGGTGAAATCTACAATAGGTGCGGTCGTCGCCCATCTTGTCAAATAGTCTGTTGTTGTAATTATGTACCACGCATCGGTTCTCTTTCCAAGTGGGTTGATTGGTCCCTCAAAGTCCAATTCCCATTTATCAAATGGATGTAACATCACCTGAGGTGCCAATGGAATCTCATCCCTCTGTGACGATGTTCTAGTTCTTTGATAGACATTGCAAGTCCACGCAATGTCCGTCGCATCATTATGAAGAGTGGGCCACCAAAGCCCTGCATGGAGCACCTTCCTGACAGTAGCATGACCAACATAGTGTCCACCAACAACTCTCACATGTGCCTTTGCCAATATCTTCCCTTTTTCATGCACTAGGAAACATAATTGTAAAATCTCATCCGTTCCTAGCTTATAGAGTTGTCCAGCGATCAGCTGGAAATATGCGGCCTTGACAACCAACCGCTTCTTCTGGCTTGTAGTAAGCTCTTTCAGTGTTACTCCCATTGCCAAAAACTAAATTATTTGTTCATAGTAATCATCAACCATGTCAACTCTAAACATCTATGCATCTGAAAATTGTTATAGCTCAAAATGACACATCTCTGTTTGTGACCACTTTCCCATGTTTCCGTCGCATGTCGACACTTCCATGACGACACTTCATGAAAGTCACTGACAAAACACTTAACTTGGAGGACCCATATCTAGATTTTTGTAACTCTATTTGATATCATCTTTGCACCGTTGGAAATATAGTTTAGTTAGATAAAACTTTCCAGAAGACACCAAAGTCTAAAAATGCCCAGAACTACCCTAAAAATGAGATTTTGATGTATACGTGAGTTGCCTTAAAGAAACCCACGTATGGTACATGACTTGCTATATATAATACTCATGTACACCTTAAATACATGACTTTTTGCATTGCAAACCATGTATACCTCATGTATACGCGACTAATGTCTCTACAACCCACGTATTCCTCCTAAAAATGTCAAAAAAATACGTTTTTCGAAATTCGGGTCGGTTGGGTAGTTATGCAACTAACTCCTTCAGTTGTAACTACTTTGTATTCGACCCTAACTCTTCATAAAGCATATAAATAGAGGTAGGGAGGTCCATGAGAGGGGACTTGAATCTTTGCATTGTTATGTTGGAGGATTTGGAGCTCTCTNTCTCCCTTGCAATTATAGGCTTGCGCCTTTACATGGACGGTCCACTTAACCAACTTCCTAACTAATTATTAACAGATTCTACAAAATGGTGACCACTATCCACAAAATGTGGT
>LPNX011130493.1:434320-580890 GCA_001517045.1 Pseudotsuga menziesii
TTGACCAAATTTGGACAAGGGAGGATTAATAATCCTAACAAATGACTCCAGGGAGTTAGTGTCATCCCTTTTGGTTGTTATTTATCTATGTGGTAAGCCTTTTATAGCATTAGGGTTTGCTCTTTGCTCTTTCCCCCCACCCCCTTTGCTTGGAATGATTTTTGGATTGTGTTTTTGGTTAGCCTCTGTTAGTGATCTTTGTCTAAACTTAGAAGCTTATTGGTATTTGTTTCCTTCTTCTTTTGTTGGTTAACTTCACCTTTCCAAAGTAGTTGACTTGTCTCTTATGCAAGCCTTCCTTCCAAGTAGAGTTTATACTGAATTTAGGGAATTCTAGAATCTGTTTGGTGGTTGTATAGCAGAGTTCCTTTTGCTTTGTTCTTGTTATCTGCATACTTTTGTTTGTAGGTTGTTTTTCTTTTGCATTTATAAAATAAAAATAAAAGAACGTATAGTTGTTTAATATGCATGTAGATTAGAGTTTTTTCTTTGATGCACTGCATATCATTATTTTTGAAAAAATAAAAAGAATTTGTTCTTTTGTGGCTTTCAAGTTTCTCTTTGAAAAAAGAAAGAGAATAGTTTTTTGCCTTTTGCATTTCATTTCTCTTTGCTTAGTCATTTTGTTTCAAATTTGAGTCAAAACACCACATAAGTTTCACACCATTTACACTCTGACTAAAAAAAACCCTTAAAATAAACGATATAATTTAAAAATTATTAGTAAGTTTTATTTTATAGGGTCATACACCAACTAATTCAGGATAGACTTGCGGGGTAGGGAGTTTTGACTCTCCACAAGTATAAAATTTTAGATGTTGTTGGAAAATCACTAGGTAAACCCTTTTCTATGTTGGTTGTATCTGGGAAGCTCCTCTCAAACAGGAGTTAAGCACGAGGCCGCGTGGAGGATTGGACTGAGGAGATAACCCTCCGATTCTTTGTCAAAGCATAGACCAAGGTTTTTATGCATCTGGAGATTTTGTCTTAGATAGGGTTTTGGGATTTGATACCCTGCCCATGCATATGAACCAAGCTTGCGACTATCCCCCCAGACTGTCAATATAGTTAAGGTAGCCTTTAGTCTCTTTGACATCTAGGGTTCATACACAGGTACACCGAAAGGCTATTTCTGGTTGACCTTGGACGAGCTTAGAAGGTAACCCTGGTAGAAGGTGTGGGAGGGAGGTGGGTGATTCCTCTGCTTGTGCCTAAGAACATCTATAGGGATGCCAAGTAACTATCTCTCAGCTTTCTTTTGGAAAGCATACCTTATACCTATTTGTCTGTTTGGCTTCGGGACTTTTTTAGTAAGTGATGTGTGGTTTTGGATGTACTTAGTCTGCCTTCAGGTGTGTGCTTTGTACTTTAACTTATACTTTGTATTCTTGTTTTAAACTATGACTAACACCCATTTGAACACCAACCAAGACATCCCCATGCTGGGAACTCCTTGTACTATTCCTCTCACAGGGAATGTTGGGGTTCCTTTGATGGCCACCTTGAATCTACCTGGATTCACCCTAGTGCTACCAGTGTGGTTGTTTTCCACTCCAAATGTCTTGAATCATTAGAGGAAATTTCAACTCAAAATGGGCCTCCTAAAATTAACTAATAAAATAATAGTTAAAATAATAAAATAATATTTATTAATTTTGGAGGAAGAAAAGAAAAAAACTACTTTTTTGTTTGTATTTTTGACATATCTCCCCATGTTTTTACTCAAATTTCAATAGGGAGAGCTCGTTGGATGTGGAATTAAATTCCACATCCAAGGAGTACCCACTCGGCATACTTTTGACGGACCCCTCTACCCCAAAAAAAAGAAATACCTGGAAAAACAGAATGATGACATCATCATTCCATTTTTTCAGGTATTTCTTGTTTTTGGGGTAGAGGGGTCCGTCAAAAGTATGCCGAGTGGGTACTTGTTGGATGCGAAATTTAATTCTGCATCCAACGAGCTCTCCCGATCGAAATTTGAGTAAAAACATGGGGAGATATGTCAAAAATACAAACAAAAAAAGTAGTTTTTTTTATGATACCTATCCCCAAATTTATATTAAAAAAGTGTTTAAGACCTATACGGTATTTCAAATTTAAAGCAATCTCATTGGCTAACACATGATGACATGGAATTTGAATAAAAGTTAAAAGGCCCATTTTGAGTTGAAATTTCCTCTAATGGCTCCTGATGCTTCTCAAGTAAGCTCCTTATATAAAGGGCATCAAAACATTGCTTCCCCTTCACCTGTAGTTGATTCTCCTCCTCCTTCTACCTCATACGGTGAAATTACTGATACTAGTATCCAAAAATCTAAAAGGAGTAAAATATGGAGGAATAGGAATAAGGCACATAAGAAAGGGGGCACCCATTCAACCTCTTCAAGTCAAGTTGAACCTCACCACCTAGCCTTTGCAGTTCATGCTGGAGGCACCTATCCAACCTATGCAGGTCATGTTGGACCCAGTCTGTCAGCCTTTACAAATCATGCTGGGGGCAGTCTTTCAGCCTCTATGGTTCATGATGAAGAAAATACGCCAGCCACTGTGAGTCATGTTGACACTGTTAAAAGACTACTCGTTCAAAACACAAGACCAAGTTTCCTTGTAAGCTTTGTGAGGGAGACCACCTTACTTATAAATGCCCTTCAATCGCAGAGGTGCAAAGATTTTGGTTTCATGGTCATCTCATTTTTGAACATTCTGAAGTTTTTCAACAACCAACCTCTCTTAGTCAGGTTGGACCTAGTCACCCAGCCTCTGGTGGTCATGTTGGGGGCAAACTCTCAACCTCTCAGGATCTCCCAGCCTTGTGTCAGATTCTAGTCAGTTACTGGAGTTTGATAGAAGAACTTGTACATCCTTGGGAATTCTTGCTCAAACACCTGTTAATTTGGGTGGGAATACCGTCTTAGTTGACTTCATGGTGATAGAATACCCCTTAGACTTCAATACGCTCCTTGGACGTGATTATGTCTATGCCATGCAAGTTGTGGTGTCAACATTATTTCATGTGATGTAATTTAATCATGGCAAAGAAATTGTCACTATCGATTAGTTGGATTTTCTTGATCCTTCTCCTGACCCAACTAGAGACCAGGTCTTTCCTTTATTAATTCCTAGTTTTTCTATAGACACCACCCCGCCATAGGTGAGCTATGTGGCCTCATGTCCTTTGCATTCAATTGCTATTAAGAAGTAGGCTCTGTTTTCATGCTTACCTTCTCGGGACTTGGTCCCAGCAGTTGACCAGGTGAGTCATCCTATAAATACTATGGAGCTTGCTCTCCACTCTGTTGATCCATTTGAAAGTTTATACATGTGTCCTATCTCAGATGATATCCTTCCTTCGGATGAAGTCTTCCTAGAGTCTTTGATACAATCTGATCTTCTATTGGATGTTGGTTCAGTTGTGACTAAGTATAACCCTAATTTACCTAGGTAAATTAGGGATTTCTTCTTATGTTGTTCTTGTTGAGTATTTTGATTCTTCCTTTTAACAGAAAGTCAGTGATCCTGATGAGCTTGATTTTTCTTATGAATTTTTCAACTCCCGTGATACTGAGTTTGTTCCTATAGACTCTATCTCCCTTGTTGATTTTTTCTCTCCTTTTCAGGTTGATCTTACTAATTATAAACCTTCGAGCCTTGGTGCTATAGAATCCTCTTCAGTCGATTCTACCTTCACTTACCTTTTGTAGAAGATAGCAAAGTCACATGTGTTTCTACCAAAGTGACATGTATAAGAAATTTTCTTCTGAATATGATCCTGATGATGTTGTTTCTTGGAGATAGGATTCTTAGTTGGATTCACAACTATTTACTGGCCTTGTCTTGTTGTTAAAGCCGTAGCTGCATTTGCATGTGCCCTACTCGCGCTTCTGAGCATGAAGCCAGCTTCCATGCTTTTATCTCATTGTATAAGCCCTCATCTTTGTTCTTATCATCGCTAAGCCTTGTATCATTTTTCCTTTGCAACTTGACACCCTTTACCTTGAGGAGAATTTCCTTGAGTGTCTTTATCTTGCTCATGTTCCTTGCATTATGCATAGGTTTGTTCCTCGCACTTGGAACTAGTTTCGCTTGCCTGTGACACTTGTCTCCTCGCATTTAGAGAATTCCTTTTGCTCTCCTTTGAGCTCATTAAAAATAGTAAGGAGGTCACGAGTTGAATTTCTCGGACTCGTTAAAACTTCATGGGAAAGATATTGAGTTTCTTTAGGGCCAGGTATGACTCCTCAAAATAGATTTGACTGCTGAGTAAACTTATCCATTGAGGCTCTTTAAGAATATGTGAATGGGCATCCACATTGGTGGTAGGTTATCACTTTCTCAGACCATATGGAATAATACAAGAAAGGAGCACTCTCTTTTCTTCGAAATTGAGAAGAGTATTCTCAGGCATATGTTTATCGCTTTTCTGGACCTGAGGGACTAAACTTACAGAAAATGAACCCTCGGTATGAGCATAGTTTTCTCTTTTTTGTGCTCTAGACCTAAACATGAAAAAGATTCCCAGTGTACTTTATGTCTTTGTCATGCTCGTTAAACCCTAAAGAACAAAGAATAGAGTTTATTGTTGTAACCCCCATTTCTTGTAATCAAATGGATCTTTCCGAGTGATCTTTCCTTCCTTCACACTCATAAAACTCAGGCTATATGCTACTTTTGAAGGAGCGTTGGGTAGGTGGTAATTTAAGCTTTTTCGGACCTTCCTGACTAAGTACGAAAAAGGTGCACCTTACTTCTTTGGAAGTTAAGAGAGTTCTTCTGTGGTTTGTTTTATACTTTTTCGGCCTCAGGAGACTAAATTGGACGAAAAAGTCCCCCCCTAGCACCCCCCTAGAGTCTTCTTTGGAGTTTTCAGACTCTCTAAACTATGAAAACACCATCAAGCATGTACTAGTTCGGTCTCGTAAAATCCACAAATCAGTGCTTTATCAAGCATTCTTCTTACTCTTCTTCGAGCTTTCCAAAAATGAAGAAGGTACTGAGTTTGCTTTCTTGGACTCGTTAATCCTTTACAAGAAAGAGGGGAAGGGAAGTTCATTCACATGTATTTTACATCATGGCAGCAAGTCTTGTTTCCTTGAACAAAGCACCAGTTTTGAGTCTATCAACAGTTGGGTCCTAGTATTTTGACCTTATCCTGATTCATAGTTTCTTACTCCTCCAGTTGGTTTCTTTTCTAATTATATGGGGAATCTATCAATGTCTCCTACATTGCAAATTTCTATCGTTGATCCCTTTTGTGTCAAAATCTTCCTAAGTCACTTTTGTGTCATGCTCATTATTCAAGGATTAAACCTTTGTTGGACATTCTGCAGTTGCCTTGACCTTTTATGTCGGCCATTCCCTGGTATCAGTTCATTACATCATGTCTTTGGTAGTTCTTGTTGTGAAATTCAGTACTAGTTTTAGATCCAATTAGTCTGTTACTTACCTCATGTTGGATGATGAAGGATGACTTAATTCCTTCCTTCCAACAGATCTCTTCCTATCGACTGCAACACATCTTTCTCTAGGGATGAGATTTAGATTTTTATGACAGTATGTTGGGGATTGCAGTCATTAGTGGCAATTTCCCTTGCTATTGGGTAGTGGGAATACCTTAATGTCTCATACTCGATGGATTCTTCAAGTGTTCGACTTCAAGTGCTTGTATTCACACTTGTTAGAATGTACTAGGTACCTTGGAGACCATTTTCATTAATGGTGGTTTCCCTCGCATTTGTTAATGGTTCTCATTATTGACCAATAATCAAATGGTTTCCTCCATGTTAGACTTCAACTCCTTTATTCGCATGGTTAGGATTCGTACCTTTTGGGTGGTTTGGATTGAAGACCTTGGGCCGATAGTAGCATCATCATTTTGATATTGCCCAAGCTGTGTAAGACCTTATTACATTTTATATGACATTTTACTAAGAAATAGATCCACCTTGTATTCTTGTGGCTATGATCGATTGTCGAGCATGGATCTACCTTGTTCATTTGTGGCCATGACTCCTTTAGATTTGATATGGTGCCTTTTTGCATATTGAGTGACCATGATAGTTTCATCATTTATACATATGTTGGATCCACCTGTATCTTTATGGCGATGTTTTGTATATGGACTTGTACGTCCCATAGATCAGTTTTGTCTGACATTTATCTCTCTTTCAAGTACCTTTGTTCGAGCCTTTCGATCTTGGATTCTCTGCTCTCTCCATACTTAGCTATTTCCTTTATAATGTATTTCAGCTATCGTATTCTCCTCTAACCTCATACATTAGGGGGCATCTGTTATATCTCAAAATGACACATCTCTTCCTATGACCACTTTCCCATGTTTCTGTCGCATGTCGACACTTCCATGATGACACTTCATGAAAGTCACTGAAAAAACACTTAAATTGGAGGAACCATATCTATAGTTTTGTAACTCCATTTGACCTCATCTCTTCACCGTTGGAAATATAGTTCAGTTAGATAAAACTTTCTATAATACACCAAAGTCTAAAAATGCCCATAAGTACCCTAAAAATGATATTTTTTGATGTATACGTGAGTTGCCTTAAGGAAACCCGTGTATGGTACGCAACTTGCTATATATAATACTCATGTACACCTTAAATATGTGACATTTTGCATTGCAACCCATGTATACCTCCTGCATAAGCGACTGATGTCTCTGCAACCCACGTATTCCTCCTAAAAATGTCAAAAAAATACGTTTTTCGAAATTCGGGTAGTTTGGGTAGTTATGCAACTGACTCCTTCAATTGTAACTACATTGTCTTCGACCCTAACTTTGATAAAGCATATAAATAGAGGTAGGGAGGTAATTTATGGGGGACTTGAATCTTTTCATTGTTATGCTGGAGGATTTGGAGCTCTCTTTGCTAACACCTTTTCCCTAAAAGCTTTCTCCTTGTGTTGCAGAGCTTGGAGGCTGAGTTCCTTGGAGAAGAGAAGCAGAAAAACTAGATCAAGGTTTAGTGAAGTGCCCAACTTGAAGAGAAGGTATACTTGTACTTGTTTTCAAGATTAATTAAGATGTGATGTCCTTATTCTTCCCAAATAATTGTTCATTGTGTGATTGAATCTCAGTTTATGATCATATTATGACGTTAATCATATTATTATTTTATGTTTATTTGATTATCATTTCTTTATATGTGGTCATATTGGTTTGAGGAAGGTATAATTCATTTTGCAGGTCTCTTGGAGCAAGAGGAGCATGAAGAGGATTGAAGGGCTGCTTGGATCAACCTTCATTTGTCAAGGTATGAACCATTATAATCTCTCAAAATTTCTTATATATACTTGCTGAACATTATGCACCTCTCTTTCAACCCTAGTACGTTGATGGCCTCTTAAACCCTAGACATAGGAAACTTTCCTTTACAACAGAAATCCATCTTCAATGTCCCTCACCTGTCTCAATTCAGGATAAGTGCTTTGGGCCCGCATTCAAGCGATCCAGCTTCACGATTATGTCAAAATCAAAATCCTAAAAAAGAGGTAGCCAGCGGCAAATATTCCCCCCCAACACATGCTTAATGACCAGGCATTTCAATGTAGAATGGTTTGTGAACATATTAAAATGGCCGCCTAATAGATAATGGCAAAACATTTGTAGCACATATACCATTTCCAGACCTTCCCTCTATGTTGTTGTATAATTTTTCTTTGTTGATGACAACTTTCTATTAGAATTTGAATTCCATTTAGATATTTAAGGAGATAGTTCTAATAATGTTTGCACTAAATGGAGAATGAAGATACAAACTGAACAAAACAAACCACACAGGAAATAGATAAGTATTTCTCAGGAATTTAAAGTATCATTCACAATAATAAAACCCGGTGTTACAATAGTTTACATAGGAAAATAATTCGAATGCATGACATGGAATTTGAATATATCCACTGGATATGACTATAGCTAACTGACCATCTAACTCATGGTGTCTCAATCAATGTCGAAGTCCAACATATCAACTCCCAGATGTCCAACAACTCAAACAATTAGTGACAACTAGTTAACTCAGTGCAACTGAGTGTGGTAGGTGGGAAAAGGCACCTACTCCACATGGAGCCATGCATTATCCATGCAAAGATTGTGCTAGATAACTGATTGTGAACTAACTGGAAGTAACTAGGGGATAACTGAGACTAACTAGTACTAAATCCAACTAATTGAAGCAGGTGGGTGTCCGGACTCCCAGTGTCTCCTAAAATGTAGGGATTGGTCTAGGAGGCGCCCAAACTGATGCATGCACATGCAGTAAGTGGAAGTTAACCTCTATCAGTGTTCCCCACACTCCAGTGACTAGTACATGTGTCCCCATTAGGCCAAGTGGACCAAATGGTACTAGCAGACCCAATTAATTAATTAAGGTTCCTAAGTTAAGCTAAATAATCTAATAGACAGTATGGTCAAGGGAGGATTAATATCCCTAATAGCCCCCCTGAATCCTAACTTAGATAGCTGTGGGCCCTAGTAACAAGACCATATTTCACCCAAATACAATCTAAAATATAGAATGTTTCTTAATACAACTGAGGAAATAGGGAAAAACCTCATGGGAAACCCCCCCGGCACTCAAAATAAGCAGTAATATAAATTTTGAAAAGACTTGTGAATTTTTTTGCTACTATTTGTAGCACTGTGCAAAAACAGTATCTTGGTTATGTGTAGGTGAAACCATGAATCCAAATAAAGTGCTTATGTCTAGAGGAATCTTCCTATTTGGAAGAAGAACAATGCACTCAACTGAATAAAAAATATAAACAGCTGCACGGTGAAAACTAGACCCATTTAGAGTAGCTGAAATCATTTGAAGAGAGAGAAAAGGTGCTTTAGAATTCAAAACTTGTGAGAAAAACCCAACAAACTGATATATTTCATCCTTGAACAACAAACCATGAGTGGTAAAATCAGCCCCAAGTGTTAGGAGCAAGTGTCCAGGCAGATGTAGAATGTCTTCCTCTTTACTAGTTCTGTGAGGAGATGAGCATGTGACCAAAGGTAGAGAAGCTATGGGATTGTGGAGAGCGAATTCTTGAGATCCATAATCTTATATAGCTTCATAAATATCCAATAATTCACAAAATCTAATATCAGTAATCTCATAAGAGAAAACTAACATCGAATCCTCAGCAACAAAAATGAAGGAGACTTGGGGTGCTTGATTTGTCACACCAAAATTGATGAAACCTGTTACAGGAAATAATGTAAGCTCTTTAATATTAAAACCTGAACCACATATTATCATATCAGAAAATAAATCATATCCAAAAAGGTTCATATCAGATCCAAAACTGTGAAGTGAAATCAAATCCCCAGCAACAATTTTGAAGGAGACTTGCGGTACTTGATTTCTCACACCAAAATTGATGAAACCAGCTACAAGCAGTACTGAAATATTGAACGATTTAATATCATATCAGGTGTAAATAATATCATATCAGACCCAAATAAGTCCATATAAGATCCAAAAGTGTTGAATGAAATCAAATCCCCAACAACAATTTTGAAGGAGACTTGCGGTACTTGTTTCTTCACACCATTAAAATTGATGAGAACAACTACAAGCAGTATTGAAGGCTCATGGACCTGAAATATTGAAAAAATTAATATCATATCAGATCCAAATAATTTCATATCAAATCCAATAAATTTCATACCAGATCCAAGAGTTTTCTCCACCGAGATGGTAGATGCACAATTTTCTCCTTCTTCAAAATTCTGAATATTGGTGCATGCAATCATGTAGAAATTTGCTGGAAGCTCAATTCAATGAGTGAATGGATTAATCCTACAACTTGAAATTATTTCCAAAATATAATATCAGCAAACTCATGAGAGAAAAATGACATCAAATCCCCAACATAACTTTTGAAAGAGATTTTTGGTACTTGTTTCTTCACACCAAAATTGATGAGAACAGCTACAAGCAGTATTGAAATATCTTGAACCATAGAACTAAGTAATATCATATCAGATACAAATAATATCATATCAGATCCAATAAATTCCATATCAGATCCAAGAGTGTGCTCCACCGAGATGGTAGATGCACAGTTTTCCCCTTCTTCAAAACCGTGAGTATCGATGCATGTAATCATGTAGGAATTTGTTGGAAGCTCTAGATTAATGAGAGTGAATGGATCACTCCTAAAATATGATATTATTTCCAAAATATCCAAATACTTACTTATCTGCACACCAGCAACATCATTAAAGACAGAGAAATCAAATTCCTCACCCTTTCTTGGAAAAATCACCGATAAACTATGCAAAAATTTTATAATAGAAGAATCACTGGAGAATTTTTGCATAGAATTGAAGGAGAGATTTTCTTCAACAACAGAGATTCAAATATCTTCTTCTAGATCATCCATGTGAGGAGATGAGATATTAGAGATCTCATACTTTTTCGAAGCAGCAGGAGAAGGAGTCACTCCAAGGAGACTTTCTTCAATTCGAATTGACTGTGAGGAAGATTATACTTCTTATTCATCTTGATCAACTTCATCAGAGAGAGAAGAGACCAAGAATTTTGAGTAAATAACTCTTGTGGTTCTGAATGTGCTCCCCATATTTCTATAACAATCCTCATTGTGCTTCCCAAAGATTCTATCCAGTTTTATCCAGAGATCCTTTGGGTATTCTGCAAATTCAATAAGGTCTATAAGCAAGCTTCGAGAAAAAGTCCCACATATTGCTCCATAATCTATATCACTATCATTTAGCCAGTCTTTCTCATATTCATAAGACTGTTTATCAAGTACCATAGATACCTCATAGAGACCTTGTCTCTTCTAGATCCAATCATCTTCGACTTCCTTTCTACATATCTTATGGATGGAGTAAGAAGAGGAAATCATAATATCAAATCCATATGAAGTTGAACATGAAAAATATGACTGCAAAACTAAAAATATCTGAGCTCTTAGAATCATGCTTTTCCTCTCGACACGAACATTTTTTCAGGGCCCGTCACACCCTCTCCTCTGCTCTAAATAAATTCATAGCTAGCAAATTTTCATAGGGGACTTCTTTGGAAACCCAACTGCTTCTAATGTTCAATGGAGAGAAACAAGCATGAAACCTTCCTGAGAAGGCTCTGATACCATATTAGAATTTGAATTTCATTTAGATATTCAAGAATATAGTTCTAATAATGTATGCATTAAATGGAGAATGAAGATACAAACTAAACAAAACAAACCACATAGGAAATGGACACGTATTGCTCAGGAATTTACAGTATCATTCACAATAATAAAATCCAGCGTTACAATAGTTTACATAGGAAAATAATTTGAATGCATGGCATGAAAGTTTTGAATCTATCCATTGGATCTTACTGTAGATAACTGGCCATCTAACTCATGGTGTCTCAATCAATGTCAGAGTCCAGCATATCAACTCCCAGATGTCCAGCAACTCAAACAATCAATCACAACTAGTTAACTCAATGCAACTGAGTGTGGTAGGTGGGCAAAGGTGCCTACTCCACATGTAGCCATGCATTATCCATGCAAATATTGCGCTAGCTAACTGTTGGGTGTTATATCATCTAGATTAATTCACCTAATATTTAATTATCGACTGGGGTTAGTAGGCTTAAAGTTGACACAAAATATATGTGAAGATAGAGGGAATCCTATGGTGTCGCGGAAATATTTTAACAAAAAAAAGATCGAAAGATATTTCAAAATGAAAAACTGAGTCAAACTCCTAAGAATTCAATTATTAAAGTAATTGAACCAGAACAAAATAATAAACTAAATAATTAATAGCTTATTTCATAAGCAAATAACTTTAAACTAGAAAAAGATACTATCAACAAATAATCTTTCAAATGGGAAACTAGGATGCAAGGAAGACCTAATTCATAAATAAGTAGAAAACTTAATAAAAAGAAACAAGTAGAAAACTTAATAGGAATATCTTTGAATTTTGTCCTACAAGTCTCTTTCAGTAATCACATAATGAAAAAGGAACAACCTAAAAACATACTAAGGATAACACATATAATACTGAATTTTACATGCTAACAGATAAATCAATCCAAAGGCATGAACACAAAACAATACAATAGTAAAAAGAAATCAGAAACAAACTCAAGAAACAAAACATAAAATAGCTCAAAACATATTTAAGGTGAAAAGAAGTAAGGTAAATTTTAATAAATAACCTAAAACAATCCAAGTTTAACTTGAATATAAAATAAAACTATCCTCTAACTATTACAGTCAAAGCATACTTCAAATACTAAAGAAACAGAACTTAAAACAATTTCAAAACACATTAAAAACACTAAAAATGAAATAGTGGGCTGAATGACAGACTGAACTGTGGGTCTGAAAGGGGTGACTGAATGACAGTTTAAACAGGCTGTCTAAATGACAGTCTGTACCATTAAAAATTATAGAAAATAATCTAAGTGATCTAATCTTCAGTTGAATTCGTGCAAATGTAAATGAAATGCAAAGAGACAATAAGTAAACCTAGTTATTAATCACATTTGACAATGAAATAAACTTAAACAAATTCATTAACATAAAGCAATCATTAAGAAAAAAAATGGAATTTAAATAAAATTATACAGAAAGGAAATAAATAGAATGAATTCTAAAATACTTGATAACCACTATCTATTCTATCTACTTACAAATAAACTGAACAATAATGTTGGAAATAAAATGACTGAAAGAAAATTAAAACAAATTATGCGAGCAACTAGCTATTTAATCTTCGGAAATAAATATGCATTACAGGAAACAAATGAAATAATAAAACAAACTAGAAATTAAACTAACTAAAACAGAAAAGATGAAAGAAATAAACATGAAAAGAAAAGAAACCTTTGGTTGATGAGGGGCCCTCTCAGCAATCAGAAGTGATGCCTGGCTAACGCTTACTCAAATGCAATCATCAAAAGCAAAGCATACAACTCTTATTAATGAAGATGGAACATAAATATAGTGCACTTAAGAACAACGAATCAAAGCATAAACTTGTTAAATTGTTAGCTAATTGAGCTCTCACACAGAGGCTGGAATATATATTGTTTTACAGAGATGAGAAAGTCGACCCTTTAGTGGTCGATTGCTCTCTAAATTTAGTCAACCATAAAGACGTCTAAATAATTAAACTCCAATGAACAACATCTTCCTTCTTCAGTGCATGTCGGCTCTCTTTAGGGTGCATGATGTGGCATACAAATCCTCCTTCAATGCAAACGATTCTCTTCGGCATGCATGATGTGGTGCACAACTCCTTCCTTAGCACAGCTAGTGGAGTGGTGTTGGACAGAGGAGAGCACGCTGGTGAGTCTTCTAGAATAGGAATCATTTCATCACCTAAATTCATGGACTATTGGTGTGGTGTCAAGCAGAGGCAGCGTGATGGCAAATATTCTAGAACGGGAGCTTCTCCATCATCCGAACGTGTGGATAGTAGGTAGTTTGCAGACTGTTCCAATCGTTTTAATGCATGGAATCGGTTATCAACAGTGCACATTCTAGTTAACGATATGGATGAAAAGATGAACAACGAGCTAGATATGTTGGGCTTATATCTAGGACTAATGCGATGTCTGTTTGTGGGTGCGCTTAAGGACTATGGTTTGCAGTAATAACATTTTAATGCCCGGAAACCTGCCAACGAATATCACACAGCGAGCTGGACATGCTATGCGCATGGCTAGCTGAATGTGTGCTTGTTGTTAATTCATCCAAAAAGATTATATAACCTGCAAACAAATATACAAATCAATTAATATATCAAATGCGCTTCAATAATGTCAATTTTAATCAATAAAATCATAAAATGATAATAATAAATGGATTTTATATAAACTTTAAATTCATTCATACTTGGGGCTAAATGGTGAGCTACGTGACAAACAATATGTAAAAAGATAACAAAACATATGTTTAAATGAGTAATTTAATTGCCAAAAATGATGACAAATCTAGGATCAACATTCCCCCAAACCAGAGAAATGCCAGGTCCCATTGAGCAAAGAGAATGATAAGAGATCGCACTGTCATAGCGAATTTTGAGATGTGAGCTAGCAACGGGCATATGCATAAATGAGTGAGTTCATAAGGTTTGTAATTAGTTCAACCATGTCCAAAGTAAAACTTTGGATAGGTTGAACGTATGACACGAAAGATATAAATCACATTTATGATAAGATTGATCAACAAGAAAATCGGTCATTTGAGAGTTTACATGCATGATTGGGTAAGAGGATAGGATTTCCAACACTGAAATGATAAAAAAAAAATTAAGGTCAAAGCATCCATATGGAGGTAAAAACTTATTTACCAAAAAAACCAAAATTTGGTTAGCAAATTTTAATCATAAGTGCTATAATATCACAATGTTTTATTCAGATCGTCATTTGGTATTTCATTTGGAACTTCATTCGATCCTTCATATAGTTCTCCATATTGATTTTTCTGTGAAAAATATGCTTCATGCTATAATCAAGTTCCACTGCTTATATTATCCCGAAAACATTTGCTAGGGATAAATAGATTTAACATAAATAATGAAAAATAAAAACAATCTAATTTTTCCTAATCCTCCGCCAAACCAAAGATATGGCGTGTCCTTAAGCCATACAAGAGAGAATAATTGATTGTTCCATATAATGAAAATAAATATTTCTACCATGCTGTTATTATTTTGTAAGAAACATAAGAACTAAATAGTAAATGGAAATGATTCAAATATGTATATTCATGAAAAACATAACAGTGCTTAGAAAGACCACTAGCATGAAGATAATATAAACAAAAGAATGCCATAGGAAAAGCTAGTCATCCATGCCTCATTTTAAAGATATCCTGTCATCACAAAATATGTAAGTTTACCCCGGAGTGTGAGATTTATAGCTATGGGTCCCATTTCTAGGATAATGACATCCTAGGTATTTGTTGAATTAGATGGCCAGGGTCAATACCAACTTACATCCATTCTCAAATGACATTATAAAAAATTGGATGTGACATGTTTATTCATAAATTCTAAAAACGTTTCTTTATATGATCATTGTTTTACGAACTATGTGCATAGTAGTGCATTAACCAGATCTCTTTTACTTGGTATTGCCCCGCTTCCAGCAGGCTTGTTCAGTACCTCGACGGGTTTACCTTGGTACCATGCAAGCATAGTCCTACTGCCAGCGAGCCTGTTCAGTATCTCAATGGGTTTACTTGCATTTTTCGATTTTCCGTGTTGTAATTTGTTTTACTTAGCATTGACCCACTGCCAGCAGGCCTGTTCAGTACCTCGTTGGGTTTTCATTGTATAATGATATTAAATATATGGAAGTTGATTGGTACTAGAGCATGTTAAGTCCTGCTAACCACATAATTCAATTTTGTAAAATAAACTTATAAGTAGTTTCATAATGGCCTTAACCATAGATCATGTAAAAAGAGAATAACATAAAGCTGTTCTTTGACCTTACAGTCCTTTCTTCATAAGAGATAAGTAATGTTCCCCACAGGAAAAAATTTCACTTACTCTCGAGTTATCACCAAAATACTTTGAGAGACAAGTTTTGATAACAAGTATAGTATGAACTAGTAATCCATAGGTGTAAGATAAGATTGTGAAAAATATAATAATGAAAGTGGGTCTGTTAAGCAACTGTTTTTTTTTTTTAAACACATCAGAAATATATAGGTTTGAATCAAAATACCAAAAACCATATGAATCATAGAAGAGCTGGTTAAGAATGATATACAAAGGATTGTATTTTTTTTTTTAATTTTCACTATAAGCTGCAAATCCCAAAAGTACCCCAAGAAAGGTTAAGATACCTGATGAGTGTGTTAACATACTTCCCTTTTCCAAGTAATACTCCATGAGCTGCTTATAGAGATAAAGTACTTGTAATCAAACTGCAAAACTGCTTGTTAGATGATTCAATTTATTCATAAAAATATATATATAACATTATAAAAAGAAAAAGAGTCCCTTGTAAACAATCTGTTAGAAATGACTCTTATTTATTCAGAAAAGCAAACACATATTTACATATATACAAGTGATAATAACCCCAAAATACCTTTTTTTTAAGGATCAGGAGGAGGAGGAATAACTTCCCCTTCAACAAATTCCATTTCATTCTGCTGCAAAACATTATGTATGAAATCCTGTTTAGATGTTGGTTGGTGATAAAGTCTAAGTCTGTGTCCATTTACTACAAAAGAAATTTGTGAGCCATCAATTGCCTTAATTTTTACTGACCCATTATCAAAATATGTAACTACTTCATATGGGCCCATCCAATGGGTAGTTAATTTTCCTTTGAAATTTTTAAACCGTGAGTTGAATAATAATTCTCAATCTCCAATATTAAATTGATTTTGCTTAATAAATTTATCATGCCATGTCTTTCGTTGATTCTGTATTAGCATGGTTCTTTGGATTGCATCTCGTCTAATCTCATATAACTCATTAATATGCAATATTCGTTGTTTCTGTGCTTCATCCAAATTCATGCCTAACTATGCTGCCATACGAAAGGTTTTAACTTGAAATTCAATAGGTAAGAGGACTTGTTTTCCATACACTAACCCGTAGGGGGTATGTCCGGTAGTGTTTCTCCATGTTATCCTATAGGCCCATAAAGCCTCCGGAATTCTATCTTCCCAATCCTTATGATGTAAGTGAATGGTTTTAATTAAAATGGCTTCTAAAACTTTGTTGGTTGATTCTACCTGACCATTAGCCTGAGGGTGATAAGGTTAAGACTTGCAATGTCGAATTACATATTTCGTAGTAAGTTCTTTCATTAATTTAGAAGTAAATTGAGTACCTTGATCTGTGACAATTTCTCTAGGTACACCAAATCAAGTAAATATTTCTTCCACCACTGATTTTTATGTGTCCCTAAAAAAATAAATTCTACCACTGATTTTTATGTGGCCTTAAACAAAGCTTTAGCTTCTACCCATTTTGTGACATAGTTCGTGCAAACTAGGATATACTTCTTTTTATGAGACATGGGAGAAATTGGTCCTACAAAATCAAGAGCCCATTTCTCAAAGGGTTCAATCATAACTTGTGGTTGTAGGGGCTTCTGATTAGATGACATAGGTCTACCCATTCTTTGGAAAATATCACATCCTTTAATGTATTTGGAAGCATCCTTAAAAATGCTTGGCCAATAATAACCAGAATGTAATACTTTGTATGTCGTCCTCTTGTCAAAAAAATGTCCTCCACATTGTCCATCATGGCATACATGGAGGATGTTTGTCATTTCATCCTCCTACACACATCATCGAATAATAAGATCTGGACCGGTGTGGAAGAGATCATTATCCACCCAAGAATAATTGGAACTCTGAACTATAATACAACGCTTTTCATGTGGGGACAAATGTTTTGGTAATTTCCCAGTTTCTAAATAATTGGAAATATCTGTGAACCAAGGAGTTTGAACAGAAACAACAAATAGATGTTCATCAGGAAAAATGTCATCAACCGATTTAGTACCGTCTTCATGTTGAATACGGGAAAGGAAATCTGCTACTAGATTTTATTTACCAGGTTGGTCAATGACAGTAATGTTAAATTCTTGCAATAAAAGAAGCCACTGGGTCACTCTACCATTGGTAATTGGTTTATTCATTAGAAATCAAATGGAAGAATGATAGGAATGCACAAAAACTTCATAACCTGTAATGTAATGGAGAAATTTATTAATAGAATAAACTACTGCCAAAAATTATTTTTCAGTAACGGTGTAATTAAGTTTGGCAGGAGTCAAATTTTTGCTAATAAAATAAATGGCATAAGGTGCTTGTCCCTCTTTTTGGCCAAGGACTCCTCCTATGACCGTATCAGAGGCATCGGTGGATATATGAAAAAGAAGGGACCAATCAGGACCCTTGAGTATTGGTGCCACCGATAGTTTAGCTTTTAGAATTTCAAAAGCATTTTGACAAGATTCTGTCCACTGGAATTCTACATCCTTTGTAAGCAATTTAAACATTGGTACATCTATTTTAGTGAAATTTTCAATAAAGCAGTGGTAATAGCCTTCATGACCAAGAAATATTTTGACCTATTTTTGAGTTTTCGGAGGGAGAAGGCCAACAATGACTTCGATATTAGCAGGATCTAACTTAATTCCTTGGGTGGAAACATGGTGTCCTAAAACTATACCTTCTGTTAGTAACATTTTACATTTTTCATGACTAAGGGATAAATTCGTTTCTTGACATCGAATCAAGACCTTTTCGAGATTGTGAAGGGATTCTTGAAAGGTATTTCCATAGGCTATAAAATCATCCATGTACACCTCCAGACAGTCATGCATAAGATCAGAAAAGATTCCTAAGACTGATCGTTGAAAAGTGGCAGGTGCATTACATAGGCTAGATGGAAAAACTCTAAAAGTGTATGTTCCCCAAGGGCATGTAAAAGTGGTCTTGTCTTGATATTCTAGTGCTATTAAAATCTGGTTGTAACCACTATACCCGTTAAGAAAGGAAAAATATTGTTTACTTGACAGGGTATCTAACACTTGATCAATAAAAGGTAAAGGAAAGTAGTCTTTGAGTGTGGCTTTGTTTAGCTCCCTAAAATCAACACAAATGCGCCATTTCCTTGTGACTTTATTTGGAACTACCACCAAAGGAGAAACCCATTTACTATCAGAAATAGGATAGATGAAACCAACAGTAAGGATTTTTTGTAATTCTTCTTTTATGATATCCTTTAGAGCAGGATTCATCCTCCTCTATGGCTGCCTTACAGGTGAAATGTTTGGATCCATATAAATATGGTGAATAGAGGTGTCAGGGTGTATACCCTTCATATCGGTGTATTCCCATGCAAACGCTCCAGCTTGTTTTTTAAGGAATTTAAGCAGCTGTGCTTGTTGGTTTTCACTTAACCCTACGTTTATATGTAGAAATTTTTCAGGGCCAACCTCACAAGGTATGGTATAGGGTCCTGTATGCTCTTCAATAGTGAATACACAAGGTGTCTCCATAAAAATTGAGAGAGCCATATTCTCTTGAAATTCATCTCCAAAAATCTGATCCAATTGAGCAAAAGACTGAGGAAAATCTATATAGGTTGTCGAAGAAACAAACTGGTTTAATACATTCTCAGTGGTCTGCTCCTAAAGTGCCTAGGAGAAATCACTAGGAAGGGAGAGGTCATAAAAGTATTCATCCCCAAAAGAACAATTTAACCACCATGATTTTTCAGTTATTGGTTGTGCTCGAGGGTATAAAATAAGTCTCTGTGTAGACAACCCATTGGAAATAGTCATCTCTCCATCCCTACATCCTATAAAAGAATTTGCAGTAGCTAACCATGGTCTTCCCAAGATAATAGGATTCCCTTTAGAAGGATCCTTTGATTCTACGACCATAAAGTCGACAGGGTATTCCCATGAGGCTACTGATATGACAATGTCATCTAGGACTCCAACAGGTTTTACTGTAGTACGGTTTGCTAGTTCTAGGATGGAAGGGGTAGATCAAAGGAATTTCCCTAACTGTAAAACTTCTAAGACCACGGTGGTCATCATGTTGATAGCAGATCCTAAATTGATTAATGTATTTTCTATGGTGGTGTTGTTTATAATTACAGTCACTACTGGGGCTCCCAGATTTGTATATTTTGAAATCTGAGACTGGTCTGTCATACATTCAGACATCTCTCCTATAACATGAATTGTGAGAGGGTCTTTTCTTCTTCTTCCCTAGGTGTTTAATGCATATCTCCTTTATTACCTTGCTGTAGATTGGTATGTCCTTGATAGCTTGTAATAGAGGAATTTTGACATAGATATTCTTTAATTCATTCAAAATGTTATACTCTGAATGAACTACAGGTTTTTCTATCACTAGTATTTCCGGGAATGGAGGAACTCTTCGCTCCTAAATAGTTTCTTGCAGAGGATGGGTGTGTATTGAAACCTTCAGAATGTTTACATCCTCCAAATGGCATCATTCACAGGTTCATTTGGATCCTCTTCTTCTTCACTCACTTCATGAATGATGATTGATGCCTTGGGTTTATCATTCACAACTCTTCCAGATCGTAATTGAATCTCATGTACAGGTACAGTCAAAATGAGATATGATGGAATATTTTGTAACTCAATGCTGTTAAGAGCTTGAGTTGGTTTATTATTTGGGTTAGGTATCGGTTGTGTAGGTAACAATGTTGGTCAAGGAGGATTTATGTTCTGGAAGTGATGAGTTTGTTGTGTAGTGAAAGGAACTGGATGTACAAATCCAGGTGAAATTTGCTGGATATTTGTTTGATGCTGAGGATATGGATGATGAGGTGTAGGTATAGGTTGTGACTAAGGATATGGTTTTCCTCTCCACCCTTGTGACCAATATTTCTATTGCGGAAATTGAGGAGGAGGGTACTGGGGTGGCCAATTGTGCCAACTTGAATTGTTTCATTATTGAGGTGGTTGATATGGAGGATAATAGAGTGGAGGTTGTGGTGGAAACTTATGATATGCTGGTTGGTCTCTAGGTTTCCAAGGAGGCCTCCTAGATGTTTCAGCTACATCCCCACTCTTATAGATGGCTTTCAACCCAGGAAAGGATGGTCAGTTATTTGTTGGATGCTCTTTTGTATAGATGTGACATATGGAGATGTTGTTTAATGGAAATTCCCTTTGGGGATGTTTGGTTCTACATCTTGGACAAAAAATACCCATTGCTGCTCGTTCTTCATCTTGCCTTTTATTGGCTTGTAAAGCATCTAGTTGAGAACCCATTGCTCCTAAGATATCAGTTTTGAAATTCTCCAATAGGTTTCCTAAATCTACCCTTGTAACTCCACCTGAACTAGGAATGTTTCCTCTTACATTTCTAGTATAAGGCTCTTGAAAGTTTTTCCCAACTTTCCCCCTACTTCTAGAATATTTTTTACACATCTCACTGATTTGTGCAAAGGTTTTGTGAGAAATATTGCCAGCTACCATGAGATTAAGACTTTCTAATAAGTCCTCAGAGATCCCTTTAAGAAAAAGTGTACATTTTGCAACTTCTCGGACATCACTATATTTTTATTTATGTAATTTCTAAACAAACCTTTCGAGATAATCCTCTAGGCTCTCGTCTTCAAGTTGTTGTATCTTGAAGATATCATGTCGATAGTCCCTAGGCTTGCAATACTCTTTATATTTTTGCAAGAATGAGGTTTTCATATCATCCCAAGTCTTGATATTGAATTCACCTAATCCCATGAACCATCTCAAGGAGGAATCTTTTAGTGTAGAGGGAAAGAGTTTTAATTTATGAGAATTTTGTAGATAATTATAGCTCCTACAAAGGATATTGAACTCGAACAAGAATGTGTTCGGGTCCTCACTATTTTTTCCATAGAAAGTAGGTAAGGAGAAAGGAGGGATGTTCTTCATAGTTACATCTTGTATAGTGTCTAAAATAGGGAACTCAAAGGTAGCCTCAGTTTGATTTTCCCCTTCTCCTTCTTCATTTATAACTTCATCATGATCTTCATTCTCTTCCCATCTCTCCATATAGGCTGGGATGTTAACATAAATATACCTAGGAGGCTCCTTTCGAGGTGATAATGGGGCTTCCCAACTTTCTTTTTCGGGAGAGATATTCCTCTGATCAACCAAATTTTTATTGAATCCTAAAGGGATAGTAGGTTCTACTGTGTATGTTTCAATTTGTGAGATAATTGGATCTACGAAGCTTCCAAAGAGAGATTTTACTTGGGCAGGACCAACAAAGTCAATGAAATTTGGATCTCCTACTAGTGAAAAGGTTGCATTATTTGGATTCAAGACTAGTGGAGGGTTAGAGATTTCTAGTGGCTGATCCTCTTGAATTTCCTCAAAAATGAGGTCCCTATGACCTCCTTCCAAGGTTCCTTCTCCTTTTATGGCTTCCTTGGTAAGATCTCCTAAGAGAGTCTCTTTAGTTTTCTGGGTAGAACTACTTCCTATAGGCGTCTTTCGATACCTTTCTGTTGAGTTAGTGGTTGGGGTATTACGTCCCCTGTAAAAGTTAGTAGGAATTTCAATAAGTTTTCATGTCTTAACAAATCTACCCTGAGGGTCTCTAAGTCTGCTCATGAAAAACTTTAAACAAAAGAAAACCTATTTTACTACTATTGCTGAATTTGGGGTGCTTGTTATAACAGATGCACAGGTTCTTACCTCTCGTCTTATCGCTCCCCCGCCACCAGCCTATTACTAAGCTTCATAAAGAATTCTATCTATTCTACCTTACATAACAAATCCTCGACAACGGTGACAAAATTTTGGGTGTTATATCATCTAGATTAATTCACCTAATATTTAATTATCGACCAGGGTTGGTAGGCTTAGAGTTGACACAAAATATATGTGAAGGTAGAGGGATTCCTATGGTGTCGCGGAAATATTTTAACAAACAAAAGATCGAAAGATCTTTCAAAATGAAAAACTGAGTCAAAATCTTAAGAATTCAATTATTAAAGTAATTGAACCAGAAAATAATACTAAACTAAATAATTAATAACTTATCTCATAAGAAAATAAATTTAAATCGGAAAAAGATACTATCAACAACTAATCTTTCAAATGGGAAACTAGGATGCAAGGAAGACCTAATTCATAAATAAGTAGAAAAATTAATAAAAAGAAACAAGTAGAAAACTTAATAGGAATATCTTTGAATTCTGTCCTACAAGTCTCTTTCAATAATCACATAATGAAAAAGGAACAACCTAAAAACATACTAAGGATAACAAATATAATACTGAATTTTACATGCAAACGGATAAATCAATCCAAAGGCATGAACACAAAACAATACAATAGTAAAAATAAATCAGAAACAAACTCAAGAAACACAAGATAAAATAGCTCAAAACATATTTAAGGTGAAAAGAAGTAAGGTAAATTTTAATAAATAACCTAAAACAATCCAAGTTTAACTTTAATGTAAAATAAAACTATCCTCTAACTATTACAGTCAAAGCATACTTCAAATAATAAAGAAACATAACTTAAAACAATTTCAAAACACATTAAAAACACTAAAAACGAAACAGTGGGCTAAATGACAGATTGAACTATGGGTTTGAAAGGGATGACTGAATGACAGTTTAAACAGGCTGTCCGAATGATAGTCTATACCATTGAAAATGATAGAAAATAATCTAAATGACCTAATCTTCAACTGAATTTGTGCACATGTAAATGCAATGCAAAGAGACAATAAGTAAACCTACTTATTAATCACATTTGACAATGAAATAAACTTAAACAAATTCATAAACATAAAGCAATCATTAAGAAACAAACTGGAATTTAAATAAACTTATAAAGAAAGGAAATAAACATAATTAATTATACTTTAACTTGATAACAGCTATCTATTCTATCCACTTACAAATAAACTAAACAGTAATGTTGGAAATAAAATGTCTGAAAGCAAATTCAAACAAACTATGCACGCAACTAGTTATTTAATATTCAGAAATAAATTGCATTACAAGAAACAAATGAAATAATAAAACAAACGGGAAATTAAACTAACTAGAACATAAAAGATGAAAGAAATAAACAAGAAAAGAAAAGAAACCTTTGGTTGATGAGGGGCCCTCTCAGCAATCAGGGGTGATTCCTGGCTAACGCTTACTCAAACGCAATCATCAACAGCAAAGCATACAAATCTTATTAATGAAGATGGAACAAAAATACAGTGTGCTTAAGAACAACAAATCAAAGCATAAACTGGTTAAACTGCTAGCTAACTGAGCTCTCACACAGAGGTTGGTATATATATATTTTTACATAGATGAGCGAGTCGACCCTTTACTGGTCGAATGCTCTCTAAATTTAGTCAACCATAAATGCGTCTAACTAATTAAACTCCAACGCACAACATCTTCCTTCTTTAGTGCATGTCGGCTCTCTTTAGCGTGCGTGATGTGGCATACAACTCCTCCTTCAATGCGAATGGTTCTCTTCAGTGTGCGTGATGTGGCACATAAATCCTTCCTTAGCACAGCTGGTGGAGTGGTGTTGGACAGAGGAGAGCACGCTAGTGAGTCTTCTAGAGCAGGAATCATTTCATCACCCAAAAGCATGGACTGTTGGTGTGGTTTCGAGAAGAGGTAGCGTGATGGAGAATCTTCTAGAGCGGGAGCTTCTCCATCATCCAAATGCAAGGATAGTAGGTAGTTTGCAAACTGTTCCAATTGTTTTAATGCATGGAATCGGTTATCAACAGTCCGCAGTCTGGTTAACTATCTGGATGGAAAGCTGAACAATGAACTGGATATGCTGGGTGCATATCTAGGATGAATGCAATGTTTGTTTGCTGGTGCGCTTAAGGACTATGGTCTGCAGTAATAACATTTTAATGCCTGGAAACTTGCCAATGAATATCATGCAACGAGTTGGACCTGTTGTGCGCATGGATAGCTGAATGCGTGCTTGTTGTTAATTCATCCAAAAATATTATATAACCTACAAACAAATATACAAATCAATTAATATATCAAAGGCGCTTCAATAATGTCAATTTTAATCAATAAAATCATAAAATGATAATGATAAATGGATTTTATATAAACTTTAAATCTATTCATACCTGGGGCTAAAATGTTGAGCTACGTGATAGAAAATATGTAAAAATATAACAAAAGATATGTTTAAATGAGTAATTTAACTACCAAAAATGATGACAAATATGGTATCAACACTAACTGATTGTGAACTAACTGAAAGTAACTAGGGGCTAACTGAGACTAACTAGTACTAACTCCAACTAACTGAAGTAGGTTGGTGCCGGGACTCCCAGTGTCTCCTAAAATGTAGGGATTGGTCTAGGAGGCACCCAAACTGATGCATGCACATGCACTAAGTGGTGTTTAACCTATAGCAGTGTTCCCCACACTCCAGTGACTAGTACATGTGGCCCCATTAGGCCAAGTGGACCCAATGGTACTATTGGAACCAATTAATTAATTAAGGTTCTTAATTTATGCTAAATAATCTAATAGACAATATGGTCAAGGGAGGATTAATAATCCTAACACTTTCGACTAGCGAAAGCAATTGAGTGATCGAGATATCCCTCTCCTGGCCGTGCCAACACCACTCCCAGTGCAACAGATGATGCATCCACATGGACATGGAACTCCTTATTCCAATCAGGAAAAACTAGTATTGGTGCAGATGCCATCTTCACCTTTAGTGTCTCAAAACTGCACTGACACTCTTGAATCCATACAAAGACCACATCCTTCTTTAGTAACCACTCCATAGGAGCTGTGATCGCAACGTAACTCCGAATGAACTTGCGATAGTATCCCATGTGCCCTAGTGTCACTCTTAGTTTCTTCACATTTGTAGGAAGTGGAAAGCTCAAAATCAACACAATCTTTGCAGGATCAACCAATAATCCTTGCTTGCAAACAATGTGTCCCAACAACATCCCAAATGGTGCACATAAAATACACTTCTTCGAGTTCAACATGATCTGATGTTGTCAACATCGCTCCAACATCAGTCATAGGTTTTCCAAATGATCTCTGATCTATCCATATACTGTCTAGTCATCCATGTATACTTGCAGAAACTTTTGAATAAAATCCTTGAATGTGGAGACAACCACCCTAGAAAATATCGCATGCGCATTCTTAATCCCAAAGGGAACTACAATGTACTGAAAACAACCCCATTCAGTAGAAAAAATTTTCCTGTGGCAATCCTCTTTCACAATCCTAATCTGGTGATAGCCAGAAAAGCCATCCATGAAGGAATACATTTATTGAACACCTATCCTTCTAGCACTTCATCATTGAATGGTGTTGGAAATGGATCATGCATGCATGCATCATTCAATTTTATAAGGTCAACACAAATATGAACCTCACTGGTCTTCTTATCTTGGACCACCATAGGACTGATCCACTTCAATTCTTCAACTAGCTCAATTATTCCAGCCTCTAGCATTCTGCCGAGCTCAGCATTGAATCTTTCCTTGTATCATGGATTCAGGAGATACAACCTCTGTCTTACTGGTTTTACATCCAGCTTCAGCAGAATCTTCATCTCTCCTAAGTTTTCGAGTATCCTGTTCATCTCAAAAAACTAGGAAACAAATCTTGAAATTCATGCAACAGGTTTGTGATATTTTCCATGGTCTCTTCGTCCTAGTAGTCCCTAATATTCACAAACTTCTTGTTCTCCTCCATCCCAATGTTGACCTTTCTGAACTTTAATGGCTGACTCATTGGATCCGTCGGTATGTCAAGTGCTGCAACATCCTGACTCCATTTTGTTTCCAAAATATTGATGTTTCTCGGATCGTCACCATCCTCTGGTCCTCTAATTACATTATAGCATTCAATCATCGACTTCATCTAACAATGTGCATGCGGATCCATAGGGTATGCTACTGGAACCACCTTTAGAATAATGTCGTAGATGAGCTGCAACGCATTATGAACATCTGGATTGGTATCTACAAAATTGGAGGTGTGAGTGAAGCGAACCATCAACTCTTCCCAAGTAGTGATCTCTCTACGCAACTCGACTGATACATACCATGATCGTGGCATCTCATCCAATATGTGGACAAAGGAATGGATCCATTCATCCTTTAGTTGCAATGCCCACAAGGTTTGACACTCAATCATATGATCACTAGGTCTATTCCACCCATCGTACCTTCGAGTGTGGTACATTTCTACATCACCAAAATGAACTATCATCAATCTTCAGCACTGCAACCAACTAGTGGTCGACTTCTTATGGGTCACCCACCATCGTGCTGGAGTAGCCTTCAACACTTCATCCAATGCCAACAACCGTTGTGGTTTTAACACCTTATCTTCAAATTCTAATAGAAATTCAGAAAACTTGGGAAGTCCTTCATATACTAGTAATTTAATAGTCTCGATCGCGACTTGACATAATGAATGCATAATCAAGCCACAATTCTGAAGTGATACCTCATTCATTCAATTTTGCCAATTTTCTAATGCATCGTCAGAGTCAGAAGATGCAGAGCTGGATCTATGCCAACCAAGCTCACCATCGACTGTTGGATGGATGTAATCCTCTGATATATTATATGAATTATCCCATCCCTTCATAGTTTCATCCCTAATTGGTTCAACATACCTGCACCCTTCAGTTGGATCCATCGGAGAGATGACCCTGATGTCACGTTTTTCAAAAGTCATAACCCGTTTCTTAAATTTGATCACCGCCAAACTATCATTGGCCCATCCAATCCCCAACAACAAGGGATAGGATCCTCCACCATCGACAACGTCAATGACATCAAAATCCGCATAGGTCTTCATCCCTCCAACTTCTACAACAAGGTGTGGAACCCACCCAATCAGTGTTACTCTAGCCTGGTTAGCACTGTACAGGGGACCGAGCCAACTTCAGTCTCCCCATCTTTTTCCATGTCTGCCTCATTAGAACATTAACATCTGAGCCTAGATTGAGGATGACTGAATCTACCTCATAGTCCCCACTTTGAATATTCATGCACATCTCTTTTCCTGTATTTTTCTTATGTAAAGAGTTCACCACAGACTCTTTCCATCCTTTGGTTGGGCGATGCAATAGACTCTCAATCTCGACAAGAGCATCCGGATCTCTCATCGGTGACAAAAAAATTTCAAATAAATGTTTCAAGGTACCATGCTACCACGATGGTCCTTCTACTGAAGTGGAATCAAAATCAGTCGGCATCTCATAGAAAGGTAACTTACGAGGATTTCTTCCTATCTCATCGCGTGCCTCAAAAAACTTGTCTCTTTTTGCATCGACATCAAACTTCACCTTCTTCTTCGCAGCCCATTAGAGGAAATTTCAACTCAAAATGGGCCTTTTAACTTTGATTCAAATTCCATGTCATCATGTGTTATCCAATGAAATTGATTTAAATTTGAAATACAGTATAGGTCTTAAACATTTTTTTAATATAAATTTGGGGATAGGTATCATAAAAAAACAAAAAAGTATTTTTTTTCTTTTCTTCCTCCAGAATTAATAAAAATTATTTTATTAATTCTTTTTAGGAGGCCCATTTTGAGTTGAAATTTCCTCTAATGAACCAATATTGTGGATGTGGGATATCATATCCCGTTGTCTCTCCTCCACAAGTAATAATGGTGACATCAATATCTTGCGTTCTTGGTTTTTCTGAAATCGTTGCAACAGTTGGTCCCTAATTCTGGTTCATCAGTGGATTCACAGGTTGATTCGAATTCTGATTTGTGTTATGGTTCTGTAATTGATTCTTTTTTCGGAAATTGATTATGATTATGATTCTGGAATTGAAGTATATTCCCTACCTATCACTTTATGATCAGTTGTGAAGATTTCTCAACAGTGTGATTGACAACGATACAATACATACACTGTGCTTGCAATTGCGGGCAATATCTCTGATAATGCCCCGGAACTCCAAAATTATAGAATTGTACAGTTCTGTGACCTTGTCCTCCTCCTTGAAGAAATCCTCCACCTCATCCTCCTTAGACTCCTCCGTGGAATCCTTCTTGTTGCTGCAGGGGATTCGATTCCTACTGAACATATTGTGCTAGATGAAAATATTGTGGCTATTGCGAAGCCATCTGATTATACTGCACTTGTGGCACAAAATGTTGTTGTAATTGTGGCTATGGTAGAAATTGTATCTGCGGTCGCTATTGCAGTACAAACTACAGTTGAGGTGGTGGTTGTATCACTTGCGCTTGTGGTTTTGGTTTCTATACCATTTGATGGTCCTCTCCTTTCACATAGTACATGCCCATCGTTCTCTCATGGAGTAGATCATATGTGCAACAATCCTTATCCTCATTCCCGATAGATAAAAAAAATGTATAGTATAAATTCCTCGGCTTCATAACCATCTTCTATATATATACACAATCTTCATGTCGATTCCCATATACTTGATAAATGCAACACCATGGCACACTACCATAACTCAATGGGTTTGGCGCTCCTGAAAACATGTAGTTTCGGTAATCCGGACATTTATCCTTAGTATGTCCATCTGCGTGACATCGAGTACACCACACTTCCTCGTGGTTCTCTTTTCCTTTCTTAATATCTTACAACTAGAGCGTCAAGTTTTCCAGCTACATCTCTATTTGATTCATCACAATCGCATTCTCACCAACTAGTGAAGCTTCCAGCTTCATGGCAATCTCTAGAGCCTCGCTCTGTGTTGCAATATTTTGTTGCATCAATGGTAGTATGATATGAGATAGTAGTGCCATTATGAACCATTCCTTATATTGAGTATCACTCATATCAAATCTGACTCTTGCCATTAGTGTCTTGAATCTTTGATCAAAGTCCCAAATAGTTTCATTGGGATACTGCTTAATATCCTTTAGTTTTGTGATGTATTGCGCTTCAGGTTTTTGTTTTTTGAACTCCTTAATCAGCAATTTTATAACTTCAGCCAATGTTCTCGATGGAAATCCCATAGGAACTTGTACAAATTTCATGAACCAATCCAGTGCACGACCTAGAAGGTTCATCGCCAATTGACCTTTCTTGACCTCATCATTTGTGGTTTGTTTAATAGTCAATACCGCTTCACACAAGAACGAATACTGCTCGAGATCCTCAGTCATGCTCCCATGGAATAAGGGTAAATTCATATCGTCACTTTCCATCCTGAGCCTTCTTCCTACAGTCGTTGATTCAATACTATTAAAATGTTGTTGACACGTCGAAAACGACGATGTCGAACTCATGTTACTCTCTGAGTGTGGCGTAGTGCACAGAGGTGTGGGTACGTTGTTGATCTTGGTCATTCCTTCCTCTGGCTCAGGCATAGCCTAGTCATCTCCTTCATCTATGTAGGGTCTCTTTGTTCCATGTGGTATTCCTTTGAGGCCTCGCATCTCGGTCGCAGCAGGACTCTCTCCTTCCCTCTGCCTCTTCTCTTGCTGAAACCTTTCTCCTCCTCTCATAAGACCACTTCGTTCCTTGGCTTCCCTCACAGTCCCATCGTAACTTCAATCCATATACCCCGAATCATTCCATCCAACCCTCATCTCTACGATACCCAAAACCTCCACACACCAGGATTCTACTACTCGAGGTGCATCTTTGATATGCCATTTTCATAGATAAGCATCTTAATGGACAATTGCAAAGACAACAAGAACCTATCACTTGGTTCGTTGAAAAAATCCCTTTCTTCTTTGCTATAAGATTTAGTTGTATTGAGCACAAAATCGGTGATATATCCTTCCAATATACTATTTATCCAAACTTCAACAACCCTTGATGCTCTGTTATCTACCTCCTACAATTCCAAGATCAATTCTGTGGTCTAGGAAGTCAATTCACCTCCTTGAAAATTAGTCTTCTGATATGTCAAGTGTGTCAACCACTCGTACAAGATGATCGAAAACTCAGAGAAAAAGTACTCATGAGGAGCGTCATTCATATACTCTTCCAGCCACCTATCCATCGTGAGTCGAGGGTTTTGATTTTATTTCTCAACAAATTCTCGTATCCTTTGGTCAAACCAATCCTGGATTTTCGGTCTCGTTGGATGCCACAACATGTCCCCCCTTCTGTTCACACTAAGGGCCCAAAAATGGAACCATTTGTTGACACAAACTCAGTCGACAGGGGTTCACTCTCTTTTGACACCCAAACCACCAAGATCTCCCTGAGCACCGGCCTAGACAGGTTTTACCCCATTCGGAAACACCTACGAAGTAGATGAAGTCTCACCCAAGATGTTCGAGGGAGAGTAGACGAAACCAAGTTTACGCAGTATGGAGGAGGACCATGTGTCTCTACTTGGTGAATTATTGTGACATTATTCCACAAATATAATCATTCATATTATGCATTAACATAATTGTACCATCATTCCAACAGATCGCAATAAAACCACTTGCCAACAGTGTGCCAATCCTTGTGGTGTGTAGCCACGGTCTTCTTTAAGATGTTGATCATATTTTTGTTGGAAGATTATGCTAATCCAATCCCTTGGGAATAATAATTTGCAAAATACTTCACTTTGATCCCCTTTTCAACGGCATATTGAGTAATATCAATGGAATTGAAATAATATGCATTGTCAAATACCAGATACTCGGAGAGTCCAAACATGGTGACAATATTACTCTCTAAAAAGGATACAACTAAGTTAGTAGTAGAAACTATGAAGGGAATTGCTTCTACCCACCTGGTAAAGTAGTATGTTGCATTCAATATATACTTATGCTGCAAATATGAGGGGGAAGTAATAGGGCCAACAAAATCCAGTCCCCATTGCCAGAATGGAAATTGGATAGTAACAAGATGGAGGGGAAAGGCTGTCTTTTTAAGCTTACCAGCACATCTCTAGCATGCCTCACACTTTTAGACAAAGGTATGTGCATATTTAAACAATGTAGTTCAGTAGTAACCAACTCTCAATACCTTATGTGCATTTGTTTCACCTAAAAAATGTCCTCCTGCAGGTCCTGCAAGCATTTCAAACAAAAGATTGTCAGCTTCTAATTTTTCCAAACACCTAAGGAAAACACACTCATAATTTCTTCGGAAAAGCACATTATCAATGAATTGGTAAGGTGTTTTTTTAACCGTAAATTCCTATGCTTCTTAAATTCTAAGGTTAGAGGAGTATACCCATGTGTAAGATAAAACCTGATATCATCATACCATTCAGAAGGTGGAGCAAAAATGACATTAACTGTGTCCATAGACATATCTTCTTCTTGAATCCATTGTTGTTCCTACTCTGGGTTGTTTGATAGGGCTGCTAGAAAACACAAGCCTTTCCCTTTGACAATCTTGGAAGGCTTGATCTCCAAATCATATTCCTAAAGCATAGTCATCCAATTTGCTCGTTTCTCTCCTAACTCTTTATGAATCAATACATTTCTTATAGCTGCATAGGGGACAATTAGTTTCGTTTTGGATTTCAACAAATAAGGCCTAAAATGTTTGATAGATTTATAAATAGTATAGGATTTTTTATCAATCTATGTATAATTTAGTTCAACCCCTTTTAATGTGGATCTCATAAACTAAATAGGGACCTCTATGTACTCTACTTGTTTCTGAGTCAAAACAACAACATAATAAACATCGGTGGCAAATGTGTATAAAATTAATTCCTTATCAAAATATGGGGACATTAATGCAGGAGAATCCATGATATCTTTCCTAATCTTGATGAATGCATATTTTTGCATGTCAAACCATTTAAACAAAACATCCTTTTTAATTAGATCCTGCAATGGCCTGACAATCTCTGCAAAATTTGGTACAAACCTCCTCACAAAATATATCTTACCTAGAAAATATTGCATGGTTTTCTTCAAACTCGGGAGTCCAATTTTTCGTGATGGCATATGTTATTTTAGGGTCAATTATAATTCCATCCTTGGAAACAATAAAACCCAAAAGTGTACCTTTGGTTACTGGAAAAAATGACTTCTTTGGATTTAGAGAAATCCCATACTTTCTACATCTCTCAAAAACCCATCTCAGTGCAAACAAATGATCATGTCGTTTCTTTGAATAAATAATTATATCATCCAAATAAACAAGAACGTAATTTTGCATCAAACCTCTGAAATCTATGTCCATATCTCTTTAGTATGTTGCACCAACGTTGATCAATCCAAAAGTAATTCTTTTATAGGAAAATGTGCTCCAAGGTGTTATGAAATAAGTCTTAAGTTGATCAAAGGAAGTGACCAATACCTGATTATAACCACAGAAACCATCCAGCAGAGAGAACATTTCCACACCTACAACCCTTTTTAATATATGTTCCATTGAAGAAACATGATAGTTATCTTTTTCGGATGCTCTGTTTAAGTTGCGGAAATCCACACACAGTCTTATTTCCCCACTCTTCTTGCATACATGGACTAAGTTGGATATCCACTCTGTGTGTCTTACTAGAAAAATAATCTTGGCTCTCAGCAGTTTCTCAAGTTCATTTTTAATGGATGGTTCATGACTGGTGTAGCAGGGATTTCTCCCTACTACATGGGCAGGAATGGCTCCCTTCTGCCTATAGGGTAGAAGGGTAGGTTCCTGCTAGTGGGTAAATGAAAAAAATAAAATGTAAGGTAATTAAACAGAACAGTAAACTAAGCTAAGAACAGAAAGGAGATATAAGCAATGATGAACCCCTCTGCACATAAGGGTTAGCGTTCTACCTCCAAATACCTGCAAATAAATCCTAAGCTACAATAGATTGAAACACCTACAAAACAATGTTAGATCTAAAATCTGCAAATGAAATAAGGGTTAGAAAGCAAAGAAAGATAAGAAACTAAGAAACAAAACATGAAATATGGTTATACCTTCTCTTGGGTGGAAATGGGCCACCATGCCCTAGCTTGTGGAAGCACCTCTCTTGGATGGGGAAGCAATGGCTCAATGGAAATGGAGGAGAGGGAGTGTAGGTGGCTTGAGAGGCAAAGGTCTCAAAGCATCCACGGGAAACATAACAATATGCAAGGGAGAAGTTGTTTGAGAGTGACCCCCCACCCTCCTTTTATAGCTTTTTCAAGGGGTTTTAGGGTTTTAAGCCCTTGGTTAGGGCTTTAGCCCCTTTTTTGGGGTTTTTGCTCCTTCCACCCTAACTTTAGCTCCTTTTAGGGTTTTAGCCCCTTTTTGGAGGTTTTAGCTCCTAGAAGACTATTTTGGGCTCCTTTTTGGGGTTTTTAAGCCCTTTTCTTCATCCTTTAGCTATTTTGAGGGTGTGGGGGTCTAATGGAGTGATATGAGGGTCGTGAGATGGTGTCCTTGGGTGGTGTAGTCCATTGAGAGATGAGTGGGGGATTTTTGGGTTAATAGATTTCCCCCTGATGTGTGAGGGAAGGAGCTCAACGTATGGCTGATGGACATCATAGCATTTGCTGCGTAGAGGTGGTGCTTCCGGGGCTGGGGCATGGTGGCTTTTGGTTTTTGTATTAATATGGTTCCCATCAATGGGTGAGATACAAATAATGTGTGACATGTATATGGATGAGGCAGGCATCCCCATGGTCATGACAACGTCAAAATAATAATTTGATCTATGCTCTAAAACACAAGAGTCGATCATATACAATTGATGTTACAATAATGGTTGCCTCCATGTGAGGCTGAATACAATGATGATCTGGTACATTGGACCCATGGCATTCTCATGGAATGCTATATCTTCATGAATGACAGTCTGGTAGATCTGGAACGGTACATAGCTGTGTGGACTCGCTGATTAAGAGTCAGAGTCTCTGTGGTACAAGTATGCTGCATCAATCATAAAGGTATATCGAAGCACTGATGGGGCTTCTGAACACTATCTCCAATGAAACCCAGAAATCACAAGGGACATAACCTATTTAGGTCCCTCGAGTGGACTCACCAATGTGCTAGAGTCAAGTGACATCTGGGGTCTTCGACCAAATATTGTATGGACAAAACCCTGTACGAATCTCAGTGGTGCGATGATTTAGTTGAAGTCGAACACGTGAGAAACAACCATCCCGAGAGGAACTAAGGACTCCTCTCAAGTGGTCCAAGGAACTCATCAATGAGGTTAATGATACCAAGATACATGGACCTCTAGGCATATCCTCTGGAATATGTGTGTTGGTGTCGACAGAGGGAGACCTACCCCTAGCCAAGGCAATGATGTTTCCTTGACCAGGAGCATGAGGGAGATAACTGGAAGGTGTGAAGCAATCTGTGGACTGGCTCACTGAATGGGGAGGGGGGGGAAGGGAAATATTTGAACAGGGGCAAGGGGATGGAGACTCAAACTTCCAATGTTCAGAGTATGACGGCAGGGTGGACAAGGCAGAAAATGAAACTGACTCATGGGAATGGGATCATAACTGAAATACCAGGGATATCACTGTAGATGGGAAATATTTGGAGGAGGTAGACACTTTTGATACTGATGGGATCCAAGGAAGACACATTGCAAAATACTCTAAACAAAGGTGACCCAACGGGGGAATGCTACCAAACTATTTTCTTTGTGGTGGTGTCTAGGGACACCGTTATGGTACGATCTCGTGGATTTTTGGCTAGCCCAAGGAGGTAAATGATCGATGGTGCTTTCAATTTTAGAGAGTTTGGAAGCACGAAGAAGACTCCAGTTGGGGATCTTTTTCATTGGTAGTATCCTGTGCCTAAAAAAGGATAAAAGTATGCATAGGAGAGCTCTCCCATCCTAAAGGGGATGAGAAACTTCTTTACCGTTGGTAGTCTAATTAGGCCAAAAAAGGTTAAACCTATACTGACTAGACGGTCATTTAGATACTTTTATGAGCATGAACGAAACCAAGTTTGCTTGGCAATATTTTCTTGATGAGAAGGCTAGAAAAGAGCTTAACGACAACCCATGGTGATATTTTTCGTAAAGTGTGGCCCCTCTTCCCAAGAAATCATAAAATTATGCAGAGGGGAACGGTCTTGGCTTGAGTTTGCCAAGGGTGTCCTTTTCATTTTACTGGTCTACATGGTCCGCAAAAGGAGGTAAACGAGACAATGTGGATGCACTTTCCTATACTCTAGCAAATGGGAAAGGAAGCAGCTGCGCTCGACAATCTTTTCATTATTTTAAGGAGTCAGAAAAGAGCTTAAACAAAAATCCAATATGGTCAACCGATTGTAGTGGCATAGGCGGTGCCCCATGTCGGGACGGTGGACAGAGGTCCAAAGGTCATCTGCACAGTATGGATGGAGTAGAAGGCTCTCAAACATACCAATACATGCATGGGGTAGATTGCGACAAAGGCTCGCGATTCGGTGCGGTAGAGGCATGCAAACCAAAGTGGCTCTTGGACAGAGGTCAGAAGAGCGTGTGTGTGTGTTGCGGTGGACAAACTTGACTACATGCGATGTAAGTACAAGTCCGGAGGAATTTATATGCAAAATACATGCAAGAAAAATAAATGGTTTTGTGGACGATGGTCCAGATGTCTGTGTAAGGTGCGGTGGAAAAGACAATTATAAATACAAAAATAAAAGTAAAATTACAATCCTTAACTAGCGGTGGCCCGAAAACTCGCATGAGTTGCGATTAGGGATTGTGATACAAGTACAGGTTTGTAGACACTTGCATCGTCATGTCATGGCTCGTAAATCGAGGTGGCTGGTGGGAGATGGTCCTGAAATTGACTTATTAAACATGAGACGATGGTCTCTTAAAGAGATAGAGGGTGGAATTCTAAAACTAGTGGCATGAACAACGTCTCAAACGGAGTCCGTATGGTCCTGTTATGTCGATCAAAAGAAATTAGGTCAAATGGGGCCTATAAAAGGGTGGGGTCCACATGGTGAAGTGTCATTGTTACTGTTCATTGTGGAGTTGGAGAGGTGGGCCCTAATTCTTCATTTGCCGATTTCTCTTGATCTAACCGATGGTTTCACATGCCACAACTTGTAGGTAAAATCTCTCATTGAATCTCATCATTTTGGTGGTTTATTTGCTAGATTTGGTCACCTGGAGGCCCCTAATGAGTAGTTTGGGGTTTCATGGGGGC
Source organism: Pseudotsuga menziesii (assembly GCA_001517045.1). Classification (NCBI taxonomy): domain Eukaryota; kingdom Viridiplantae; phylum Streptophyta; class Pinopsida; order Pinales; family Pinaceae; genus Pseudotsuga; species Pseudotsuga menziesii. The sequence continues at coordinate 470,871 of LPNX011130493.1, forward strand.
CAAGTCGCACCTTTTGAAGGAAAAGGTGTGCCTTGGGTAGACCTATGGGGCAATTATGAGAGCCCTGGGTGCTCCTTTTTCCCAAATAGGTGTGCCCTAGCCTCTTTTGGGTGATTTTTTTATGATGGCAATGGCTCACATCAGGGTTTTTGCTTATGCAGGATGGTGGAGATCAAGTGGAGGGAGAGAGACTATAAGAGTGTCAGGGATGCATCCTTGCATGATGGGAATGTTAGAGATACATTATCCCATTGTGGATTACTAAAATTTATGAGGAGCTTGGGTTTGCTGATGCAAAAACTGATAAGTTTCTGGGATGTTGACGAGGAGGTGTTCCTCTTTCAGGGCCAGTGCATTGAGATTATGCTGGAGGATGTATACTTCATTACTGGGATACCTATATTCAGAGTGGTTGGTGACTTGGTACCTGTGCTGTATCAGGGGGAGACATTGGATGAGCTGTGTGATCGGCACTGTTATGCTACGGCATACATGCGTGGTTCTTACATCCTAATGTGTGACATCGAGGACTTGTCCACATAGGTGGTGGGGACCCTACTGTAGTGTATCTTGGGTTCCACGGCGAGCCACAATATTTCTGGTGGTTAGCTATGGCTAGTAGAGCGTGCCATAGGTGGCACGTATTATGCATGGGACCAGATGTACCTACAGGCTATTCGACGTTAGCTAAACAAGTCGAAGACTACTGGCACTGGTTTTTGCTTTGGCTCCTTCCAGTGTGCTTTCTTCTTTGAGAAAGTACCTACACTTCGTCCTCATTGGGTCGTGCAGGACAGTGGTCCGCGAGAGGCGAGGATGTATAGGTGGTGCTAGATGATGATTCATGAGGGTGACAGCAGAGTGGGCCACTTTTTTATGAAGGAGTTGTTGGAGTAGTGGCTACAGCTTCCTGTGGTGATTGAGGAGTACCCGTATGCGGGTATGGATTTCCAGGGAGACACTGAGATGCCCTGACCTCCTGGCCAGGCATGGGGACTAGCTGGTATATATGCGTGATGTTTTTATGTTCATCTTTATGTATAGTATAGTTGAGCTAGTTATTGGTTTGCATATTGACATATGTGGAATGATGGTGTCCTTGTTTATATGTGCAGATGTTGGTCCTTACCCATCGCCCAGTCATCGGAGATGGGTTGTCACCGTACCTCCTGCAACTGTTCCTGTCGAGAGCTCCCACAGGCGGCAGTGAGATATGGATGGACCGGTGCCGTATATGGAGGAGCTTGCTACTAGAGTGTCAGATGATGGCTGGCAACACCTAAGTACTAATTTGATTTCCTCTATTCACAACCTTCCTCCAAAGCTGACTGGTGTGATGAGGAAGATGGTCGTGGCTTGTGAGCACTTTCATCGGATGACGAGAGGTGACCTTATTGCAGAGGAGGAGTCCTATTCGGAAGATGATGATACTAAGTCAAATGATGGGTCTAAGTTAGATTAGTGGCCTAGTGGGGCTGTCCCTAGTGCATTGGTGCACTTAGGGGTTTTTGTGTCGCTTATGTATATCCTGCTGAGAAAGCATATTTGGCTTCTCATTTTTGTATTGGACATGTTTTGGACATGCGACCGATTGATTTACATATGTTTTTTTTTACGCACGTGGATGCACTTTTATAATTTTATTATGTGAGTCTTTTTATTATGCTGTGGAATGCAAATGTCTATGTGAAGTATTATTACACTGTGTGTGTATTTTTATACATAGTATGTGTGATGTTATGGTTGTATGTTTCCTATGTGTGGTTGTGGATGTGCCAATTTAGAATATTGTTAGCCATTTGATCTACGACACTATTGAGGTTTCTGGGAACATGTGTGAATGTGATGGATTCAAATGTTCTAACCATCTGTTTAGTGCGCAGGTAATTTATAAAGAGGCAAGGATCGCGAACTCGGTAGTGGTTGTTTAATTGAGAAACAAGCAGCTGGGAGTCTAAGAAGACATTGAGATGGTGAATGTCCAACTGGAAAGCGGTGGCCAAGAGGCCATTGACACCATCATATTCAACTTGGTTGTTGGTTACGATGCCCACACATATTCTGTCGATGTGGATCAACTTGTGCTAGGGGGATTAGATTACCCATGCAGCCGAGGCGAGGTTCGGAAACCATCTTCTTGCTCCATCTGCGAATCCCATATACCGATCTGAGGTGTGCTCCATCTGAAGCAATGAGAGGAAACGATACATAAGACTCAATTTGGAAAAAATGTGTAAAACAAAAAATAGAAAGACTATAATACAAGCTGGAACGGTGTCACTCAAAGGGGTGACGTTAGAGGGAAAGTCGTTTGGACTTTCTGAGGATCAGCGGTCATTCCTTTGTGTGACACGATGAATCCTTGGAGATTTCCCGTGGGGACATAGAAAACACACTTGAATGGGTTCAAGCAGATTCTGAATTGGCGACATCGCATGAGGACTTGTTGCAAGTCATCTATTTCTTGTGTGTGCTTTTGTGACCACGCAATGAGGTTGTCAAAACAAACCAACATGATGTGAACGAGATTGCGGAAGCAGTGTGTCATGGCACGCTGGAAGGTGGCTCCAGCATTTTTTAGGCCAAAGGGCATGAATCGGTATGTGAATGTGCCCCATGGGGTTGTGAATGCTGTCTTGTAATGGTCTTCTTTTAAGATTTGGATTTGGTTATAGCCAGAAAATCCGTCCATGAAGGAAAAGGTTTCATGTCCAGTGCACGCATCAATGATCTGGTCGATGAAAGGTGTGGGGAATTTGTCTTTGGGACATGCCCCATTAAGGTCACAGAAGTCTGTACAAACACAAATAGTACTCTGTTTTTTATTCACGGGAATAGGATTAGAAACCCAAGTGGTGTATGCATTGGGATAAATGAAGCCGGCTGTGCGCAACTTCTTTATCTTAGCTTTCACCGCAGCCACTTTGGATGGATGGATGGGTCATTTCTTTTGGCATACGAGTGCCACATCAGGCCATGTGTCAATGTGGTGCTCCACAATGGATGGACCTAGGCTAGGCATCTTGGTGTAAGACCAGGTGAAGATGTCATGGAATTCTTGGAAGAGAGCTGTGTAGGCATCGACCTCTTCCGGGGAGCAAGATGCCCCTAGCATGATTTCTTCAATGATCTCATAGTTGGTTGAGATGTCAATTTTAATGGTTGGAAAAATGTTTACCATATTCCCTTTTTCAAAGGCATCAGGTCCTGGGATGGGGTTCTTGAACCAGTCGACCTTCCCATGGATGGAATATTTGGTTTCCATGAAAAACGGGTTAGAATGCGACACCAGTTCTTTCAGGAGGAAGAGCGAGCGATGGTGCATTTTGTCCCATGGGTATTCTGGGGCGTTCAGAGCTTCAAGTATCTCCTCATCGTTGCTGAAGCAACAAAGAGGCAGGTCCGATGGACCGTCGTTGGAGGAGGAGATGAGCGGGTCGGTGGAACTGGACATCATGTAAATGGACATGGTGTCTGAAGAAGGAGGTGGTGGGTGAACTTCTTCGATCAAGGTGATCTCAGACTCAAGGGAATGGTGATGGAGGTCAGTGAGAGCCATTCGAAATTCGGGAAAATCTTGGCAATGGTGGGAGTAATGTCCATACAAGCCGTAAAGGGTGCAAGCATGGTTTGTCCTTAATGCCTTGTTGCTGACTACTAGCGTGGTTGGGAGTTCAACCATGGGGATGTTTTCGTTTGTATCCATGGCAGATAGATGCACATGGATCATTGGGATTTCAGGTCAATTCTGAGTTGGATGGACCTGTTGCTCACAGATGGTGTAAGGTGGGACTTGTCGTGGCTCTGTGGTGGATTTGGTGTTCTTACCCCTAGCCCTTTTGGGTTGGGGTGATGCAGGTGCGGGTGCGGTAGTTGGCTTGTGCGGATCGAGTGGAGGGTGGGACTCAATGGTGATAGGTTGCACTGGGGTTAAAACAAATTGGGGCATTGCTGGTTGGGCTCGTGGATCAAGATACCACACTGGAATTCCCAATGTAAAGTTGGGTAGGCTCAAGGTGGCCATTACCGGTTTTCTCATGACACCAGGTGGGGGGAAGAGGAAGGGAATCGTATGGACTGGGGATGAACCCAAATAAATCCCTGACGGTTGCATGTGGGGATGCAGTTGTGTGTAATCCTACTGTTGTGAGTGATGTTGCAGTTGCTATTGGTGTTGCGGCTATGGACGATGTTGTGGTTGTGGTTGGGGCGATGGTTACGATTGTTGTTTGGGTGCAGTGGTGCTTGATGAGACCATGCACAAGTCCGTAGTTTCATTTTGTGTCAGTGGTGGTGACACTAACGGGAAAGGAGCCATCATGGTGGTATTGGCAAACAACCTAGGGCCCACATTCAACAACGGAGGTGTTGGTGTGTTGTCAACCATAGTGTTGATTACAGGGATGACATTAGCGTGTGTGGTTGCCCCTTGCGGCTCAATGGTGGTGATGGTAGGGATAACATTGGCAGGTGCCATTAACCCTTGCGGGTCATGATAAGTGAGTTAATCAACCATCATAATCTTCCCTTCATGGGGGAACATCATGAGACAGAAGATAGTTGATGCGACTGCTTGCATGGCATACATGTAACTCCTTCCAAGGAGGAGGTTGTAGTCCAGTTGAGCGTTGACGACTTCTATGTCGATCAGCACTGTCTTACCGGCTAATGTAATGGGGAAGTGGGGGAGGACTCCTTGGGCTTTAGTGGGATGTCCATCATAAGCCCACAGAGTTGTGGAGGACGGTTGCAGAATTGGTGATCCAAGTTTATACCAAACCAAGGTAGGCATAACGCATGTGGATGCCCCCTCATCCACTATGCACTGATGCACGAACAAATTCTGGATGGACACCAGGATTTGGAAGGTGATGGTCGAGGGCATGCACGGTTCCCCATTCTCCATGTCAAATGTGATCAGCTTGGAGTCAGAGGGGTATACTGCCCCTAGAGCGGCTAGTAAGGCTTTCCGCTACGTTGGGCATGTTTTAAGTACCTCAAGAGTGGACATGGCGGTTGGCATTTGGTCCAAATCATGCACAATGCTATAGCTGACTGCAGCTCTAGCTGTGGCATTATTGGCAATCCTGCATATAGGGGGGCGCAGGAATGGGGGTAACTGAAGAGGTAGGTTGACTGTTTTGGATGTTGATGTTGCTGATGTGTCAGCGGGTTTGGTGGTGGTACCGTATTGATTCCATCAGGTTTGCAAGTTGACTTCTTTAGTCGTCATGGCTAGTAGGTGGTGAACACCTATTTTGGCAGTAGGAGGTGCCCCGGAGCATTGGGATTGGCCTGGGGAGGGGGTGCGGTTGCCACAACTACTTGGAATGGCAGTGGGTTTTGAAGCACCATGGGGGGAGGTCCTTGTGGTGCTGGGTTGGGTTGGGATTGATTTGCCTCGTTGGTGGCCTATTGGGCCTCATTTTGAATGGCCTGCTTAACGCGAGCCATGAAGGGACACTCAAATGTGTAGTGCCCATAAACGTCACAGAGTGTGCACGGTTGGTTTGTGCGCAACGGGGTGTTGCGTCTTGGTGCATTCTGTCGTGGGGGGTTTTGGGCTGGCCGATTTGCCGTAGCATTGTTGGGAGGGTTTAATTGTTGACTGCCTCCCCGTGGTTGGTTATTGCCTTGGTTACGGGGCTAGTTATTTCGAGCTTTCCCTTGTTGATTGTTGCAGGAAGGCTAGTTGGGACGGTTTTGTTGTGCGAACACTTGTCCCAATGGAGTGGGTGGAGCGGGGGCGGGGGCGTGAACTGTTTTCACTAGTAGTAAATAGTAGATTTGTGGGGGTGGTGGTGCCACAAATGTGGGCATTTTCCCCACATACTATTGTGTTGGCTAAGCCATGGCTTGAGCCTACTTTGGTGGCATAGGCTGTGCATAGGAAGTTGTTGCTCCAGACTGAGACATCATTCTTGCGTAGTCCGGAGCTTGGTTCTGGTAAGAAACACTGGTAGTGTTGCTTGGTTGTGGTGATGGAAGGTGGTGTCGATCGAGGCTGTGGCTGTTGGGAGACCGATCCTATGATGTCGTTCGCAGCATGGGATGCCCCCGGTGCATCGTGGTAGGAGGTACTCGGACGGGGAGCATCTGGAATGACAGTGTACAGGTATCCATACTGAGCATAGATAAGGTCAAATTGTTGGGCCTTCAGTATGGCCTCTTCTTTGGATTGGGGACGTTTAGAGGTGATGTCCTTTGCTATGGGTGGGAGCAAGGTCTTAAGGAACTAATCCAAGAAGATCCTATCGTCAAGTTGGATTTTACATAAGCTACGGTGTCCCTGCCACTCATGGATATGGTCAGTTATGTGAGTGGCAGTGCTTTGACGGTAGGATAATAGGATCTCCACCCCTTCGTCATATCTGACAGGGATTTGGAAATATTGTAGGAACATGAAGGCTAGGGAGTTGAAGTCTGGGTACTTGGTTTGTGGCAGCTCAATGTACCATTTGGCCACGGCACCTGTAAGGGTACATTGGAATAGTCTTAGCTTGATGGAGTCATCTATGATGCTGTTGGATGAGCACCATAGATGGAATGTCATTATGTGGTTTTGGGGACATTCCCCTACTTTGCCTTCAAACTTGGGGATGTCTGATGGAAGCTTAGTTGGCATTGGAGGCCAAAATGCTTGATGGCAGATGGGGTCATTTGTTAATCTAGCCAAATCAGGCAAGTTAAGACGAGCCATGAAGGGAATATTTGACCCCAAGTTAATGTGGGATGGGGCTGTGATGGTGGTGGGGTTTGCAGGTGCATAATGCATATGCACAACTGGGGGTGCTTGCGGTGGCACCATTGCGGATGGGCCAATGCCCCCAAGTGTTGTGGGTGGGACAGTATGAGTGGCGGGGAGATTTCCCCCATGTATGATAGTAGGGGCAATGTAAGTGGACGGTCAAGTGCCCCCCTGTGTGGCAGGAGGGGCAGTGTATGTGGAAGGTCCATTGCCCCCGTGTACTGCTAGTGTGCCAAATTGGTTGGTCACTATAGGTGGTGGCAACTGACTAATGGCAGTTTGCATAACTGTGCTTAGGCCACTTCCTAGGTTGTGGGTGACATGTTGTGAAGGTATGCCAAAAAATGGATCCGGATTTGCACTAGCCATGGGGCTTGATGGTGCAATATGGAGGTCTGGTTTAGAATGATATGGGTTTGGATCAGAATCAAAGGTCGTGTGGCCTTCTGATGGTGTGGGAGATCACTGAGAGCAGCTTCGACGGTGTCGATTGAGTGTTCCAAATGGTGGTGGTTCCCCTCTTAGGCGTGAGGAAGAGCGTGGAGGATCAATTGTGTTAGATTTTATGCCTGAAACTTGGTGGGAATGATGTTTGGACCCTAGTTTCAGTGGCTTCCTATTGGCTGCAGGTGGTCACTTGGCCACCAAGACTGTCAAGAGACAGCGCTTGGCTTTTTCCTCACAGGTGTTTCTACTCAATCGGAAGGGGTCGTTGCCCGTTTCGCTTGGTAATTCCTCTTAGCGGCCAGCTACTTTGGGGTTCCTGTGGTACTCCTCACAATGAGTTTCTAGGAAAATCCCAAGTACTTCCCACAGTTGAAGCAATCAGAGACTTATGTCCTCAAAGACTACAGAGTTGTTTGTACTTAGTGTAAATTGGTAAATTTTAAGGCTCACTCAGCGTCATGAACTGAGTTGGGTTAATTAGTTGGTATGGTGTATTTGTTTGTTTGTTTTTCTGGTATTTGGTTGCTACAAATGGTTTATGAATTCATCATGGTAGATTTCATTTCATTATGTTTATGTATGCAAGCATCGAATAATCATAAATTGTGAACAAATACAGTAATTAACCCTGAATATTTGCTGGCCTAACTGGATGTCTACCTCACACTGATATTCCTCTTCAACCAAGAGAAGGTGCTGGGATCTCAACATAATGGGACTAAGCCCATCCGTAGATCCTCAGGTCACCTCCCAGATGCTAGGTTGGTCAACAGGGAGGACGCTTAGTGCCATGAGAATCCCTCTTTATCTATCCCCTCTACCTTCCAGGTCACTCGGTTTTAATGGTTTGGAACAATATAGTGGAGTGCCTAGATATATACGAGATTGCCCTTTGTCATATCCTAGAATACCCCAGAGGGTGATGACTAGGTAGAGGAGGAAGGGGAAGAAAGACAGTTGATTTTAGTTAGGCTAGGTTCATTTGATTAAGCCATTTAACATTTACTTGGCATCTACACATTGTTTATGAAAGAAATTGCAGAAAATGAAAATAGAAACTGAAATTGACTTATAGTGCTGGACAGAGGCAAAAGAGCCGCACTGACAGTCCTATAAAACTAAAATTTAACTATTATTAAACTGAAATTAAAGTTCTGTTTGACAGGCTGCACATTTCTGATCAAATCTGGTGAGGGGTCCGCGAGATTTTTTCAGAAACCAGTGAGGGGGTCACACAGAATGCAGAAACAATCACGGACTTAGTTTCTGGGTTGAAGTCGCACTTATTGGGGGATTAAGTGCACCCTGGGTGCACCTGTTTTCCCATTAAGTGTGCCCCAGTCTCACTTTAGGCCTCAATAAGAGTGCCCTGCTCTGGATTTGGTATTTTTTGTGAGACAGAGTCAGATTTGGCCTACAGTAACTTATGTTGTGGCCAATCTGACTCAATTTTGCTTAGCAGAGGCTTCGAAAGTACTGAAAACATGAAATAAACTGCATTTAAGATGGATTTAACAGAATTTTTTTTTAAACTAGGGCAAAAAATTGAAAATTAAAAATTTAGACAAGGGATCCTGTGGGATCGACCTGGTATGGTCGCCAGTTCTGTAATAGGGATTTCACCCTAATACAGGCGCATGAATGGTTCCCTTCTGCATATAGGGAAAAAGGGTAGGTTCCTACTGGTGGATAAATGTAGAAAATAAAACGTAAGGTAAATAAATAGAACATTAAACTAAGCTAAGAATAGAAAGGAGATAGAAGCAATGATGAACCCCTCTGCACATAAGGGTTAGGGTTCCGCTTCCAAATACCTGCAAATAAATACTAAGCTACAATAGATTGAAACACCTGCAAAACAATGTTAGATCTAAAACCTGCAAATGAAATAAGGGTTAGAAAGCAAAGAAAGCTAAGAAACTAAGAAACAAAACATGAAATATGGTTATACCTTCTCTTGGGTGGAAATGGGCCACCATGCCCTAGCTTGTGGAAGCACCTCTCTTGAATGGGGGAGCAATGGCTCAATGGAAATGGAGGAGAGGAAGTGTGGGTGGCTTGAGAGGCAGAGGTCTCAAGGCATCCACGGGCAACATAACAATATGCAAGGGAGAAGTTGTTTGAGAGTGACCCCCCACCCTCCTTTTATAGCTTTCTCAAGGGGTTTTAGGGTTTTAAGCCCTTGGTCAGGGCTTTAGCCCCTTTTTCCCTAAATTTAGCTCCTTTTATGGTTTTAGCCCCTTTTTGGGGGTTTTAGCTCCTAGGAGTCTATTTTGGGCTCCTTTTTGGGGTTTTTAAGCCCTTTTCTTCATCCTTTAGCTATTTTGAGGGTGTGGGGGTCTAATGGGGTGATATGAGTGTCATTAGATGGTGTCCTTGGGTGGTGTAGTACATTGAGAGCTGAGTGGGGGATTTTTTGGTTAACAACTGGGATGCATTTTCTCAACTTCAGCTAATAGGGTTTTATGTCGAGATTTAAAGGTATGTTGTGTCGCATGATGGATATGTCAAAGGTTTTCAAATCATCATAATTCCATGTCAACACACCTTTGAATTATTTACAGAGTTTAACTAAATCCCTTTCTTCCTCTATGGAAAAACTAACCCCTATGTTGATAAGTTGAGGGTTCTAATCATTTCCAAGGTGAGCAGTTTTAAAGTTGAGGGAAGAACTGTGTGTCTTGTAGTTAGGATTTCCTTTGAATTTGTATTGCAAATCATACTACTTCTCTAAGTTGATAACTGACTTGGGGATAAGGTTGGAAGGGATATTATGGTTATATAAATACTTATCATGTTCATCCCCATCTATGGATACGTCCTTAAAGGTATCCTGGGCTGTTAAGAATTCTAATATCTGAAGGTCATCATCAAAAACTTTCCAACTTGTCAAATTATCATGCATAGAGGGTCTGTACATGAGCTCAATGGAAAAAGTGTCATGGGACAAACCTTCTGGGGGAATGAGCCTGGATATAGTATTAGCTAAAATATTTGCATCAAAGTTCTGTGATCTAGAGACAAACTTAATATTAAAATATTTAAAAGAATTAGTCATGTCCCTAACCAATTTCTGATTATTTAGAAAATGAGGGGATAAGAAATGGATCTTGTTCCTTACCTGCTTGACTATGATCTCAAAATCACCGTAGCATTCCATCACTTGAGCACCCATATCTATTGCTTTCCTAAGTCCTTGTACAAGGGCCACATATTCAACAATATTATTTGTGTATTTGAACTCAAGTATGCAGGTAATCATCATTTTAGTGCCTTTTGGATCTATTAGTATACACCCTACATCAGCACCATCCTTGGATTTAGATCCATAAAAAAATAGAGTCCAAGAAGATAAATCTAACCTAAAATGTGTATTAACATTATATACATTATGGACAAGATCACCAGTGAATGGAACAACTGTGCAATTATTGATTTCTGACAATTTATCAACATCCTCACTGGGGGAGGAATCAACAGGAAAACTCCCAAAGAAAGAGTCAAAGGTGTAATTTTTTATGGTTGAGGTGAATAAAATAGCAGGTTCACTAGGGTCATCAATATCTGTGATTGTTTTCTTCATAAAAGGTTCCCTCACAATTTTAATCTGGTTTGGTCTGTCATTGTACAGTAGCCACAAATGTGTCCAGTTAGTGGCAAATTAACCCTTGAGATTTTCTGACCAGTCCCTTCTAAAACACATACCATAAGTTTTAGGGATATCTGCTACAACAATGTCAATTGTCTGATGAATCCTAGGATATACAAATAATGTTAGGAGGACATTCTTAAGCTCACCTACCACCTTAACTCTAGATCTATCCAATTGAACTATTTGGGTGGGACAGGGTTCCCAGGTTGCATTCAATTTTCTACAGACAAACATTGACATGAAATTGGATGAATCCCCTTAATCAATCATACAATTGTGGACATTCCTATTGAAAATTTCAAAAGTGAGTAGGAAAGGAGTTGGTACCCTTTTCATACTAGGATTCTGACTTTTAGGATTTGCACAAATTTCCATATTATTGTTTTGAACTTATCTTGATTTATTCAAAATCATATTTTTAGGTAAATTTTCCCTTATAGATGGTATTTTAAGAAGTTCAAATAAAGAAATATTGTTTTTTTCCTTTTTCAAATCATCTACCAAATTGTACTCAACTTCAGGAATTACCTTTTCTTTTGGAGCTGTTCCTTTACCTGAATTTGGAGTGGACATTGATGGGGGAGTGTCCTACAATGTTTGTCCTTTTCTCCTTGTGTTATAGGAGTGTTGTAGATTGAATATGGCTTCAGATTCATCTTCGTATTTTTCCATGGGAAGTTTCGGAAAAAAAATGTTAATGGTATTCATGTGTTGATCATGTTCTTCATCAGGGGGTACATAATCTGTAGCTCCTTGAGAACTATCTCTATTGTCATCTTGTATATTTTGGGGTCCAAAACTTAGGGATTTAAAAATGGAGTAAATCTCATTAGAGGTTAAGGTTTCCTCAGGTTTGGGAGGATGTTGATTCTAAGGAGGCTGGTAAGGTCTCCTGAAAGGTGGCCTTGCCATATCTCTGTTATTGACTTGGTTTTAAGTGTTATTTCTCTTGAGATCTACCATGTCATTAGAAATATTTTGCGATAGATTCTTCATATTTTCCATTGCATAAGGGTCTTTGGTTAGTGTGGGTTTGGGAACGTTTTCTTGCCTCCTTCTAGATGTAGAAGGTTGGTTTGATTGTACATCTGGATTGTCTTTCAGGCATAACATGTCTTTCTCTACTAAGATAGCTTCTTAAAATACTTCTTGTAGAGTATTTTTGTGTGCCCTCTTAATCCACATAGCGATGGAAGAAGGAAAACCCTTAATATAGTAAGCCACCAATAGCTCTTTCGCGTGAAGAAAATGGGTGGGGATCCTATTCTTCAAATAGGAAAATATTTGGTTAAAATACTTCTCTCTTTATTTCCCCTTTATCCTCAGAGAGGACAGATCCATGACAATATCTTCAGGGGTACTTTCATCCCCAAATATTTGGAGAAAAAACTTCTCAAACTCATCCCAAGAGTTAATAGTACCAGACTCCAAGGCAAAGTACCAAGTGGAATCCTATCCTTCAAAGGAATAGGGAAATAATATACACACCATGTCCTCATGGACCACATTTATTAATCGAATGGCTTGCATAAATGTTTTAATATGATCTTCAGTAGGGGATCTTTCATTCGGATTGAATTTTGGGAGCCACCTCTTAGGGTTCTTAGGCATTTTGTGTTGTTTCCCAGGGGAAAAGACTGCATCCTGGTCTAGCCAAGGTCTATTTAGTTGCTTAGCCATTGGTGCTTCTTCGAATGAAGAAGTATTTGAAGATGTTTTACTATTTGAGGAATCCTCAAATGGTGATGAAGATGAAGCAAGTGGTGTAGGTGGTGGTCCACCTGAATGTATGTTGGGATGTAGACCTACTTGGGGATGATATTTCTGTTCAAAAAATTGATCTATTTGAATCTCGGGAAATTCTCCTTGTTTAGTACTATTTTGAGTGGTTGTTTTAACATGTGAGTTAGCGGTTGAACGGCGTAAGGACAAAGCATCTCTGAGGCTCCAAAATATTTCAGTCCTCTACTCTACCCTAGTAGTTATATCATGGGTAATTTTTCTCAAATTTTCAAGGGTGAGGGTTCCCCTAGTAGGTGACACACAGAGGAATTATGGTCTTCTATTAACTTGTTCTAGGACATGGGTGACAGGGACTATTTTCTAGCTTTCTACAGTTGGTGTTGTAGATGTAGAAGCTTGAATATGGATTCTAGTGATAATTATTGATATGGGGGGAGGAGGTTTACTTGTGTTTTTTATTGACATGTTTAACTATGGCCCTCCTTCTAGCACCATTTATTGATGACCTGGGCTTGTACTATGTTGGATAAACTACAGGAAATCAACATAAGGAGATAATCCAACCATAAAATATTCAAATCAATTCCACATAGAGATGATTCAATCCCCGAGTTGTTTGGGATGTCTACCTCCTATGAATACAAGGGCTCCACTAGCACAAGGGTTTTTTTAGATCCAAATGGATCTTCTCTTCCTCCAGGGAATATATGCAAAAGTTTTGAAGTAACTGGAGTTGTCACGTCCCCGACCCTCTAACCGGCAAAGAGGACGCGACTATACCTTACTAATCAACCCGAGAAACCATTCCCCATGAACATAAACATGAAGTATAAAATGCATTGGAATAAAATTCATACATAGATGCAAAATGCAAGAAACATTAATTATAACACATATGCAGAGGTCTAATTTCCTAGACATACAATGGAAGCAATTACATCAGTAAACATACATTCACATCATATAAGAATTCATCATCTTCATTCATAAAATAATACTGTTGCAAGGATTTAAGCACAAGAATAGTTATCTTCAGGAAAGCTTATCCCGCAACTAGCTACGTCGCTGAAACGTTCCACCCAACCATAGGCCACTACACTCATCAATCTCTCAGTAGCACTGCCACCCCCAAGCTGGGCATGATTCCATAAGGAGTAAGGGGAAACTAGTAGGCTCACATGTATCCAAGGATACACAATTCATCCAACCAACATGGTTGGGTTTATCAAGTAGCCAAGCCAATGCTGTTGGGTTTATCAGGAAACCTAGCCAACACCAGTGTGGATTATCAGGCCAAGGGTACACAACAATACATAGCCAAGCCAACAGAGTTGAGTTTAACAAGATAACAAGAGCTGGAAACATCAGCTGCTAAGCTAGTGGGCTCACTGAAGAGCTAAGGATACCTACACCAGAGCTAGCCTAATTTCTAAGACATCCACACACACCCAACACAAGGAATCATCCTCTTCTCTGCTGCATAGTCCCTCAGGCCATGACCTCCCTTCCAGTGCTATTCAGGGGGTTTAGAGAAGAAATCCATCCCTCTAGCTTTATCTGTGAGGCTTCAACACCCACTAGGTTTATCAAGCACGCTCAGGCTCCATTCCACTCCCAAAAAATCTAAAGACCAACTACTGTGCACACATAGCAAAACACAACATAGTCACATCTCTGGGATTTAAGGAAACACATCATAAATCAAAACCGGGAATGGAAACTGGGTAATACATAGCACAGACCGAGCAGAATGACTCCAGAGTCATTCTTGGCCCTATCATGGCCAAAATTACTCAACAACAAGCCACAACAACCCAAAAATTCATGGGGAAACCAAAAGTGATCTCTCAGTTGAGTGAGGGGAATAATACGACCCGCATGAAGGTGGATTCACACACCTAGACCCACAAACGTGAAGAGAAACTACACACAAAATCAGGGAAGAAGAATTGTCGTGAATGCTTAGTTGTGAGGAAAATTAGTGCCTACGTAAGTGTGGAATGAACTCCCTTGGTGGAGTATGCATGTGGTCAAAGGACTAACAGTCCTGCTAACCATGCGAATTCACATGCACATGTTCCCCCAAGGGTAATAACTACCCAACCAACTCCTACAGAATTGAAATAGTTGGTGGATGAGACAAAGGAAAAAGGGTGAGTAAGACAAACAAGATGTTTGACATAGTAACCAGACATATAAAAATATAGACCAGGAATGTTCGTTTCAATCAACCTTGACTGAAACTGAACAACAAAATTGTAATGCTTTATTCAAAGTAATTAAATGTGTATAATTGTTATGTCAGACAATACCAATTGAAAAATCGGCATTGGGGATAAATGACTGTTCAACAGTTTCTTAAAATGACATATGAATTAAATAAACACATCAATGCATATTCAACATGTTAATATTGTAGTGAAACATCAATACAGAAGTTGGCATGTTTAATAAATAATCAGCATTTGATCAATACGTCAGCAAGATAGAGGAATGACTAAAATTCATGAAACAAATTTGATGAATAACCATAAACATAACATAAGAAAGAGTGTAAATTTTATTAAAATATAACAAATTGCAATCTTGCCAAAAAATTACATAGCTTTCCTCGTATGTCCTTGGCATTCCCTTCTCCTATTGTCCTCTTAGAATTAATCCTGTGAGCCCCTCTCTTGGGAGACACCCTTCCCTTTAAATAATTATTACAATATTTTACAAAGAGAAAAATATTCCCAATATGTGGGGTTACAAAATATCAAAATTAGGATTTTCCAAGGGCAGACTGCCACTTGGCAAGTGCATCCAAAAAATCATGTATATTGCGATGTTGGGCATGTTCAAAGTGCAAATCAGCTTTACAAATCATATATGTGATCTCTCTCTTCTTAATATTTTCCCACTCTCGGAGGAATAGGTCAATCCTCATTTGTGATGTAAGAGGCACCTTGATCCATTCCTTGATCTCATCCAGGTGAAGTTGACTGATTTTCTGGATCTGTTCCTTAGCTCTGGAAAAATTACTTTCAATCTGCTCCAACTTAAGCTTCAGATGCATGGATTCATCTATTGGATCCAATAATGGCAGAACCAAAAAACCCAACAAGGTTTTCGAAGGAAACCATCTCCTTTTGCAAGTCGCATGTCCATCCTTAGTGATGGATTCCACCAAATCATAGACCCTCTCACATCTCTTAATCAAATCCTTGATCCTTTTGATTTTACCCATTTCCAGGACTGACAAATAATTAGGTTTGTCCTTGATAAACTTTTTCTAGTGCACTAGGGTATCATAATCCCTAGTTGCTTCATTTCTCATCCGATTGTGATCATGGAGGATGTCAGAATGGTGTTCAAATGTATTGTACATATCCTGCATTTCATTGAGCCCTTCAAAGAGACTCGTCATTCTTTGATACAAATCCTCATGAATTTTATAGTCCAGCTGCTTAAACTCTTCCTCAATAAATTTGGATAAATAAGAAGTGACAAATATCAATTGGAGGTCTTTAAGCTTGTCCTCCAAGGTGGAAATCTTATGAGTTTTCTCATTATTCACCCTTTTTGTTTCTTCAAGTTGTTGCTTGAGAAGGTTATTTTGGTATTGAATCTGTGTCAACTTCTCTTCATATTCATTTCTCAAGTTTTGCAGTTCCTGCTGATGTTGTGCACTGGCATGAACCTGTTCCTGTTTGGAATTTTGCAACTCGTGCTCCTTTTCCTCAACCTTTTTGTTCAACAAAGAGACTGAATTATAATTTTCCCCAGCAAAGGCACCCATGGAAGCTACAGTATCCAATGCTTCATGTTTAACATCATTAGAGTCCCTTTTCCACACAATTTGGTTGGGAACCGAACCTTTCTTGAAGGTTCCTTCCATGGATCTCTTAGATCCTTTCTTAACCACATCCTTTCCTTTCTACTCAAAAAATATTTCCCCAAGGAGACAACCGCATCTTCACCAAAATCAGCCATCTCATCTGTTGTTGAGATGGTTCCTTCAATGATAGTAACTATAGGTGCAGGCTGGGAAGTTCCATGGGTGGGTATCTACATACTAACATATGGAATGGTAGTGGAAGGTGTGGAAATAATAGAGGCAGGGGGTGAAATGATGGAAGTGGGAACAAATGTGATGGTTTGTGAAGAAGTGGAAGTAGCATGCAATTCAAATGATGATGAAAAAATAGGTGAAGTGGAAAGAGGGGTAGAAATATGAATGTCTTCAGATACTAAGGGTGTGCCATTGGTGGCAGAAAGAATGTGGGATAAATTAATTTCAAAAAAGGCATGTTGAGGAAACATAGTCTAAAAAGTATTTCCATATGGTTGGGTGGTTGTAGAAGTTGATGGTAAAGTAGTGGGATTGGTGACAATACAGATATATGTTGAGGGTAATATCACCTCCTCGAGGTCACTTTCAATGTCCTATACCTCAACATTTTCCAGGGTTGGATCAATCTGTTCAATTGGTTGGACCTTAGAATTGGTTGTTCTTGTAGAACTGGTTGTTCTACTATTTGGACTACCGGTTGTGGAGGATTGGGGATTACTTCGTGGGATACTTGTACTTGTGGGATGGATTCCTCCACCCTTTTCCTCTTTGGTTGTGGCTCAGTAATTTCTAGTTATGCCTCTACTTTCGATCTCATTCTTTTCAAAGTTTCCTTTGTTTTCTCTGACCTTTGAAGGGCCTGAAGAGTAGATGAAGCTTGTGTTCTTGTAGGACCTTCAAGAAAGGACTTACCGTTATCCTTTTATTTTTCATCAGGAGCGGAGGAAGAGTTGGCTAATGACTCTTTGTCCTCTTATTCTATTGTTTGATTCTGTGCATTTTCTTCCACTGTCACCTTAAGATTCCTATAGTGTAACACTATGGTATTCAACTCCTTTTGATATTGGAAGATGAACATTTTATATTGAGGTGTAGAGATCCTTCTCAACACCTATGAGAAGTCATTTTCACCTATGTATATTGAATCATTAGGGATTTCCTGATGTACATAGGTTATATTCATATGCTCTTATACAAAATGGTTGGAAAATAATTCCTTAGGACCATGCATCCTCTTCAGTTCCTCCCATAAGTTCATTTGAAGACCCCATCAGCCATGCTCTTCTGGGTGGATACTAAGAGCTTTGGGAAGACCCCATCAATGACAGTCTAAATCTTGAAGCACCATCATGGGAAGCATATATAAAATGTTGCTGCCCCAAATTGGGATGTAGGAGAAATATTCTCCCATAGTAGAGATTAGTGCCTTGGATTTGTATGAGAAAGTGGGGGCATCCCCTTTGAATATTTTTTGATACATTGACCCTATGAAGTGGTTGTAGATGTCATAAATATGAGAAACAAAGTTATCCTCACATAGTGTTGAACGATAAATGTCAACTGGTGGTGAAGTCCTGGTCCAACTCCATCCCATTGTCGGGAATGTAGATGTTGTGCAGAAGATTTCCATTAAATACCCTGAAAGGTGGAAAGCAGGGTTCTTGGATGCCAGGTTCTTCTGATATTTCTCAATAGTATCCTTAAAAGCAACTTATAGGATTTGCACCTAGTTCAATGATTGGCCTGTTGTCAAGACATGATGAGCGAGGGCCTCCCATTCTGCTTTGAACATAGTGCAATTGGGTAACCCATACAACCTGTAAAGCATGGTTTCTAGCAGAGAGAATGGCTCCATAAACCAAGAAACAAGGTAGGATTTATCCTTTTTAAGGATGAACTCCGTAGGGTTTTCCATCCAGGATTTCATCATTTCTTCAAAATTAAATTAAGTGATTGCAGATTCAAGGAATTGGGTGCTCAACAACTGTTGTGGTGGGTTCAATTTGTATGCTCTAGCAAATACTTGAGGGCGTAAAGAGGCCAGTTGGGTTTGTGCGTGGTCCTCAAAAGACCGCTCTTTGGGTTTTGCATGGTCAAGTTCCCACTTGACCAGGTCTGTGTATGACATGAATGGAGGTCTGGCTATAATATAGTGGAGATGGGATTTTCTAATGTTGGTGTAGTCTGATTGGTCGTGGGAAATGGAAGAAAAATTGTCATTGTCGAAAATGGAATAAATTCTGGACCAGTCCAGGTGGTAAGTTTTCAACACCCATCAATTGGTGTCATAGAAGATGTCAGCATTTGGGTCCTTACTCTTTTTCTCATTCAAAGCAGTCTTAGACCTAGTATTCTCGACATCTTTGTAGATTCTGATACAAATTTTGTGACCATAATTAAAATTCAGCCAAGATTAAAAATAACCATATTTCGTTAGTAAGAATTTAGGAAGTTGAGAAACTTATTTGTGAATAGCTCGAAAACAGGAGAATTGGTAGGATTGATCACAAAATTCATAGTAAAAGCTTAGCGTAGTAAAATTTGCAGGTGAAAATGGTAAACAATTCATAAATTCAAATGATTTAAATAAACCAAACCCAACTACTAAATAAATCCACATCGTATATTTCGAAAAATCAATGGTCAAGATTGAAGCAGGAAAAAGGAATTGCGGAAATAGACTTTAAAAAAATGTTTGATTTTGATTTCCACAATATGCAATCCACATTGCGGGTTGCGGAATGCAGAATGATATTTCTAATAAAAAATGTATTTGTTAAATTCTGAAATCCACAATCCACAAAAATTGTGTGTCGCGGCTTGCGGAAAGGCAATTTTGCAAATTTTATTTTTATTGACTTTCCAGTTTTCGCAATCCGCAATTGCGGGTTGCAGAAAGCGAAACTGAAAAATGAGATTTATTCACAAAAATATTTTCCAACATTCGCAATCCACGTTTGTGATTTGTGAGTTGAGGAAAGGAAAAATAATGAAACAAAAGAAATTTCAAAATCCGCATTTGTGGGTTGCGGATTACGGGAAAGCATTTTTAAAAACATCCAAAATAAGGACTTCTGCAATCTGCATTGCGGTTGTATAATGTGGGTTGTGGAAATGAAAAAAATAACAAACAAAAAGGGTGCTTCTGCAATCCACAAAACCAAAAAAAACAAGGCTTTGATGCAAATTTATTAAAAACCATAACATAATACTTACAGTAAACATGAAGAAGACCCCATAAACAAAATCGTGACTTTCAAGGTTTCCTTAATGAATGAATGGGGCTCCCATTTTAGCATTTGAAATGGGATCTATTGCTGCCAGCAACAGTGCTATATGTCTCCTTTAGGGCTTAGCTACCCCTAGAATGAATTATTTTAGCATATGACTATATGGCCCGAGGTAATATATATATTCATTAGTATGTATGGAATAATTATTCTGAGTAGGATATGATAAGATGGATAAATAATACACATATGGGCCATGCATTAATTAATGATAATGAGATAAAGCATAGAGAGAGGGAATTTGGATTTCCCATGCAAATGCTTGAGTGAACTCAAGTTATAAAGCTTTAGTAAAATATGAATTCATCAATCAATGCCTCAGTCAAAGGACCAATTGAACAATTAATGAATGTAATTCGTTAAGTTAAAAAGAGCTTAATGTTCATCAATCAGCATGCATCAGTTAACTGGATAGATCCATGAAAAATTTAATAATAGAATTATGCATGGATGGCATTAAGAGTGAAGCACTGATGAAACTTAAGTTATCCTCATAACTAAGTGATCAATAGTCAGTTAAAGATTGAGTTCAAGATAGTGAACATTCAGTTAAATCTAATTGAGGAAAGGAATAATGCTAATGTTTGCATGGAGGTAGTTCTAGTTATCTCCTCCTTGTGAATGCACTATGTGGTGTTCTTAGTTTGTTTACTGAGCCTCCTATGTGCTACCTTCTGCATGCTAGGGTTTTTGTATTTTTATTAATATGCTAGGCATATGGCAAGTTCAATACAATTGCATACAGTTTTTTTGCAGGGTTACATTGGATCTCTCTTCTCTATTGTTGTGGTGATATCTCTTATCGTACAATATGCTTATGTGTTGTAAACCATTCTTTGCAAATATATCTATCATACTCAAAGAATTGTTGGGTTTTTCATCCTCAGTGTTTGGAGGGTTTTCCCAGGGTATATCTTGTCTCTCATGGTTGATTTATGGAGCTGATTTATAAGGTTGATTTATTTATGATATTTACATATGGATGATATATGTGGCTAATTTATATGTGGATTATTTATGAGAATCATATGTAATGAAATTGATCAATAAAAGTTTTAAATTTCAAGCTTCTCCATTTTTTCTCAAACATCAACATGGTATTAGAGCATCGGGGATGAAATATCTTAGTTTTGTGAAACAAACTAAAGCCTATGTAGATCTTGAAGTGTTGAGCAAAATATTGCAGCTATGGCATCAATCTCTATTTGAACGGAAGACCATCTCGAGGGAACTTACAATGTCAACACATGGAAGGAAATGGTACTAGACATATTGGAGGATAGCTACATATCCACAATGATTTAGGTTCCTTCATCCAATGCAGGGTGAATCCAAGAGAAGGTCAGTATGCACCATTCCCGTCACTTTCTAGCAGGCAAATTTCATGGAGAATTTGTGATCAATCCATGAGGATTCATCCAAAACCATTGAAAAACCACTTCCCATATGGATGGATTTATCTAAACATAGAACATATTCCAAAATTTCACAACCATTTGGGAGATACAATCAGGTATTTGAAGATGAAGTTTTCAGAATTTGTGTTATGGAAGTCTTTCCAATCTATATGAATTTGTTGAAAAACCTAGGGATTTGTGGATTGGATGTTATTATTCTTCAATGGATCTTGTGTGTAATGAGAGCCTCTTAGAGTTAAGAACTCATTTGAAGAAGAGGATGATGAACGTCGAAAGAATTTTTTCCAGAAGAAGAGCATTCACTCTAGGTTGCATAGGATCCAATTTCCCCATGCGGGTATTCACTACCTCTTGCATGCACTCAAATTTACAAGGAGATCAATACTAAGGAACAGAAATAATCTATGTAAGGAAGCAAAGATAAAGAGGGAGCACACAAAAAAAAAATATATAAGTACTTGTATTTTGTTTATTAGATCTATATGCTTTTGAATGTGTTTCATTACAGTCATATAGAGATCTATATTACTGGGATTAGGAATTGCGTCACGATATAAATATATTGAGCATATATGTTGATTGTATTTCTTTAATTGGAAAATAACAAAACTCATGAAGTATACATGCACGATTGTTTGATTATCATATTCTTTTATAAAATCAGATTTAAAGGTTTTTTTAATGTATTCATGGGATTAGGAATGATGTTATAGTATAACATGATTAAAATCATATGTTGCAATCCTTCTATATATTGGTAAATAGTAAACCTCGTGTTATGTTGAACTTAATAAAAGTATAGGGTTGGATGATTGTTCATGAGATATGAATATAAAGCATGCATGATTGTTTCATGAGATATGAATATGGGGTTGCATAATTTATTTATGAAATATGAATCGGGTTATGTCAAAACATTGATTTAGTCTATATACATAACTGTGTGAACCATTTCCAGCATGTTGAAATTTTTCATGTGATTACATTTCTTGGTTATGTAATGTGATTAATCATTTGAATAAATTTTCTTCTAGGGAAAAACATATGCCATGGCCTACAAGAAGAGAATGACATGGAGTCTTTCATATGGTTGATCCTGGAAAAGAAGAGATCAGTATATTCCTATGTTTCTTAGGAAGAACTCAGAATAGATGCCCTAATATTATTATGAGAGAAGTAAAGAATCCTAAAGGTAATTAATTTATCCTAGTTATATTCATATATGTGTTATTAATAGAGGAGTATGAGTCTTTGTGATGGAGGACTCAAATTATGATTCTCACATCCTAGATGTTGAGAGGGAGAAGTTAGATTTGCTAGGTCCTGGAAAACCAATGGATTTGGTTAATTAAACTCCTGCCATGTAGAAACCTTGATGGTGCTCATATTCATAAGGAATCTATATGTAATAATCTTGGATGATTCTTAAGTCTAGATGTGTCACAGTCATTGGATAATATTTTTCTTCTGTTGAGAAAAAATGATTAGTACAGTTCTTGAAAGGATTCAAGAACAATAGATTGTAAATCCATGACCACACACATAAAAATAAATATGATTATTGTTCATATTTCTAGGATCTCATAGATGTTAGATATATCTATGCATGTCCTAGGATCAATTATATGATTTACAATAAGTACATAGACATGTACACCAAAGCATGTGTTTTTTTACCTACTTGGAACAAGTGTATGTGGATTCAGACATGTATCGATTACTGAAAGTAAGTTTCACAAACATATGGATTTTGACTAGTATAGTGATCAATAAATAGCACATTAAATATGTTTCTTAAATAGAGAATATTGTGAAGCAGTAAAACTTTACAAAGTTCCTAGTTAGTCTATTCTGAGACGTGGTGCATAAAGGAGTTCTGTAACTCCTATACATATCCATAGATGAGCCAAATTTCCAACATATTTACCAATCCTATGTCCAAAACAATATTGATATAGTATAAAGGACTCATTTAGTTGAAGAGGAAATATTGATGTATCTTCATAGCCAACAAGATTCAAAATTCCTCAAACTAGTTAGTCATGGTACATGACTTAGGCATACAAGGGTTGTGATACCTTGTGGAGAGACCCCACATGTGTAGAGACATGGTCAAATTCTTAGAGACAATTGATACTTATGATCAAGTGTAGTTTTTACTGTCAAAGAATAGTTAAACCTCTTATAGAGGTAGTTGGGGTGATATAGTTTATCCATATAGAAGAAGATTCTTGAAGTCATCAAACATCAAAGATTGAAAGAAAAGATGAGACTTTATTTATGCATGATTTTATACATTTGATGTATAATGTTGTATATGATGGATATGAAATCCATTATTTTGAGTTTAGAGAAACTGCATTTTGGATTCGATCTAGATGATGATACTATGTGTAAGTAGTTGGTTGGTCTCTGAGCAGACCTATTGTATTTATGCTTACTAGATAAGCATATGTTTGAGTACCTTTGAGTTACATTAGAATATGATCTTTATTGTATTTGATATATGGTAGACCTATTGTCTTAGCCAACTATTGTTTTAGCCTAAGATAAGTTATGTATATTGTGGTTAGTACTACAAAAACCAGGTATTGTAGCTAGTACTACAGAAGCAAGGTGTATTTCATTTAGTACTAAGAAAAGTGTATTGTGGATAGTACTACCTGCTGAGGAGTAGTGTATCTTGGGAAGCTACCTACTAGGGTGAAAGAATTGATCCTACATTTATTAGGTGTTAATAGTCAAGCTTTATGAAAAACCCTATGTGTTATGATAGAACACATTGAGATGAAGTTTTACTTCATTGAATCCATGGTCCTGTAAAGAAAATATTCCAATACATAACTACCGATGAGAAAATTGCAAATTTTTGGATGAGCTGTTATTAGCGACACAGTTGAGATACTTCCAATATAATCTTGGTATGGTAGGAAATACTTGGTAAAGAAGAGAATGTCTCCCTTGCCGAGAGGGAGTGTTGATTGTACAAGATCGGAGTCATTCTCTAAGACTTGTGTGGTATCAATTCAAGACATTGTGTTGTATCAAGTCTTAAGTATCCTCATATGATTGAGGTAGTGATGTTGTATTGTAGATATTGTGATTAATATCAAGTTGAGTCTTGTGAGTAATATCAAGACTGGTCTTGTGTTGTATCAACACTGTGGACTTGTGTTTTATCAATTCTAAACTTGTGTTGTATCAAGTCAATGATTAACATAGATGGTACCCTATGAGAATGGATCTCCAATTTCAGAGATGGTAATCTGTTGTATCAATATTGAAGTCGTGTGTTGTATCAAGACTGTAAACCTCCATTTATTGAGGTGGTTATACTATGTGATATATTGTTAGTCATCATCATTGAGTGATATAAGTATCTTTTAAGGCTTATCTACCCTAGAGTGAATTAATTTAGCATATAACTATATGGCATGGGGTGATATATATAATCATAAGTACGTATGGAAAAATTCTTATAAGTAAGATAAGATAAGATGGATAAATAATACAGATATGGAACATGCATTAATTATTGATAATGATATAAAGCATAGAGAAAGAGAATTTGAATTTCCCATGCAAATGTCTGAGTGAACTCAAGTTATAAAGCTTCAGTAAAATATAAAATTCCTCAATCAATGCCCCAGTCAAAGCATCATTTGAAATATTAATGAATGGAACCAGTTAAGTAAAGAAGAGCTTAATGTTTATCAATCAACATGCATCAGATAACTAAAGAGATCCATGCAAAATTTAATAATAGAAATTGTGCATGGATGGCACTAAGAGTGAAGAACTGATGACACTTAAGTTAGCATGTTAACTAAGTGACCAGTTGTTAGTTAAATATTGAGTTCAAGACAATGAGCATTCAATTAAAGCTATATGAGGAAAGGAATGGCGCTAATGTGTGCATGGAGGGAGTTCTAATTAGTTCCTCCTTGTGACTGCAATATGTGGTGCTCTTAGTGTGTTTACTGATCCTATTATGCTCTACCTTCTTCATGCTAAGGTTTTTGGCTTGTTATCAATATGCTAGGCATATGGAAAGTTCAATACAGTTGCATACAATTGTTTTTGTAGGGTTAAATTGGATCTCTCTTCTCTATTTCTATGGTGATATCTCTTATCAGGAAATCCACTTATGTGTTGTAAAATTGTCTATTATAATCAAAGAATTGTTGGGTTTTTCATCCTCCGTGTTTGGAGGGTTTTTCTAGGGTATATCTTGTCTCTCATGGTTGATTGGTTTATATGGTTGATTTATATGGTTGATTTATTTATGAGATTTATATGTGGTTGATTTATCATAATCATATGTGTTGAAATTGATCAATAAAAGTTTTAAATTTTAAGCATCTCCGATTTTTATCAAACATCTACATTTTTTGTTGTTTTGGTTTATGAAAGTACTAGTACACCCTCTTGACTAGTTTTCCTTCCTTGGCCTTGATTTGGTGTCATTTGTCACTTCTCATGTGCTAGTGCATCCTCACTAACTATTTTTAGCAAGAACTCAAAGTGTATATGTCAAATTTTGATGCACCCTTTTTCTATTCCAAGAATGGAATCTCATGAATGAGTAACTCTTATACTAATTCAAGTTGGATTGGGAGGAATTTGGGTTATCCTCGTATGGTTTGAGTCACCCCAATGAATTTGAAACCCTCTTGGGAATTTGAATGGCTATAGAAGTGATTCGAATTGACTCTATTTCACTCTTATTCTCTCTCTATGATCTCTCCAGTGCGATAGAATGCTCTCATATGGGAAAACATGCTCTTGAGTAGGAGATGCATTGTGTTACATAAAATTCTCAGCTAGTTCAGACATAGGTTGTTTCCCTAGCATGAAATACTCAACACTAGAACAAAACAACTACAAGATATAGAAACTTCCCCTAGGATTGAATAAACTCTTGAATTGAATGCTCTTCTTACCTTCCATAGGATGCAAAGGTTTGATCCTTGAAGTGCTTGATCTATGCGGATAACCTACAAGAGACACAACAAAGCACAAACCAATATAAGAGTAATAAGATAAGTTAAAATCCTATGTAAAAGACCAAGGAATTAAACAACAAACACAACATGATAATCAGCCATACAAATTCTTGTGGGAAATAAAATATATTTGTATTAAAAGTACAAAGAGGGAGAGTTTACAACCAATTCCTTGGTGTTGAGAACTCTTCTCAAATGAGACTTTCCTCAAAGCCTTAAGCTTGCCTACTAATCACCTAAGAGTCTGACTAAATTTGGATAGAATTTGGATGCAATAACACATTCTTCCTCCTCTTACCCATGAGGGGTAAGATAGTATATAAAGGCACCAGAGGATAGGATAAGTTGAGGATTCCATGGGAGAGGTGGAGGGGTGATCCTAGGATGATGGATCTCGAGCTCCAGGTGTCTTGAACGATAGGGATGAGGCTCCACCAAGGAAACCTTTGAGAAGCCTATTGAGCCTTCCTTTTTTCCATCATAAGTCGAGCACCATGCCTTGTTCAAGGATAAAAGGAGTCACCAAGTGGGCACCGCACCTTTTGCAGGGAAAATAGGTGGTGGCACCGCTTCCTGTATATGGAAAATGAGCATTACTAATATGGGTACTGCAACTTCTCCATAGGTAAAGTGTGAGGTGGTGGAAAAAACTATGAAATTGTTCCTCCTTGCTCATTTCCAACTTCAAACTTTGAGTATTTCAAGGAAAATACTGAGAATTTTATCCCACAACATAATGTTGATGAGAATTAGGTGTACTAGATTTCCCTCCAAAGCATGAGGCTAGAGGGAATAGATAGGAAAAGGCTTTGTAGGAACAATTTATCACTTCGATACAATAGTCCAAAGATCAAAAATATTTAAAAACCAAGGTCATCCTACACTACATTTACACTTTGATACAAATTCCTATGACTCATGGTTGTCGATCGATACAATGCAGATCCATGTGAGACATAAACAATCATGGCTACTAGAATATAATGTAGATCCATGTGAGGGAGACTCAAATTTGGATATAGCTACCAGATATAAAATATAGATCTATGTCATTAGGAAAAAAATCTGAGCACAACCATGACCATACAAATGTGGATCCATGCTACGACTCATACAAATACTCCATCGGAACTTGGGGAAAGAAATGAGCGCTTTAATAAATACCCAGGGTCTTCGTCTCGTCTTCAACAAAGTACGATTCTATCCATAAGAATACATGTCTTGGATTTGAACATGGTAGAAACCACTTGATTACCGATCAATGATGAAAACTGCTAACAAGTGCAAGGGAGATCACCATTAATGTTCATGATTCCCAAGGTACCCCAGTACAAACCTTCGAATGTGAATAGATGGACTAACATTGAACACTCAGTTGAATATTTTGATCAAATTTCAATGATGTAGGCCTATTTTTGAAAGAAAGAATATATGTCATTTATGTATACAGATCTCAAGGTATTGCTTCGTTTCTAAGACTAATTCCTAGAAGATGCGTTGAAGTCGACAGGAACAGTCTCGTTATTATATTTTTATCAATTTTACAGTATTATCTTAGGATATTATATGAGAGAATAACATGCACAACAATCAATCACAAGAGACAATAGACACAAATATTTTCCTTGAGGAAACTATAAAGGAGAAAACCCCGCAACTTCCTCAGAGATAACATAAGCACCAATGGCAGCAGTAAAACCCAAAGACAGTAAGATGATCTCTGATAGTTGTTCTCTCTCTTATCCCAGTTCCTTCTCTCTCACTCATGCGCTACAACTGAGTGTGAGTGACTGTATGTTAAATAGAGAGTCTCACTCTCTATTTATACTAATTCCCGACTTGACAATAACTTACGAGGGCCGGCTTCTATAGGAGAGTCTAACAACCCTAGTTCCCCGAAACTGCGGGGACTTTAACCCTTGAACAATAAGGAGGGTTACCCTCTATGAATTTACATGACTTGTTTACATTATTGATTCTCCCAATAGGAACATCGGGGTATGAAATGACTCAATTACATTACAGATAATTCCTGATAGGAACATCGGGGTACAATACATAAGAATACAAGTGAATACATTTTGAAGTTACAAATACATCAACACTCCCTCTTAACTAGGAAGGTATTCTCTTGACACAATTCATCAACACAAATATTCTTCTCTGGATCAAGTATGGATCATCATCAACGCTGGATCATCACTAGATCATCACTGGATCATCATTGGATCATCATCAAAGCTGGATCATTACTAGATCATCATCAAAGCTGTATAATCACTGGATCATCATCAAAGTTGGATCATAATTGGATCATAATCATCATCACTACTTTCTCCATCTTGATCAACTGGTGCTATCTCTCAATTCTTCTTGTCATAGGAAGTTCTATAGAGCCAACCCATTTTCATGTTGGTTGTAGGCCTAGCCTCCATGTTGGTCTTCATCTTCTTCAACACTTATATCTGACCCAGTCATAAAGGCTCACCCAACACTTACATCTGACCATGAGAGGAACACATCCACCATCATGTCAAAAATGCATGCCCAATACTCACATCTGACCATGGGAGGAACACATCCACCACCATGTCAGAAAGGCCCAGCACTCACATCTACTGGCATGACAGGACACACCATCTATCATCCAAGGAAAGGCTCAACACTTACATCTACTGGCATAGCATGACACACCATCTACTATCCAGATAAATGCACAAAACTTATATCTGACCCAGTCAGAAAGGCTCAGCACTTACATCCTCTAGCATAGTAGGACACACCATCTACTATCCAAGGAAGGGCTCAACAATTATATCTACTGGCATAGTAGGACACACCATCTACCATCCAGAGAAATGCTCTGCAATTACATTCATCGGAATGATAGGACACACCATCTATCATCTGGGGAAAGGCTCTGTACTTATATCCCACCATGGGAGGACTCTCCTACCACCATGTTAGAAGGGCTCCGCACTTACATCTCACCTAGTAAGAAAGGCTCTGCACTTATATCTGACCATGGCAGGACCCACCTACCACCATGTCAGAAGGGATCTGCACTTACATCTGACCCAGTCAGAAAGGATATGCACTTATATCCGACCATGGGAGGACCCACCTACCACCATGTCAGAAGGGCTCCACACTTACATCTGACCCAGTTAGAAGGGATATGTACTTATATTTGATCATGTGGGAGCCAATCCCACAGTCATATCAGAATGGCTTTGCACTTACATCTGACCATGGAAGGAACCAATCCTATCACCATGTCAAAAGGGCTCCGCACTTATATCTGACCATGGAAGGAACCAATCGTATCACCATGTCAGAAGGGCTCACGGAATCATCACTTCCCCTTGGAAGGAACCTCAATCTGGAGAACACCAAGCTTTTCCCTGAAGTACTCAAACTTCACTCTGGCTAATGGTTTGGTCAACACATCAGCTATCTGCTCATTCATCGCAACATATTGGAGCTTCACTGCTCCTCTCTGCACCATATCCCTAATATAGTGATATTTGATCTCGATATGCTTCGACTTGTCATGGAATGTCGGGTTCTCTAACAACTTCACACAACTCTAGTTGTCGCAATATATACAAGTAGCATACAACTGAAGATCAAATAAATCATATAGTAGCTTCCTTAGCCACACTACCTCACAACGAGTCGAACAAGATATGACATACTCTACTTTGGCTGTACTCAGTGCCACACAAGACTGCTTCCTTCTAAACCAAGATATCACACCTGATCCCATACTGAAGCAGCACCCCAAAGTGCTCTTCCTATCGATGGCACTACCTGCCTAATCTGAATCAACATAACCTTCCAGGTTAATCTTCTGATCTGCCTTATACTTGAGCCCATAATCAATTGCACCCTTCAGGTACCTCAGAATATTCGTTGCAACAATCAGGTGAACATGTCTTGGATCCATCAGGAATTGGCTCAATTTGTTCACACCAAAGCAAATATCTGGTCTCGTATTCGTCAGATACATCAAGGACCCAACCATATGACGATACATTGTAGCACCAATGGCAGCAGTAAAACCCAAAGATAGTAAGATGATCTCTGATAGTTGTTCTCTCTCTTATCCCAGCTCCTTCTCTCTCATTCATGCACTACAACTGAGTGTGAGTGATTGTATGTTAAATAGAGAGTCTCACTCTCTATTTATACTAATTCCTGACTTGACAATAACTTACCAGGTCCGACTTCTCTAGGAGAGTCTAAAAACTCTAGTGCCCTGAAACTGCAGGGACTTTAACCCTTGAGCATTAAGGAGGGTTACCCTCTATGAATTTACATGACTTGTTTACATTATTGATTCTCCCGATAAGAACATCGAGGTATGAAATGACTCAATTACATTACAGATACTTCCCGATAGGAACATTGGGGTACAATACATAATATATACAAGTGAATACATTCCAAAGTTACAAATACATCAACACTCGTCGAAGGAGTTCCATGATGAATCCCACATCAACAACATGAAACTCAAAACAAAGTTCTATAATTTGAGTATGAAGTAACCACAGGATTGACTCAAAGGTAACTGACATAAAAAGTAGTTTTGACTGCATAGGGTAACTCTCAACACAACTTTCCTTTGAAGATTAGGTGGCACGACCAAAGACTTGGAAGAATTGAATTGACGAGGTAGATACCAAGACATAATATGACTTATGAAAGTGGATCGACTTATAAACAAGCTGAACACCCAACTATTTGAATGAAATGCATACATATGCCATGTTCAAAGGTGACAAAAAATATCATTATTACAAATGAAATATAGCTCCCTTCCCTTAATTTCCCCATTATTATTGATGAGTGCCTCTTAACCATTTTAACGAGTTCAAAGAGGGTAACAAACACTCGTTTCAACTTATCCTAAGATAAGTATCTTCTCATATGTTTTACAAAATTAAGAAAGGAGGATTTCTTTCCCAAAAACGATCTCTCAATGTTTAGCTTAACGATTCCATTGAAATAAAACTCGATGTCATTCATGTTTACAGAGTCTAAACAAAGCTAAAGAAGACTCCAAAGGGTCCTTTTTTCATAAAAGTTAGTCTCCAAGGCCCAAAAAAAGTATAAAATAATACCTTGGAGAACTCTTCTATCCAACGACTAGAGTGTAACTTTTTTGTAAATAGTCAATTCAAACCGAAAAAGGGATAAAGTACCATCGAAAAGACAACCTCTCAAGTAATTTTATGAGCATGAAAGCGACAAGTTCACTCGGCACTCGTTTCACATTTTAAGAGTCAGAAAAGAGCTTAAAGAGGACTCTATTAGGGTTTCTTTTTTGTTAAGAGTTTAATGAGCTGAAAAAGTGATAAAAGTATACTCAAAACCTTTGTACTAATGTTGAATGAACATGACTATGGTTTCAAGAGTGCTCGTAACCTTTTCATGTTTCAATCTGGAGCACAAAAATGCGATAAAGTAAGCTCAAACCATTTTTAGTGTTTTAACCAGAGCACGAAAAAATGTAAAAAGTAAGCTCAACACCATCTTACTATTTTTAACGAGCTCGAATATCAGTTGAAGGAATTCTTAGGGTATTTTCTTCATTTTTTAATGAGCTTTCAACAGAGAATAAATTGTACTCAAAATTTTGCTTCATGGTTAAGCGAGCTCGAAACCAAGGAGAAAACATGCTCATCATGAGTCTATTTAGAAGTATTTTCGCAATGTGATGTCCATAGGTCATTACTTTCCCCTAGTAAAACTATCCAATGACTCAAATTCAACATAAAGAGGTTGAATACATGCCCTCGAAGCTTCATTTCATATTCATACTCTTTTTCTTTACTAAACATAAAACCTTGGTCTACTACTAAGAAAAGGTTCACTAGAGACCAAGGAAGAAAGAGGACCTAATGGTAGATGAAATGAAGGTTCAAGTCCTAAAAATGATGGAAGAATCACTTCAAAGGGATGACTTATTTCATTTTTATACAAGCTTGAAACAAAAAAGAACTATGCTTGAAGGATGGTTTTATTTTTACACAAACTTCAAACCAAAAGTTAAACTATGCTTGAGGTTGGTTTTATTTTTAAACGAGCTTAAAACTATAAATAAACTATGCTGAAGGAAACCTATTTCATTTTTTAACGAGACTGACATAGAAAGGGAACTATGCTCACTTCACTTCTTAGCCAACATCATGTCCATAGGTTGGTAGGTTTCCCCCATTACATAAAAAGATAGAGGCTTAACTCCATCATGTTGTCCAAATACTGGAGACATGCCCCCCAATATTCCCCATGATGGGAAGAAGTTATCGATTTACAAATGACTGAACTCCGACATGATGTATAGATTTGAAAGGAATTGCAAACGTAGGTGAAGGAACCACAAGAAAATGTGGTACATTTAGGGAATTCTGATGACTAGGAGTCATACGATGATCAAGTTTAACAAAGGAAATTTGATCAATGGTCACAATCTTCCCATCATGGCGAAAATGAATCACTCAAAAGAGGGTAGACACTACAAAATTCATGGCGTAAACATAATCTCATCCAAGAAGAACATTAAAATCTAAAGGACCTTCGAATACCATAACATCAATGCAGATAGTTTTCCCTCCCAATGTAATAAGAAAATGAGGAAGGATACCTAAATATGCAGTAGGTCTTCTATTAAAAGCTAGTATCTGGTCGAAATTTGGTACAAGCTGAGGAGAACCTATAGCTTTCCAAGTAGTTGAGGATAGAATAGTAACAGAGGTACCTTCATCAACAATAGTGTGAAGCATGATCCTAGTAGTAACTTGCACAGGTATCTTAAAAGGAACACTCAAAGGAATAATAGGTTTTGTTAGATTACTCCAATCAAAGGAAATAACCTCAGTACTTGGTGATGGTTCTGTTGAAATAGTCAGGATTTGCCTTTGCATAGAAAAATATGAATTGACTATGAAAACTTCATATGTTTTCATTTCACTCTTAACAAGAATAGAGGGACAAGATGAATATTGTGTCAAAGTGACTACTTCAATATTAACACTCTCGGGTGAAAGAGTGGAATCGGTTGGAGAAAACATCGACTCGACCACTTGAACTTCATTCTTTAAAGAAAGAGTGGGATCAACTATGGATGAAACCGAATTGACCACTTAGTTGACTAGTGAGGAGTCAAGAGACAACTTACAATAACCTTTTGGAATCCATTGATGAGGAACAGTAATATCTTCCAATAACTTTGAAGCTTCATCCATGTGAGGACAAAGGTAAATAAGGTGCATTTCCTTACACAAAAAGCAAGGAAATATGACTTTTCCTTTTCGACACTTAACCAAAAAGTCACTGGTTGATGGGGTATTATCAGTATGATGACCAAAGGTTAATGACACAAGGTGTTGGGATCCACCAGACTAGACTTCCAAACCTTGGGAAAGACCAAGACAATCCTTTAGAAGGTTATCACCCTTGCAAATCCTGCAAGGGAATTTTGGCTTACGAGTAATTTTTGTAGGTATTCCAACACTCTCACTAGAAAGAATAGTTGGTTGAGATTTTATTTCTCATTTGTCTTTATTCTTCGTCTTCTTCTTCATATTCCTTTTCTTCTTCTTCTAATCCACCTGATTACTAGTACTACAACCTATTAATTTTCCATAGTAGTCTAGGAACTGAAAACACAGTCTCACAAAGAATACAGACAAATATGCATAAAATTGGAAAAATGGTGTTGCAATCGAAGTAGCAGCTCTGTATAATCAAATGAAATAATGATAATACAATACAATGATCATGCCATATGCATGAATTCCAAGACAATTCGAATTCCCAAGGAGGTCATTCGAATTGAATGAGTGAGTCTAGCTTAACTGAATGTAAGCCATAATAAACACTCAAGTTAACCACTGATCAAAACCCTAATTGACTCAACTGAGTCCTAACTGAAGTCAGAGTGCAATAAATGACTAAGTCTAACTGAAAGTAGCTTATACACATGTCACTGCAAGCTGACCAACAAGTGGTAGCGCATCAATGACTCCAATGAACCCTGATGAGGGTAACTGAAGTGCAACTAACCATCAAAAGTGTTTGGAGGCACCCATGTTGACTCCAGTTCATTAAATATTAATTAAATAATCAATTTAATGAAAGGAGGCACCTTCACTACTCTTTTTAACTAATTGTAACCATCAGTTATCAATTAAGTGCATTTATGACACTCATATCACCCCCGGAGTGCTCCAGTTAGCCTCCCTGAATGAAGGAGAAGGATTAGTTGGCATCCTTGACTGAAGGTAGGCATGGGTGTGCTCATGTTGATGTCATACAGTGATCCTCTTATTTCAATTAAGTCAATAAAACTTAGGATAGTGGTTTAACTAGGACAAATTGACCAAAATGAGTGTGTATGGTGGTAAATGTCTCCAACACCCCCCCTTAAGCTATACTCAGGAGAAGTAGAAAACATAAAGTGCATAAAAATGCTAGGGCCCTGGAAACAAATTCCATAGGTCACCATGTACAAAAATTAACTATTTATTATAACCAAGGAAACGGGAAAAACCTCATGGGAAAAATACTCCCCCTTCAAACTAAGTAGTAAATCAAGAAATTTTTGGTTCTTCTATGCAGCAACATCCTGAGACTATGCATGTGAACCTCTGAATCCAAACTAAATGAATATGTCTGGAGGAATCTTTCTCTTTGGAAGAAGAAGAATGTGCTCAAATGAATTAGGAAGATAGACAACTGCAGGATGAAAATTGGACCCATGTAGAGCAACTGAAATCAACTGATAAGAGAGAAAAAGTGCTTGAGGATTCGACCCATGTGTGGAACACTCAAGAAACTGATATGTTGCAGCCTTGAAAAAAAAAACATGAGTGGTAAAATCATCCCCAACTCTTAGGAACAAGTGTCCAAGCAGATGCAGAATGTCTTCCTCTTTACTAGTTCTATGAGGAGATGAGCATGTGACCAAAGGTAGAGAAACCCTGGGACTGTGGAGAGTGAATGCTTGAGCTCCATAATCTGATATATCTTTATAAATATCTAATGATTCACAAAAAAAAAATATCAGCAACCTCATAAGAGGAAACTAACACCAAATCCCTAGCAACAAATTTGAAGAAGAATTGAGGTACTTGATTTTTCACACCGAAATTGGTGAGATAAGCTTCAAGCAGTACTGAAAGCTCTTGGATTTTAAAATTTGAACCAAATAATATCATATCAGAAAGTAAATCATATCCAAATAGTTTCACAACAGATCCAAAACTGTGAAATGAAATCAAATCCCCAGCGGCAGTTTCGAAAGAGACTTGCGGTACTTGTTTCTTCACAAAATTAATGAGAACAGCTACAAGCAGTACTGAAAGATTATGAAACTGAAATATTGAACCAAGAAATATCATATCATATCCAAATAATATCATATCAGATCCAATAAGGTTCATATCATATCCAAAGAAATGGTCAACTGAGATGGTGGATGCACAGTTGTCTTTTTCTTCAAAATTTTGAATTTTGGTGCATGAAATCCTGCAGGAATTTGCTGGAAGATATAGATCATGGGGAGAAAATTTATCACCCTTTTAATATGATATTTTTTCCAAAATATACAAGTTATTACATATTTTCACACCAGCAGCAACATTAGAGGGAGAAAAATCAAATTTCTCTTCACTTTCGGAAGCAAATATTGGCAAATTTTGCACATAATTCAAAGGAAAATCACTGGTGAATGTTTGCATGGAATTGCAGCAGTGTTTTTCTTCAATATCAGAGATTTGAATGTCTTCTTTTGTTTCATAGATCTCACAAACTTCTGGAGCATCAGGAGAAGGTGTCACTGCAAGGAGACTTTCTTCAATTCGAATTGACTGTGTAGAAGATTCTGCTTCTTCTTAATCTTGAACAAATTCATCAGAGAGAGTAGAGGCTGAGAATTTTGAGTAAAGAACTCTTGTGGTGCTATATGTGATCTCCAAAGTTCTATTATGATCCTCATTGTGCTTTCCAAAGGTTCTGTCCAATTTTGTCCAGAGATCCTTTGGGTATTCAGGAGAACCAATAAGGTAGCGCAAGCTAGGATAAAGGGCCAAACATATTGCTCCAAATGCTCTATAATCGTCATTTATCCAGTCATTCTCATTCTCATAAGACTCTTTTCCAATTCCAATAGAATCCTCATAGAGACCTCGTCTCTTCAGAGATGCAATCATCTTCAACTTCCATTCTGAATATCTTGTGAATGGGGTGAGAAGAGGGACTGATGAGTCCATTCGAAGTTGTACCTGTTAAAACCTGAAAATCACAAAAAAAGGGGCATCATAAGGTTGGACAACCTGCACATTTTAGGCTTTCATCACACCCAGCATAGTTTATCAAGCAAGCTTGGCCAACAATTTCCTTACTTGGGGTATTAAGTGGTAAGCCTTGGCTTCTGGTGCAGTGTTGGAATTTTTGAGCTTTGCTCAATTTTTCATGAAAGATCTATCAAAAACCTTGTTTTTGAGATATCTGAGCTTTGTCCCACCATGAGATCTGATACCATATTAATTTTCCATAGTGGTTAGGAACTGAAAACACAATCTCACAAAGAATACAGACAAATATGCATAAAATTGGCAAAATGGTGCTGCAATGGAAGTAGCAGCTCTGTATTATCAAATGAAAGAATGATGATACAATACAATGACCATGCCATATGCATGAATGCCAATACAATTCGAATTCCCAAGGAGGTCATTTGAATTGAATGAGTGAGTCTAGCTTAACTGAATGTAAGCCACAGTAAACACTCAAGTTAACCACTGATCAAAACCCTAATTGACTCAACTGAATCCTAACTAAAGTTGGAGTGCAATAAATGACTAATTATAACTGAAAGTATCTCAGACACATGTCACTACAAGCCAACCAACAAGTGGTAGCACATCAATGACTCCAATGAACCCCGATGAGGTTAACTAAAGTGTAACTGACCATCAGAAGTGGTTGGAGGCGCCCCTGTTGACTCTAGTTCATTAAATATTAATTAAATAATCAATTTAATGAAAGGAGGCAACTTCACTTCTCTATTTAACTGATTGTAACCATCAGTTGTCAATTAAGTGCATTTATGACACTCAGATCACCCTCGGAGTGCTCCAGTTAGCCTCCCCGAATGAAGGAGAAGGATTAGTTGGCCTCCTTGACTGAAGTTAGGCATGGGTGTGCTCAGACTGATGTCATACAGTGCTCCTCTGATGTCAATTAAGTTAATAAAACTTAGGATAGTGGTTTAGCTAGGCCAAATTGACCAAAATGAGTGTGTATGGTGGTAAATGTATCCAACACAACCTTCAACAAAAGAAGAAGGAGAAAGGAGAGAAGACACATCTCGCGAAGAAGGTGGAATATTCACAAGAGGTTGGTGTTCTCGTGAAGGAGAATTAACATCCGAGACAAAAGGTGGGATTGGAATCACCGGGATATAGAATAACCATATAATTAATCCTATAGTCAATATGGGAAGACTCAAGGTGGCCATGATAGGAGGACCAATATTTACAAATTAATGAAAAACAAAAGGTTCCCCTTGAGAAGGGACCTCTTGGTTGGTAGTACAAGAAGGCATAGCCATATATATATAACAAATTTATCTCTCTTTCTAAGACTCTTAACTATACAGGAAACAAGATATTCTCAATCTAAAGCAACAAGAAAACATGTGAAAGGAGGGGATAAAGAGTTAGGATCCTCACGAGATTGTCAAACCATCACAACTCGCTATATACCGCAAGGTCCAATAGTAGAGAACGACAAGGAGGATTGGGATTGTACCCTTTCCTAAATACCCGAATACCTAGATGGTACATGCCTATTAATCTCCCCGAGTGCTATTATTAGTGTATTGCGATGATATGACGGTTAAAGTGTTTTTCTTAGTTGGTCTCAGGATCCCTAAAAGTGTCTCCCGATATACACAAAGTATGTGGGATCTCAAATTCGTAGTAGTGTTGTATAATGCACAACCATTCAAAAAGGGCCTTCCTATATACTTTTTAGTACGTGAAGTACCTTTCGATATATATACCACAAGGGTACATGAAAGGTCATTCGATATACCAACAATACATGGAAGAACCACATGATCCCCGAGATGCATTGCACGCAAATAGCGACAACTCCTACGTTTAAAGACATCGAAATGTGTCTCTAACCTATCACACTTTTCTAAATATTATTAACCTAAACTCATGCTTAATTTTATCTTTTACGGTTAAGTGAATGCATGGAAAGTTAGACCTCACCCAAAACCATGCAAGTATTTTCCATTCAATGAAAACTATATATGGATAGGAGAGAGATATTTTCTTTTCCCAAAACAAATATTAAAATATAAACACAATCTCTCAATCACCCACACAATTCAATTCTCAAATTCGAAAGAACTCAAACCAAAACCAAAACATGCACACAAAAATGAAATGCAAATTTTCCAATTTCAATGAATACTATCTATAGAAAGAAGCAAGAGGTTTCAAGCAAAGCAACAAATGTAAAATCCAATGCAAGAAACATAAACTCTTTTTTGCATGCAAAGAGAATATAAATCAAAGAGACTACATAATATACAATTCATGTCCCCCACCTGGTCATTAGGGGGAATTGTTTTTAAAAAATACACTTCATTTTCCTCAAAAAGTAAGCCAAAAAATACTACACAAAGAGGAAGAAATAGATATGGAGATCAAAATTCACTCCAAGACATAGTCTATACTTCCATAACTAAAAAATGCATCCAAAAATAAAATTTTAAAGTGGATTATAAAGTACTTACCTTGTACCGTGCTTTGTCAGCTCAGTAAAGAGAGTTACAGTCTGATCACCGCACTTTGTCAACAGGAACAGAGTGGTGGCACCGCTCTCTATATACTAGAAATATGCAGTGGCACCTCTATTTTCTTCAAGGAAAGGTGCGATGACAACTCCATTTACACTACCCAGGTGCGGTGGCCAAAAGAGACTTTGAAATCACACACAGATGGAAAAGAAAAGTGTTACAGCTTAGTTACTTGATCCAAATAACATATGAAAGTAAGAATCTAGCAACATTAGAGGTAAATGAAGGCAGATCCAACAATTTCAAACCAAATCTATCTAGTTCATTTTTACACCGAAATATCGTCACCATCATGTTATGAGATAGGTATTCCCTTGTCTGCTCCAATCCCTCAAATTTTTCCCTAGAGAAATGAAAGGAAGAAATTATCCTCTTGCAATTTTCCTTGTTTTTAGCCAGTAACGTTGCTTCTCCATTGATGAAAAGTGTTACCTAAGCCAGCAACGCTCCTTTTACACAGAAAAATATCGGTGCCACCACTCTTTCCCTTAATTTAAAGGGTGTTACCCCATCAACACCACTTGTTTTCTTCATTAAAGGAGCGGTGCTCGAGTTTTCAAGAAAAAAAGAGAATATTCGAGAGGCTTTTCGAAGCTTGCCTTCATGGACCCTCATCCCTATGGTTTATGACCAGTTGGAGCTCGAGATCCTTAATTTTTGGATCTTCTCTCCACCTCACCCATGAGATCCTCATCCATACCTATTCTCCCATGCCTTTAAATACTGGTTCATCCCCCATGGGAGGGAGGAGGAATAATTGTGTTGAATACCGAAACTCTATCAAAACAATTCTTGAGCTATTGGAGGCAAGGTGAAGTCAGAGGCAAGGATTCATTGGAAGGAGCATCGCAACACTAAGGAGATGGTTATAAGCTTTCTTCTTCATCTTTAATGAAAAGTTGGTTCCTTTCCCATAAACTTTATTTTGTTTTGATCATGTTGTTTATTACTGGATTCCTTTGTCACTAGTATAGAACTGTGGATTATATTCTGGTGCCTTTGATATTTCTTATCTAGTTAATGTATTTATGCAGGTACATCCATGGATACTTATCACCATAGGAGACATCCATGTCATACTTCAGAATAGCCAAAAGCCTCATTCTAGATGTCTACACCTTATAGGGGAATTCTTCCATCCTTTGTCTCTCAATTGTTCTTGATCTGAACCATTCATACTAGAGGAACAACTCTTGTCTGCAAGAGGTGCAATATAACTAGAAACATTCACAAGAAGATATGATCTATGAACTAAAATTGAAAATTGAAGATGAATTTGAATCAAAACCAAGAAACTGATATATCTCCCCATCATAGTCGCCTCTTTTGCTACAGGAAATTCTCAGCCAGTGCTGATAGAGGTTGTTTCCCTAACATGAAACACTCAACACTAGAACAAAACAAATACAATATATAGAAACTTCCCCCAGGATTGAATAAACTCTTGAATTGGATGTTCTTCTTACCTTCCATGGGTTGCAAAGGTTTGATCCTTGAATTGATTGATCTATGTGGATAACTTGCAAGAGACACAACAAAACACAAACCAAGATAAGAGTAAGAAGATAGCTTAAAATACTATGTTAAAGACCAAGGAATTAAACAACAAACATGACATGATAATCACACATACAAGTGATTGTGGGAAAGAAACTATATTTGTATTAAAAGTACAAAAAGGGAGAGTTTACAACCAATGCCTTGGTGTTGAGAACTCTTCTCATGAGGGGTAAGCTAGTAAATAAAGGCATGAGAGGATAGTATAAGTTGACCATTCCATGAGAGAGGTGGAGGGGTGATCCTAGGATGATGGATCTAGAGCTCCAGGTGTCTTGAACCATAGGGATGAGGCTCCACAAATGCAAGCTTCAAGAAGCCTCTTGAAGTTTCATGTTTTTCCTTCATAAGTCAAGCACTGTGCCTTGTTTTTAAGGAGAAAATGCATCACCAAGTGGGCATCGCATCTTTTGCATGGGAAATAGATGGTGGCACCACTTTCCGCAGATGGAAAATAAGTGTTATTGATATGGGTACTGCAGCTTGTCCACATGTAAAGTGCAATATGGCCAAAACTATGAAATTGTTCATGTTTGCTCATTTCCAACTTCAACCTTTGAGGATTTCAAGGCAAATACTAATATTTTTGTCCCACAACATGATGCTGACGAGAATTAGGTATAACACATTGTATTGTTGAAGGTTGAAGGACTTGTAATGAGTTTTTAAGACACTGTAATGGGGATTAAAGATTGATCTATGCTTACACAACATAAGACCTTATCCTATTGCTCATCTTTGTCCTGATATAGCTCATAAATCATGGTTGAGGGTTTTCAAATATCTTGAGGGACTATGGAGCGAGGGGAGTCACAAATCACTAGGTAGAGTAGATATAAGGGGAAGTTTAGATGGAGAAATGTGTAGTTATGGTATTCTCATGGTGTTCAGAAGGGAGAAATAATATGTTCTAGTTCATCTATTTATAAGTATTTTTAGTATGTGATACCTATTCCATTGCGTCTGGAATGTTGTTTCCTGTAAGGAACACTTTTTTTTCATTGAAAATGGTTTCCATTTGACTTAGATATAGTTTTTTTTGAGTGGCAGTGTTCTAGATGTTGAGATGATCGCACCATACCTTTTGGTTTGATAGTACCTCTCCTATGGATATATGGCCTCAGCTTGGGGATGACTATGATGTTGAAATATGCATGAGAATGGCATGTCTACAACTAGGTGGAACGTTTTCCTGTTGAAGCTAGTTTCCCCTTTAAAAGAT
Organism: Pseudotsuga menziesii; assembly: GCA_001517045.1. NCBI lineage: Eukaryota > Viridiplantae > Streptophyta > Pinopsida > Pinales > Pinaceae > Pseudotsuga > Pseudotsuga menziesii. The sequence goes on from LPNX011130493.1 coordinate 512,675, forward strand.
GAGTATTTTGTTATGAGATTACTCATTGTATTTTATGAAGTATATGTACTCACGGATCTTAATTTTATATTTGTTATATTGTTTTAGGTGGAAGTCAATAGATATGATGTTATTGTGGTAGATATGTTGTTTATATGGAATTCAATAGAATTTATTTTATTGTTGTACATCTGATTTTATATGGAAGCTGGTGGATCTGATTTTATCTTCATTATAGATTATATTTTGATATTGTCTATATAATTGTAGATAATAGATTATGAATATGATTTTATTATTGTTTACATGGATGTAGGTGGCAAACATAAGATGTGATTTTATTATCATTTATATCGATGTAGATGGGAACCCTCATATCTGGTTTTGTTTATGTTATTATGGTTGTAAGTGGTAGTCAATAAAGATGATCTTTAATACTGTTAATATGGTTGATTGTGGAAGCCTATAGATTTTCTTAATTATATTGCTTATGGTAGCTTACAAAAATGATTTTATTGATGAAATTTATGGATGTAATAAATATTATAATTTATGTTTCTATTCCAAGAATGGAATCTCATGAATGAGTAACTCTTATACTAATTCAAGTTGGATTGGGAGGAATTCGGATTATCCTCTTATGGTTTGAGTCACCCCAATGAATTTGAGTTACCTCTCTTGGGAATTGGAATGGCTATAGAAGTGATTCGAATTGACTCTATTTCACTCGTATTCTCTCTCTATTATCTCTCCAGTGAAATAGAATGCTCTCTTATATGGGAAAACATTCTATTAAGAAGGAGATGCATTGCATTACATAAAATTCTCAGCTAGTGCAGACATAGGTTGTTTCCCTACCATGAAATACTCCACACTAGAACAAAAACAACTAGAAGATATAGAAACTTCCCCTAGGATTGAATAAACTCTTGAATTGAGTGATCTCCTTACCTTCCATAGGATGCAAAGGTTTGATCCTTGAAGTGCTTGATCTATGCGGATAACCTGCAAGAGACACAACAAAGCACAAACCAATATAAGAGTAACAAGATAACTTAAAATCCTATGTAAAAGACCAATGAATTAAACAACAAACACAACATGATAATCAGCCATACAAATTCTTGTGGGAAATAAACTATATTTGTATTAAAAGTACAAAGAGGGAGAGTTTACAACCAATTCCTTGGTGTTGATAACTCTTCTCAAATGAGACTTTCCTCAAAGCCTTAAGCTCGCAAACTAATCACCTAAGAGTCTGACTGAATTTGGCTAGAATTTGAATGCAATAACACATTCTTCCTCCTCTAACCCATGAGGGGTAAGATAGTATATAATGAGAGGATAGGATAAGTTGAGGATTCCATGGGAGAGGTGGAGGGGTGATCCTAGGATGATGGATCTTGAGCTCTAGGTGTCTTGAACCATAGGGATGAGGCTCCACGAAGGAAAGCTTTGACAAGCCTCTCAAACCTTCCTTTTTTTCCATCATAAGTTGAGCATCGTGCCTTGTTTAAGGAGAAAATGAGTCACCAAGTGGGAACCACACCTTATGCATGGAAAATAGGCAGTGGCACCACTTTTTGTAGATGGAAAATAAGCGTTACTGATATGGGTACCACAGCTTGTCCACAGGTAAAGTGCAATGGTGGACAAAACTATGAAATTGTTCCTCCTTGCTCATTTCCAACTTCAACCTTTGAGGATTTCAAGGAAAATACTGAGACTTTTGTCCCACAACATAATGTTGACGAGAATTAGGTATAACAGATCACCCTCCAAAGCATGAGGCTAGAGGGAATAGGTAGGAAAATGCTTTGTAGGAACACTTTATCATTTCGATACAATAGTCCAAAGACCAGAAATATTAAACAAACAAGTTCATCCTGCACTACATTTACACTTTGATGCAGATTCATATGACTCATGACATGGTTCTCGACCAATACAACGCATATCCATGTGAGACATAAACAATCGTGGCTACTAGAATACAATGTAGATCCATGTGAGGGAGACTCAAATTTGGACACAGATACCAGATATACAATGTAGATCTATGTGATTAGGACAAAATTCTAAGCACAACAATGACCATACAAATGTGGATCCATGCTACGACTCATACAAATACTCAATCGCAACCTGGGGAAAGCGATGAGCGCTTTAATAAATACCAAAGGTCTTTGTCTCATCTTCAACAAAGTATGATTATATCCATAAGAATACATATCTTGGAGTCGAACATGGTAGAAACCAATTGATTACCACTCAACGATGAAAACCTTTAACAAGTGTGAGGGAGATCACCATTAATGTTGATGATTCCCAAGGTACCCCAATACATACCTCTGAATGTGATAAGATGGACTAACATTGAACACTTAGCTGAATATTTTGATCAAAGGTCAATGATGTAAACCTATTGTTGAAAGTAAGAATATATGTCATTGATGTATACAGATCTTAGGGAATTTCTTCGTTTCTAAGACTAATTCCTGGAAGATGCGTTGAAGTTGACAGGAAAAGTCTCGTCGAAGGAGGTCCATGATGAATCCCACATCAATGACATGAAACTCAAAACAAAGTTCTGTAATTTGAGTATGAAGTAACCACAGGATTGACTCAAAGGTAACTAACATAAAAGTAGTTTTGACTACAGAGGGTAACTCTCAACACAACTTTCCTTTGAACATTAAGCGGCACGACCGAAGACTTGGAAGAATTGACTTGACGAGGTAGATACCAAGACATAATATGACTCATGAAAGTGGATCGACTCATAAACAAGATGAATACCCAACTATTTGAATGAAATGCAGACATGTGCCATGTTCAAAGGTGACTAAAACTACCATTATTACAAATTAAATATAACTCCCTTCCCTTAATTTCCCCATCATGATTGATGAGTGCCTCTTAACCGTTTTAAGGAGTTCAAAGAGGGTAACAAAAAATCATTACATCTTATCCTAAGTAAGTATATTCTCATATGTTTTCCAAAACTAAGAAAGTAGGAGTTCGTTCCCAAAAAGGGTCTCTCATTGTTTAGCTTAACGATTCCATTGAAAGAAAACTCAACGTCATTCATGTTTAGAGACTCTGAATGAAATTGAAGAAGACTCCAAAAGGTCCTTTTTTCATAAAAGTTAGTCTCTGACGCCCAAAAAAAGTATGAAATAATACCTTGGAGAACTCTTCTAACCAACGACTAGAGTGTACCTTTTTGTAAATAGTCATTTCAAACCGAAAAAGGGATAAACTACCATCTAAAAGATGACCTCTCAAGTACTTTTATGAGCATGAAATCGGCAATTTCACTCAGCAATATTTTCACATTTTAAGTCTCAGAAAAGATCTTAAAGAGGACTCTATCAGGGTTTCTTTTTTGTGAAGAGTTTAATGAGCCCGAAAAAGTGACAAAAGTATACTCGAAACCTTTGTACTAATGTTGAATGAGCACGAATATGGTTTCAAGAGTGCTTGTAACCTTTTCATGTTTGAATCTAGAGCACAAAAAAGAGATAAAGTAAGCTCAAACCATTTTTCATGTTTTAACCAGTGCACAAAAAAATGTAAAAAGTAAGCTCAACACCATCTTACTATTTTTAACAAGCTCGAATATCAGTTGAAAGAATTATTAGGGTATTTTCTTCATTTTTTAATGAGCTTTCAACAAAGAATAAATTGTGCTCAAAATTTTGGTTCATGGATAAGCGAGCTCGAAACCAAGGAGAAAGCATGCTCATCACGAGTCTATTCAGTAGTATTTTCCCAATGTGATGTTCATAGGTCGTTACTTTCCCCTAGTAAAACTATCCAATGACTCAAATTCAACATAAAGAGGTTGAATACATGCCCCCCAAGCTTCATTTGATATTCCTACTCTTTTTCTTTACTAAACATAAAACCTTGGTCTACTACTAATAAAAGGTTCACCAAAGACCAAGGAAGAAAGAGGACCTAATGACAGATGAAATGAAGGTTCAATTCCTAGAAATGGTGGAAGACTCACTTCAAAGGGATGACCTGTTTCATTTTTATACAAGCTTGAAACAGAAAAGAACAACGCTTGAAGGATGGTTTTATTTTTACACAAGCTTCAAACCAAAAGGTAAAGTATGATTGAGGTTAGTTTTATTTTCAAACGAGCTTAAAACTATAAATAAATTATGTTGAAGGCTACCTATTTCATTTTTTAATGATATTGACACAGAAAGGAAACTATGCTCACTTCAGCTCTTAGCCAACATGATGTCCATAGTTTGGTAGGTTTCCCCCATTACATAAAAAGATAGAGCCTTAACTCCATCATGTTGTCCAGATACTGGAGGCATGCCCCCCAAGCTTCCCCATGATGGGAAGAAGTTATCGATTTACAAATGACTAAACTCTAACCTGATGTATAGAGCCGACAGACATGTCCGACGAAGGCAAAGGAACCACAAGAACGTGTGGTACATTCGGGGAATTATGATGACTAGGAGTCATACGATGATTAGGTTTAACAAAGAAAATTTGATCAATGGTCACAATATTCCCATCATGGGGAAAATGAATCACTCAAAAGAGGGTGGACACTACAGATTTCATGGTGTAAACATAATCCCGTCCAAGGAGAAGATTAAAATCTAAAGGACCTTGGACTACCATAACATCAATGCAAATAGGTTTCCCTTCCAATGTAATAATAAAATGAGGAAGGATACCTAAAGATGCAGTAGGTCTTCTATTAAAATCCAGTATCTAGTCAAAATTTGGTAGAAGCTGAGGAGAACCTATATCTTTCCAAGCAGTTCAGGATAGAATACCAACAGAGGCACCTTCATCAACAATAGTGTGAAGCATGATACTAGCAGTAACTTGCATATATATCTAGAAAGGAACACTCGAAGGAATAATAGGTTATGTTAGATTACTCCAATCAAAGGAAACAACCTCAGTACTTGGTGATGATTCTATTGAAATAGACAGGATTTCCTTTTGTGTAGAACAATATGAACGAACTACGAAAACGTTATATGTTTTCATTCCACTCTCAATAGGAAGCGAGGGACAATGAATATTGTGTCAAAGTGACTACTTCAGTATTAACAATCTCGAGTGAAAGTGTTTGATCGGGTGGAGAATACATCGACTCGACAACTTGAACTTCACTCTTCAAAGAAAGAGTGGGATCAACTATGGATGAAACCGAATTGACCACTTGGTCAACTAGTGATGAGTCAAGAGACAAGTTACAATAACTTGTTGGAATCCATTGATGTGGAACAGTAATATATTCCAATAACTTTGAAGCTTCATCCATGTGAGGACAAAGGTAAGTAAGGTGCATTTCCTTACACAACAAAAAACGAAATATGACTTTTCCTTTTCGACTCTTAACCACAAAGTCACTGGTTGATGGAGTATTATCAGTATGATAACCAAATTTTGATGACACAAGGTGTTGGGATCCACTAGACCAGACTTCCAAACCTTGGGAAAGACTAAGACAATCCTTTATAAGGTGATCACCCTTGCAAAGTCTGCAAGGGAATTTTGGCTTACGAGTAATTTTTGTAGGTATTCCAACACTCTCACTAGAAAGAGTAGTTGGTTGAGATTTGATTTCTCATTTGTCTTTATTCTTCTTCTTCTTCTTATCCACTTGATTACTAGTACTACAACCTTCAATAGGAGAAGAAGGAGAAAGGGGAGAAGACACATCTGGTGAAGAAGGTGGAAGATTCACAAGAGGTTGGTGTTATTGTGAAGGAGAATTAAAATCTGAGACACAAGGTGGGATTGGAATCACCGGGATATAGAATAACCATATAGGTAATCCTATAGTCAATCTAGGAAGACTCAAGGTGGCGATGATAGGAGGACCAATATTTCCAAATTAGAAACAAAAGGTTCCCTTTGAGAAGGGACCTCTTGGTTGGTAGTACTAGAATGCATAGCCATGTATATATAACAAATTTATCTCTCTTTATAAGACTCTTAACTGTACAGGAAACAATATATACTCAATCTAAAGCAACAAGAAAACATGTGAAAGGAGAGGATAAAGAGTTAGGATCCTCACGGGATTGTCAAACCATCACAACTCACTATATACCATAGGGTCCAATAGTAGAGAACCACAAGGAGGATTGGGACTGTATCCTTTCCTAAATACTCGACTACCTAGATGGTACATGCCTAATAATCTCCATGAGTGTTGTTATCGGTGTATTGTGATGATATGACGGTTAAATTTTTTTTCTTATTTGGTCTCAGGGTCCCTAAAAGTGTCTCCCGACATACACAAGGTACGTGGGATCTCAAATCCATAGTAGTGTTGTATAATGCACAACCATTCGAAAAGGGTCTTCCTATTTACTGTTGAGTACATGAAGTACCTTTCGATATACCACAAGGGTACGTGAAAGGTCATTCGATATACCAACAATGCATGGAAGAACCACATGATCCTTGAGATGCATTACACGCAAATAGAGACAGATCCTATGTTTAAAGACATCAGAATGTGTCTCTAACCTATCACACCTTTCTAAAGATTATTAACCTAGACTACTACTTAATTTTATCTTTTATGGTTAGGTGAATGCATGGAAAGTTGGACCTCACTCAAAACCATGCAAGTATGAGTATGAAAGTATTTTCCATTAAATGAAAAATATATATGGATAGGAGAGAGATATTTTCTTTTGCCAAAACAAAGATTAAAATATAAACACAATCTCTCAATCACCCACACAATTCAATGATCAAATTCTAAAGAACTCAAACCAAAACCAAAACATGCACACGAAAATGAAATGCAAATTTTCCAATTTCGATGAATACTATCTACATAAAGGAGCAAGAGGTTTCAAGCAAAGCAACAAATGTAAAATCCAATGCAAGAAACATAAACTCTTCTTTGCATGCAAAGAGCATATAAATCAAAGAGACTATGGAATATATAATTCATGCCCCCCTGGCCATGAGGGGGAATTGTTTTTCAAAAATACACTTCATTTTCCTCAAAACGTAAGCCAAAAAATACTACACAAAGAGGAAGAAACAAATCTGGAGATCAAAAATCACTCCGAGACATAGTCTATAATTCTGTAACTAAAAAAAGCATCCAAAAATAAAATTTCAAACTGGATTATAAAGTACTTACCTGGTATCGCGCTTTGTCGGCTCAGTAAAGAGAGTTACCGCTAAGCACCGCACTTTGTCAACAGGAACAGAGTGGTGGCACCACTCTTTGTATACTAGAAAGATGCAGTGGCACCACTATTTTCCTCAAGAAAAGGTGCGATGACCACTCCATTTACACTACCCAGGTGTGGTGTCCAAAAGATACTTTGAAATCACACAGAAGCGAAAAAGAAAATTGTTACAACTCAATTACTTGATCCCGATAACATATGAAAGAAAGAATCTGAAGCATTAGAGGTAGATGAAGGAAAATATAACAATTTCAAACCAAATCTATCTAGTTCATTGTTACACCAAAATCCTGTCACCATCATGTTATGAGATAGGTATTCCCCTGTCTGCTCCAATCCCTTAAAGTTTTCCCTAGAGAAACGAAAGGAAGAAATTATCCTCTTGCAAAATTCCTTGTTTTGATCCAGTAACATTGCTTCTCCATTGATGAAAAGCGTTACCTAAGTCAGAAATGCTCCTTTTAAATGGAAAAAGAGCAGGGCCACTGCTCTTTCCCTTCATTGAAAGGGGGTTACCCCCTCAACATCGCCTGTTTTCTTCATTAAAGGAGCGGTGCTCTAGTTTTCAAGGCAAAAAAAAGAAGCTTCGAGAGGCTTCTCGAAGCTTGCCTTCGTGGATCCTCATATCTATGGTTTAGGACCAGCTGGAGCATGAGATCCATAATTTTTGGATCTTCTATCCATCTCACCCATGATATCTTCAACTAAACCTATCCTCCCATGCCTTTAAATACTGGCTCATCCTGCATGCGAGGGAGGAGGAAAAATTGTGTTGAATACCCAAACTCTGTCAAAATAATTGTTGAGCTATTGGAGGCAAGGTGAATTCAGAAGCAAGGATTCATTAGAAGGAGTGTCATAACACTAAGGTGATGGCTGTAAGATTTCTTCTTCATCTTTAATGCAAAGTTGGATCATTTTCCATAAACTGTATTATGTTTTGATCATGTTGTTTATTACTGGATTCCTTAGTCACTAGTATAGAACTGTGGATTATATTTCGATTCCTTTGATATTGCTTGTCTAGTTAATGTGTTTGTGTAGGTACATCCGTGGAGACTTATCACCATAGGAGACACCCATGTCATACTTCAAAAAAACCAAAGGCCTCATTCCATATGTCTGCACCTTCTAGGGGAAGTCTTCCATCCTTTGTCTCTCATTTGTTCTAGATCTGAACCATTCATACTAGAGGAACAACTCTTGTCCACAAGAGGTGCAATATTCCTAGCAACATTTACAAGAAGATATGATCTATGAACAAAAATTGAAAATTGAAGATGATTTTGAATCAAAACCAAGAATCTGATCTATCTCCCCATCGGAGTCACCACTTTTGTTACAGGAAATTCTCAGCCAGTGCTGACAAAGGTTGTTTCCCTAGCATGAAACACTCAACACTAGAATAAAACAACTACAATATATAGAAAATTCCCCTAGGATTGAATAAACTCTTGAATTGAATTTTATTCTTACCTTCCATGGGCTGCAAAGGTTCGATCCTTGAATTGATTGATCTATGCGGATAACCTATAAGAGACACAACAAACACAAACCAATATAAGAGGACTAAGATAGCTTAAAATCATATGTTAAAGACCAAGGAATTAAACAACAAACATGACATGATAATCAGAGATACAAATGCTTGTGGGAAAGAAACTATATCTCTATTAAAAGTACTAAGAGGGATATTTTACAACCAATGCCTTGGTGTTGAGAACTCTTTTCAAAGGAGCATTTCCTCAAAGCCTTAATCTTTCCTACTAATCACCTAATATTTTGACTGAATTTGGCTAGAATTTGGATGCAATAACACATGAGAAGTAAGCTAGTTTATAAAGGCATGAGAGGATAGGATAAGTTGAGGATTCCATGGGAGAGGTGGAGGGGTGATCCTAGGATGATGGATCTCGAGCTCTAGGTGTCCTGAACCATAGGGATGAGGCTCCAAGAATGCAATATTCAAGAAGCCTCTTGAAGATTTATGTTTTTCCTTCATAAGTTGAGCACCGTGCATTGTTTAAGGAGAAAATGTGTTACCAAGTGGGCACCGCACCTTTTGCATGGGAAATAGGTGGTGGCACCTCTTTCTACAAATGGAAAATAAGTATTATTGATATGGGTACTGCATCTTGTCTACAGGTAAAGTGCGGTGGTGGCCAACACTATGACATTGTTCATCCTTTCTCATTTCCAACTTCAACCTTTGAATATTTCAAGGAAAATACTGATATTTTTGTCCCGCAACATGATGTTGATGAGAATTAGGTATAACACATTGTATTGCTAAAAGTTGAAGGACTTGTAATGAGTTTTTAAGACACTGTAATGGGGATTAAAGATTGATCTATGCTTACACAACATAAGACCTTATCCTATTGCTTTTCTTTGTCCTGATATAGCTCATAAATCATGGTTGAGGGTTTTGATATCTTGAGGGGCTATGCAATGAGGGGAATCACAACTCACTAGGTAGAATAGATATAAGGGAAAGTTTAGATGGAGAAACATGTAGTTATGGTATTCTCATGGTGTTCAGAAGGGAGAAATCATATGTTCTATTTCATCTATTTATAAGTATTTTTAGTATGTCATACCTATTCCATTGTGTCTGGAATGTTGTTTCCTGTAAGGAACACTTTTTTTTCATTGAAAATGGTTACCATTTGACTTAGATATAGTTGTTTTTAGTGGCAATGTTCTAGATGTTGAGATGATCGCACCATACCTTTTGGTTTGAGAGTACTTCTCCTATGGATATATGGCCTCAGCTTGGGGGTGACTATGATGTTGATATATCCATGAGAATGGCATGTCTACGGCTAGGTGGAACTTTTTCCTACTGAAGCTAGTTTCCCCTTTAAAAGATGAGTATTTTGTTTTGAGAGTATTCATTGTATTTTATGAAGTATATGTACTCATGGATCTTATTTTTATCTCTGTTATATTGTTGTAAGTGGAATTCAATAGATATGATGTTATTGTGGTAGATATGTTGTTTATATGGCATTCGATAGAATTTACTTTATTGTTGTACATCTGATTTTATATGGCAGCTGGTGGATCTGATTTTATCTTCGTTATAGATTATATTTTGATATTGTCTATATAATTTTAGATGATATATTATGAATATTATTTTATTATTTTTTACATGAATGTAGGTGGCAAATATAAGATCTAATTTTTTTATCATTTATATCGATGTAGATGGAAACCCTCGTATATGGTTTTGTTTATGTTATTATGGTTGTAAGTGGTATTCAATAAATATTATTTTTAATACTTTTAATATGGTTGAATGTGGCAGCCTATAGATTTGCTTAATTATATTGCTTATGGTAGCTTACAGAAATGATTTTATTGATGAAATTTATGGATGTAATAAATATTATAATTTATGTTTCTATTCCAAGAATGGAATCTCATGAATGAGTAACTCTTATACTAATTCAAGTTGGATTGGGAGGAATTCGGGTTATCCTCTTATGGTTTGAGTCACCTCAAAGAATTTAAGTTACTTCTCTTGGGTATTTGAATGGCTATAGAAATGATTCGAATTGACTCTATTTCACTCTTATTCTCTCTCTATGATATCTCCAGTGCAATAGAATTCTCTCTTATATGGGAAAACATGCTCTTGAGTAGGAGATGCATTGTGTTACCTAAAATTCTCAGCCAGTGCAGACATAGGTTGTTTCCCTAGCATGAAATACTCAACACTAGAACAAAACAACTACAAGATATAGAAAATTCCCCTAGGATTGAATAAACTTTTGAATTGAATGCTCTTCTTACCTTCCACGAGATGCAAAGGTTTGATCCTTGAAGTTCTTGATCTATGCGGATAACTTGCAAGAGACACAACAAATCACAAACCAATGTAAGAGTAACAAGATAACTTAAAATCCTATGTAAAAGACCAAGGAATTAAACAAAAAACACAACATGATAATCATCCATACAAATTCTTGTGGGAAAGAAACTATATTTGTATTAAAAGTACAAAGAGGGAGAGTTTACAACCAATTCCTTGGTGTTGAGAACTCTTCTCAAATGAGACTTTCCTCAAAGCCTTAAGCTTTCCTACTAATCACCTAAGAGTCTAACTGATTTTGGCTAGAATTTGGATGCAATAACACATTCTTCCTCCTCTAACCCATGAGGGGTAAGATAGTATATAAAGGCATGAGAGGATATGATAATTTGAGGATTCCATGGGAGAGATGGAGGGGTGATCCTAGGATGATGGATCTCGTGCTCCAAGTGTCTTGAACCATAGGGATGAGGCTCCACGAAGGCAAGCTTTGAGAAGCCTCTCGAACCTTCCTTTTTTTCCATCATAAGTCGAGCACCATGCCTTTTTCTAGGATAAATGGATTCAACAAGTGAGCACCACACCTTTTTCATGGAAAATAGGTAGTGGCACTGTTTTTTGTAGATGGAAAATAAGCATTACTGATATGGGTACCACAACTTGTCCACATGTAAAGTGCGGTGGTGGCAAAAACTATGAAATTGTTCCTCCTTGCTCATTTCCAACTTCAAAATTTGAGGATTTCAAGGAAAATACTGATACTTTTGTCCCACAACATAATGCAAACGAGAATTAGGTATAACAGATTGCCCTCCAAACCATGAGGCTAGAGGGAATAGATGGAAAAGGATTTGTAGGAACAATTTATCAATTTGATACAATAGTCCAAAGATCAGAAATCTTGAACAACCAAGGTCATCCTACACTACATTTACACTTTGATACAAATTCATATGACTCACGACATGGTTTTTGACCAATACAATGCAGATCTATGTGAGACATAAACAATCATGACTACTAGAATACAACGTAGATCCATGTGAGGGAGACTCAAATTTGGACATAGCTACCAGATATACAATGTAGATCTATGTCATTAGGACAAAAATATGAGCACAACCACAACCATACAAATGTGGATCCATACTACGACTCATACAAATACTCCATCACAACCCGGGGAAAGCAATGAGTGCTTTAATAAATACCCAGGGTCTTCGTCTCATCTTCAACAAAGTACAATTCTATCCATAAGAGTACATGTCTTGGAGTCGAACATGGTAGAAACCACCTTATTACCGGTCAATGATGAAAACCATTAACAAGTGCGAGGGAGATCACCATTAATGTTGATGATTCCCAAGGTACCCCAATACAAACCTTCGAATGTGAATAGATGGACTGACATTGAACACTCAGTTGAATATTTTGATCAAAGATCAATGATGTAAACCTATTGTCGAAAGAGAGGAGCATATTTGTCAACGATGTACAGATATCAAGGTATTGCTTCGTTTCTAAGACTAATTCATGGAATATGCGTTGAAGTCGACAGGAACAGTCTCGTCGAAGGAGGTCCATGATGAATCCCACATAAATGACATGAAACTCAAAACAAAGTTCTGTAATTTGAGTATGAAGTAACCACAGGATTGACTCAAAGGTAACTGACATAAAAGTAGTTTTGACTGCATAGGTTAACTCTCAACACAACTTTCCTTTGAACACTAGGCAGCACGACCGAAGACTTGGCAAAATTGACTTGACGAAGTAGATACCAAGACATAATATGACTCATGAAAGTGGATTGACTCATAAACAAGATGAATACCCAACTATTTGAATGAAATGTAGAAATGTGCCATGTTCAAAGGTGACTAAAACTACCACTATTACAAATGAAATATAGCTCCCTTCCCTTAATTTCCCCATCATGATTAATGAGTGCCTCTTAACCATTTTAACGAGTTCAAAGAGGGTAACGAACACTCATTGAATATTATCCTAAGATAAGTATATTCTCATATGTTTTCCAAGAATAAGAACGGAGGATTTCTTTCCCAAAAACGTTCTCTCAGTGTTTAGCTTAATGATTCCATTGAAATAAAACTCGACGTCATTCATGTTTAGAGAGTCTGAACAAAATTGAAGAAGACTCTGAAAGGTCCTTTTTTCATAAAATTTAGTCTCTGAGGCCCAAAAAAAGTATAAAATACTACCTTGGAGAACTCTTCTAGCCAACAAATAGAGTGTACCTTTTTCGTAAATAGTCAATTCAATCCGAAAAAGGGATAAACTACCGTCGGAAAGATGACCTCTCAACTAATTTTACAAGCGTGAAAGGGACAAGTTCACTCGGCAATCTTTTCACATTTTAAGAGTCAAAAAAGAGCTTAACGAGGACTCTATCAAGGTTTCTTTTTTGTGAAGAGTTTAATTAGCCTGAAAAAGTGATAAAAGTATACTCGAAACCTTTTTACTAATGTTGAATGAGCACAACTATGGTTTCAAGAGTGCTCATAACCTTTTCATGTTTGAATCTACAACACAAAAAAGTGATATAGTAAGCTCAAACCATTTTTCATATTTTAACCAGAGCACAAAAAAATTTAAAAAGAAATATCAACACGATCTTACTGCTTTTAACAAGCTCGAATATCAGTTGAAAGAATTCTTAGGGTATTTTCTTAATTTTTTAATTAGCTTTCAACAGAGAATAAATTGTGCTTAAAATTTTGCTTCATGGTTAAGTGAGCTCGAAACCAAGGAGAAAGCATGCTCATCACGAGTCTATTCAGAAGTATTTTCCCAACGTGATGTCCATAGGTCGTTACTTTCCCCTAGTAAAACTATCCAACGATTCAAATTCAACATAAAGAGGTTGAATGCATGCCCCCCAAGCTTCATTTCATATTCCTACTCTTTTTCTTTAATAAACATAAAACCTTGGTCTACTACTAAGAAAAGGTTCACCAGAGAGCAAGAAAGAAAGAGAACCTAACAGTAGATGAAATGAAGGTTCAAGTCCTAAAAATGATGGAAGACTCACTTCAAAGGGGTGACTTGTTTCATTTTTATACAAGCTTGAAATAGAAAATAACTATGCTTGAAGGATGGTTCTATTTTTACACAAGCTTCAAACCAAAAGGTAAACTATGCTTGAGGTTGGTTTTATTTTTAAACGAGCTTAAAACTATAAATAAACTATGATGAAGGACACCTATTTCATTTTTTAATGAGATTGACACAGAAAGGGAACTATGCTCGCTTCAGTTCTTAGCCAACATGATGTCCATAGGTTGGTAGGTTTCCCCCATTACATAAAAATATAGAGGCTTAACTCCATCATGTTGTCCAAATACTGGAGACATGCCACCCAAGATTCCCCATGATGGGAAGAAGTTACCGATTTACAAATGACTGAGCTCTGACATTATCTCTAGAGTCAACAAGCATGGCCGACGAAGGCAAAGGAACCACAAGAACGTGTGGTACATTCAAGGAATTCTGATGACTAGGAGTCATACGATCATCGGGTTTAACAAAGGAAATTTTATCAATGGTCACAATATTCCCATCATGGGGAAAATGAATCACTCAAAAGAGGGTGGACACTACATATTTCATGGCGTAAACAAAATCTCATCCAAGGAGAAGATTAAAATCTAAAGGACCTTGGACTACCATAACATCAATGCAGATAGTTTTTCCTCCCAATGTAATAAGAAAATGAGGAAGGATACCTAAAGATGCAGTAGGTCTTCTATTAAAAGCTAGTATCTAGTCAAAATTTGGTACAAGCTGAGGAGAACCTATAGCTTTTCAAGCAGTTGAGGATAGAATACCAACAGAGGCACCTTCATCAACAATAGTGTGAAGCATGATCCCAGTAGTAAGTTGCACAGATATCTTGAAAGTAACACTTGAAGGAATAATAGGTTCTATTAGATTAGGGCCAATCAAAGGAAATGACCTCAGTACTTGGTGATGGTTCTATTGAAATAGACAGGATTTCCCTTTGCGTAGAACAATCTAGACTGATTACGAAAACGTCATATGTTTTCATTTCACTCTCAACAAGAAGAGAGGGACAAGATGAATATTGTGTCAAAGTGACTACTTCAGTATTAACACTCTCAGGATAAATAGTGGGATCGGGTGGAGAAGACATCGACTAATCACCTAAGATTTTGACTGAATTTGGCTAGAATTTGGATGCAATAACACACATTAGAGGAAATTTCAACTCAAAATGGGCATTTTAACTTTAACTCAAATTCCATGTCATCATGTGTTAGCCAATGAAATTGATTTAAATTTGAAATACCGTATAGGTCTTAAACACTTTTTTAATATAAATTTGGGGACAGGTATCATAAAAAAAACTACTTTTTTTGTTTGTATTTTCGACATATCTCCCCATGTTTTTACTCAAATTTCAATTGGGAGAGCTCGTTGGATGACGAATTAAATTCTACATCCAACGAGTACCCACTCGGCATACTTTTGATGGACCCACCACCCCAAAAACAAGAAATACCTGAAAAAAACATGATGATGATGTCATCATCACATTTTTTCAGGTATTTCTTGTTTTTGGGGTGGCGGGGTCCGTCAAAAGTATGCCGAGTGGGTACTCGTTGGATGTAGAATTTAATTCCGCATCCAACAAGCTCTCCTGATCAAAATTTGAGTAAAAACACAGGGAGATATGTCGAAAATTCAGACAAAAAAGTAGTTTTTTTCTTTTCTTCCTCCAAAATTAATAAATATTATTTTATTATTTTAACTATTATTTTATTAAAATTTTTTAGGAGGCCCATTTTGATTTGAAATTTCCTCTAATGTTCTTCCTCCTCTTACCATTGAGGGGTAAGCTAGTATATAAAGGCATGAGAGGATAGGATAAGTTGAGGATTCCATGGGAGAGGTAGAGGGGTGATCCTAGGATGATGGATCTCGAGCTCTAGGTGTCCTGAACCATAGGGATGAGGCTCCACGAATGAAAGCTTCAAGAAGCCTCTCGAAGCTTCATTTTTTTCCTTCATAAGTTGAGCATCGTGCCTTTTTTAAGGAGAAAACGGGTTACCAAGTGGGCACCGCACCTTGTGCATGGGAAATAGGCGGTGGAATCCCTTTCTACAGATGGAAAATAAGTGTTACTGATATGGTTACTGAAGCTTGTCCATAGGTAAAGCACGGTGGTGGCAAAAACTATGAAATTTTTCATCCTTGATCATTTCCAACTTCAACCTTTGAGGATTTCAAGGCAAATACTAATATTTTTGTCCCACAAAATGATGCTAGAGAGAATTAGGTATAACACATTATATTGTTGAAGGTTGAAGGACTTGTAATGAGTTTTTAAGACATTGTAATGGGGATTAAAGATTGATCCGTGCTTACACAACATAAGACCTTATCCTATAGCTTGTCTTTGTCCTGATATAGCTCATAAATCATGGTTGAGGTTTTTGATATCTTAAGGGACTATGGAGCGAGGGGAGTCACAACTCACTAGGTAAAGTAGATATAAGGGGAAGTTTAGATGGAGAAACATGTAGTTACGGTATTCTCATGGTGTTCAGAAGGGATAAATCATATGTTCTAGTTCATATATTTCCAAGTATTTTTAGTATGTGATACATATTCCATTGCGTCTGGAATGTTGTTCCCAGTAAGGAACACGTGTTCTGCATTGAAAATGGTTTCCATTTGACTTAGATATAGTTATTTTTGAGTGGCAGTATTCTAGATGTTGAGATGATCGCACCATACCTTTTGGTTTGAGAGTACCTCTCCTATGGATATATGGCCTCAGCTTGGGGATGACTATGATGTTGAAATATGCATGAGAATGGCATGTCTATGACTAGGTGGAACTTTTTCCTATCGAAGCTAGTTTCCCCTTTAAAAAATGAGTATTTTGTTATGAGATTATTCATTGTATTTTATGAAGTATATGTACTCATGGATCTTATTTTTATCTATGTTATATTGTTGTAGGTGGAATTCAATAGATATGATGTTATTGTGGTAGATATGTTGTTTATATGGCATTCGATAGAATTTATTTTATTGTTGTACATCTGATTTTATATGGCAGCTGGTGGATCTGATTTTATCTTCGTTATAGATTATATGTTGATATTGTCTTTATAATTGTAGATGATAGATTATGAATATGATTTTATTATTGTTTACATGTATGTAGGTGGCAAACATAATATCTAATTTTATTATCATTTATATCGATGTAGATGGAAACCCTCATATCTGGTTTTGTTTATGTTATTATGGTTGTAAGTGGTAGTCAATAAAGATGATTTTTAATACTGTTAATATGGTTGATTGTGGAATCCTATAGATTTGATTAATTATATTACTTATGGTAGCTTATAGAAATGATTTTATTGATGAAATGTATGGATGCAATAAATATTATAATTTATGTTTGATTACATTCATGCTTACATTTACCTTTCATTGCATGTGCATTTGGAAAAATAATATGAATCAAATTTTTTCATTTCTTTTAAAAGAAAAGGGTTGATTGTTTTGTTTTATTGGCTTCTTGGCATAATGGTCTAGCCTTAATTACATGTATTCCATTGTGAATTAACTTAATTTGGCCTTCCATTGGGTTTTCAGGTGTTCTTGGTCTTGGATTCGGGGGTGGCATTAGAGGAAATTTCAACTCAAAATGGGCCTCCTAAAATGAATTAATAAAATAATAGTTAAAATAATAAAATAATATTTATTAATTTTGGAGGAACAAAAGAAAAAAACTACTTTTTTGTTTGTATTTTTGACATATCTCCCTGTGTTTTTACTCAAATTTCGATCCGGAGAGGTTCTTGGATGCAGAATTAAATTCTGCATCCAAAGAGTACCCACTCGGCATACTTTTGATGGACCCCGCTACCCCAAAAACAAGAAATACCTAAAAAAATGTGACGATGATGTCATCATCACGTTTTTTCAGGTATTTCTTGTTTTTGGGGTAGCGGGGTCCATCAAAAGTATTCCGAGTGGGTACTCGTTGGATGCAGAATTTAATTCTGCATCCAACGAGCTCTCCCAATCGAAATTTGAGTAAAAACACGAGGAGATATGTCGAAAATACAAACAAAAAAAGTAGTTTTTTTATGATACCTATCCCCAAATTTATATTAAAAAGGTGTTTAAGACCTATATGGTATTTCAAATTTAAAGCAATTTCATTGGCTGACACATGATGACATGGAATTTGAATCAAAGTTGAAAGGCCCATTTTGAGTTGAAATTTCCTCTAATGGTACATCATAGAGTGGTATCAAAGCTTAGGTTTCAACTCTACGAATGTTGGACCTTCTACAGATATTTAACTTTGTGTATATACATTTGTAATATATTGTAAAAGAAGTTTAACCTCCCTTATATAAATGAAATTTGTTTTGTGGTAATAGTGATCGATAATGAACACATTGAAGCCCGAGTTATGTCAGTTAATGAATGAGCATGCAATGTGATTATTGAAAAACAAATTTTAAACCCCAATCAAAGTAGTGAGGACCAAATACTTGGTAAGTATAGTAAAGAAGAAGCTACATGTACAAGATATTAAAGATGGATTTCAAATAAGGATAGATACCATACAACCCTAAAGAGGAGTTTGGAAGAAGAGAAACTAAGATAAATGGACACAAGGGAAGCAGTGAACCCTTAAGTTTGGAAGATTTAGTAAGAAAGTGTAGAGAAGATAATGAAAGGATCGTACATATTCAAGAAAAAATCATGCATGATCTGAAATAAATTGCAAAGAACCCAAGGAACAACACCAAGAAACAATCAAGATTCCAAAATACATGTACCAAGAAGAGATTATTAAAGATATAGATCATCCTCAAGAAGACCTAATCATATATCCTCTACAGTGAATAAGAAAAGGTATGCATCAAGCAGTTCAAAAAGTATCCCTGAAAGATCCCTAGTAAGATATAAGAAGATAAGGTTAGCATAGGATGAACTAGTGGTAGAACTAAGAAGAATCATACCACCAACCTTTAATGGAGAAACAAAGAAAGGTGAATATGTCGAAACTTGGTTGTTGTGTCTTAGACAATTTTTCCAGTTGCATCAATGCACACCAAACATGGAAGCAAAGGTATCCATCTATCATTTGCAAGGTAAAGAATCCATTTGGTGGGATAATCTAGTCAAACTGAAAGATATTGATGATATAATCTTCTAGAGAAAGTTCAAGAAATACTTCTAGAAACAATATATCTCAAAGCACTATTATGACAAGAAGATGGAGGAGTTATTTGAACTCAAGTTGGGTAGCATGACCATGAAAGCTTATGATAAAATGTTCCTAGAACTCTTGAAGTGTGCAAATTTCATAAAGGATGTGAAAGTGAAGATTCAAAGGTTCCTTAATGGTTTACTAGATTCATATAAAGACAAGATCTAGTATGGTAGACCAAAGACCCTCAAATTTGACATTTGGAAGAGAAAGCATCTATATGATCAGAATAATAGAAACTATTCATAGCAGAAAGACTAGAAAGATAAGAAAAGAGACAAGCAAGAACATAGAAGGAAAGGATTCAATCCTATGTAATGTACCAACTTGGAGATTTGGCACACTAATCAAGACAACAAGGATCTTCACTAATGTTAGGGTTATTGTGAGTTCAAAAAATGATAAGGGGCTATGTTCAGCTTAATATCCTATGCACAATGTATTGGGACATTTTATGCTTTCAAAATCAGCAAGGATGAAGTTTACTCCCAAGGCTCCTGGGAACCCCAACATATGCAAACTAAACCCTTTGCTTCACACATCCTAGAAACCAATGGAAGTGTATTTTTGAATTGGATAGGCTTAAAAAAATAAAATATCAGTCAATTAACCCTTGTTATTCGCACTAGTAATATTTAGGGAGTTTTGAGAAGGTTTCAAAGATAAACTAGTAAAACTGACTTTCAGGACTACTCAACTAGCTTAACTTTAGGATGACCCAAACAGTCCAAGGGGGTTAAAAATTCTCAATCTCAAAGTTTGGATGTGTTAATTAACTTATAATGAGAAGAATAAAGGGGAAGAATTTAAATTGGAGTTGTATTGGTGTATTAATGACTCTAACACTTTAAATGCCTCAATTTTCAAAGCAATCTATACTAGGTGCGCACAGTAGGACATAAATCAGACTTTTATTTATTGAAGCAGGAAAAATAAATATCATAGGTATGATATGAAATAAATGGAATTCTTAAAATTATTAATTAAATAAATAAGTGATATCAATAATATAATATAAGAAGAGAGAATTCTCCATGAGAAGAAACTAGGAAAATTTGAAGATTCGAACTGGAAGGCTTCTTCAGTCACTACAACTAGCTCAAACTTCACTAGATATAATCATAGGACCTAAAATAAGATGAATGATGAAGATTGGATGTACTCATACTCACAATAGAATAACAGGGCACATCTCCAATCTTGGACTAAGGGCACATCTCCCAAGTCTAGAGTAGCACAATGCTCTCATATCAATTCACAAACTGCCAAAACATAGGCAAGTGGTTTGCTCCTCTTCTTTTATAGAATGAAAGTGAATTGTTGAGAAATAAATATAGGATATTTATTCCTAATGTAGGGATAAGTTTTCTTTTCTTTTATTATTTACTTTTTTCTTTGCTTTCATGTTTTACTTTTTGTTTTTCTTTCATGTTTTTTCTTTTCGTGCTTTTGCTTTGCTTTTGATGGTTTTTCCTACTTTTCTGTCTTATCCTAATTTCACCTAATTTTATGATTTGTATTTCTTTCTAATTTATTTTTATTTATTCTTCTTTCTTATTTATTCCTTCTTTTTCCATCGTTTACCGTCTTTTCTGTTTTATGCCAACTTGTTTTATGCCAACTTTCCTTTGTTTGATCATGTTTCCTTCTTTTTCTACTTTCTAGATGTAGATGCTTTCTCATTTATTTATTCTTTTGTAAACTTTATCTTGGTAAAACATGATTTACTAATGCACCCTAATGTCCCATTGTCTCCATTATTTTATTAGAATAAAATTTATTCATAAAAATATTTAGCCAAAGTGTATTTTCAAACATTAGGAAAAAATAATTACTACTTCTAAACAATTTCCTTGTTTCAAATCTAATCCCAAGCATTTACTAAACTTTTCTCTTAAAACCATAGGAAATGAATGACTAATAGGATGATCCATATGCCACCAAAATTGGGACATGACAGATTCCATGATTCATAAATGGTAATAACTCCTATTAGTAAGAGCAAAGAAAAACTAAAGGGGAAGAACATTCAGACATAAATCAAACACCACCTATTGAATGTTGGATATGTAAGGAGAATCACTATGCCAAGAAGTGTCCACATAAGGGAAGCACCATTAACAACATTCAAGAATCCTTAATTGTTGGTGATGTTGGAAGAAGTATTCCAAGAATCTATGTACCCTTGGATGGTAGACAAATTGATCATCAATCTCATATGATTGAGGTAGCAAGTAATCTTGCTAATGTACCTATAGCTATTTTGATTGATTTTGGAGCTAGCCATAGTTACATTGCACCTAAATTAGTTTTGATATGTTACTTGAATAAAATAAAGCTTGAGACAACAGGTCTAGTGTAGTTAGCTACAAGTACCAAGAGGAAGGTCACAGAAGCAATAAGAAAGTGTCCTTTGGAAATGAGTGGTATGAATACCTTTGCAGACTTGGACATCATAAATTTAGGTTCATATGATGTATTGATTGGAATGGATTGTTGGATGCAAATCATTCCATGATTTATTTTCACAAAAAACTTATACTTGTATGGATTAAGAAGGAAATCAAATGACAGTGAGAGGTATACCTAAACCCATATCTTTGAGATAGATCACAACTCTGTAGTTGAGAAAGTGTTTACAAAAAGGTTTCTAGTTGTATGCAACTCATGTGGAGGACCCAAAATAAGGAAAAAGAATCAAATTTACAAGACTACCCAGTTCTACAAGAATTTGCAAATGTATTTCAAGAATTACTAGGAACGTCACCTAAGAGAGATATTGATTTCAATATTGATGTGGTGCCAGGTGCAGTCCCTTCACCAAAAACACCTTAAAAAATGAGTACTCTATAATTGAAAGAGTTGCAGAAGCAGTTAGAAGATATTTTGAATAAAAGTTACATAATACCTAGTGTGTCACCTGAGGATATCCTGTTGTTTGTAAAGAATAAATATGGAACTTTAATATTTTGTATAGGTTACAGACAACTTAACAAAGAAACAATAAAAAACAAGTATCCCTTGACAAGGATTTGCAATACCCCATTTTCAAACCTGATGTATATATTGGATTGATGTCTACATAGTATGTGCCTATGATGTATGATTCCTAGTGAGGAGCTCAAGTCCAAGGCCTCGCTATTGAATGGCCTATTTGTAAAGGAAAGTAAACTATGTTGGTAAACCATATGCTACTAAGCCATGGGAAATTGTAAAATCCTATAAATATTTATAATGCCAATAAAATGTCTAAGGATAGATATAGCAGGAAACAACAAAATAATGGGGTTGTGTGTTATCCAGTAGAGAGAGGTGAGGAGGTATGGGAGAGTCAACCCTTTAATGCCAAGCGTCACCCTGAGAATTCAAGAAAGTGTCCTTTTCACACTTAATTCTATTTTAAGAGAGTAGCTGGAAATGGGATATTCTCTTTAATGGAGCATGGGTGTAGCTCAAAACCCATATGGATATGTATGGGTTATATTAATGAAGACAAAAATCAAGTACATTGTTGAAATTAGATCCCAAGGACGAAAGACCCAACTGAGCAAGATGTGTGCATTATCCTTTAATCAAAACCTGCATTGAAAAAGGAGTTTAAGGGGTTGTGTGTGTTAGATACCCAACATCGATTATAGTGGAAGGGATATTTTGAGTGAAATTTGAGTTGAATAGCATGGAGTAAGCTAATAAATTGTGTTGATTGTGGAATTCGATGAAGGCACATGATCCCAGTTTGTGGTAGCATCCTTGACCACCTATGTTTGTCCCGAATAACACCATTGGAGAGGTGCGCCTGAGGGACTGTGTAGAAAAGAAGAGAACCTTCCTTAGGTTGAGTGTGGAGATTAAAAGGGATTCAAAGTCTGGATGAGGTACATTGATATCGCATGTAGATATGTGGTTGAGCTCACTGGCTTGACATTATTTGTATTTATCTCCTTATGGGTTTGATAAAACCAACTATATGTCGGCTTATCTTGAGTGTGTGTTTTTCTTGTTATGAGTGATCCTGAGTGACTCCTCAATGGATAACCTAGCCTAAGTTGGGGGTGGTATCTCAACTAAAATAATATAGGCTAGATAGAGACCTACAGTTGAGTGTGATCTAAAAATGTTTCCAGGATATTTGTAACTATGGATTGTATGTGTGAAATTGTTAACTTCTTCAAACTTCTTTAAAGGATTTTAAACACCAAATTTAAATAAAACATATAAATAAATCAACTGCAAGTGAATATCAAATAAAACCATAAACTAAAGAGAGAAACTTGATAATGGAGTTCAACAGTAAAGGCCTGCGTCTTTGGGTCCTTTCTTCCAATGGAAACCATTTTAATTCAATCTTCAAATGATGGAATCATTCAAATGGATTGACATATATTTTTTAAGTTCTACCAAGAAGACTAAGAAGTCTTTGTAATACTCCTCTCACCCTCACTATATCTCAAGGGTGACTAAGAAGTCTTCGATTGCAGTTTTGCAATGTAGTGGGACAAATACAACAAAACTTATGCTAATGTAACACATGTAATTGCATATTAAAAGAGAAGGTGTAACTCTAATTTTTAAAACAACCTTCATAAATATCACTTGGAATATTTTCCTCGGCTTTGTAACTCTGTAATTCTACCAACAAAAGACTACACCAAGTCTCGGATAATGACTGAAGTTATAACAAGTTCTAAATGTGTACAAAAAAGGACAAACACACCAATGTGATACCTCAAGTGTACAAAATGAGAAATCTATTTCCTATGCAGTATATTCAAGCACTAGAAAACCACATAGTCTAATCCTCTAGTATGAATCTTCTTTCAGTCCAAGCATCAACCATCAATGCTCTACGTCCATCGATTTATCAATTGAAACATCTAAGAATTCTATGTGTCCATCTCATGATTGATTTGTACATTCTTTCCATCGATTCCACACTGATTTAGAAATATAGAAATAAAATCATCAATATAGGGATTCATTCATTGAATGACACCAGCCATCCAATACTCCTCTCTCTCCTTCTCTCGGATATGATTGTTCCCAAACTATGCATCAAATCGAATAATGAATTTGTTTTGGATGTACGAGTAATGTTTAGATCCATATGCAATGAATTCCATTGGGTAATAAATATGATTCCATGCTCAAATTATCCATAAATATAATATCCAAGATCAAATGCATTATCTTAGAAGCACGATTTATGGATCAAATAAAAAGATATGTGCTCAAAATAATAAAAACCAAATCCATAGGGAAAGGCATCGATCAATTCCTATATTCATTCATCATCAATGATTTAGATATTCCAACTATATTAAACATGTTCAATATTGTAAATTCAAAGGATATTCTAAATGTATTTTACTGATGTAACCCAAGGGAGATGTTATTATTCCTTCGACGAGGTGTTACTATTGTAATTGGTCATCATAAATTCATGAGGTAAAGCCTCCATTGTAAGTCGGGTCAATAATACCCTAATGAATATATTATAATATTGTACCAAGTATTCCTAATTGAAGTTGACCCACTTAGTTAAGTGGGATCGGCTTGTTAGGTTAAAAGACAAGTGACGAAAAGAGTATAAATAGAGGAGATGTGTTCCTCATTTGAACACACACATGTGTATATTGCATAGGAGAGAGAGAGAGAGAGAGAGAGAGAGAGAGAGAGAGGGAGATATGTTGGAGGGAGGCGTTCCTGTCTAGGGTCTTATCTTGTAGTTTTTATACATATTAAACAGAGGAATTTTTGCTGGGTTTTCTTCCCCATGAGTGTTTCCTAGGATAAACCTTTGTGTTCTTTTGTGTGGTTGTGCTTGTCTATCTTTCAGTGATATTTTTGCTTATGGATATGTTGTAATGATGATAAATGTTATAATATCTCATATAACCATTAAAAAATTAACATGGTATCATATCCACCTTGAAATAAGTCTTTGTGCAACCGAAACAGTGCTACAGCTACAACTATTGAAGATTAGGGCTTCATGCTTGAAAACCCTAAAATACTAAAACTAGTCATTTTGGTGCATTCACTATATCTTGAGATCGGAGAACGATCATGAGCTAAAACATTTGCAGGCTGAAGATCAATTCTTGATGTACCTTGTGCAAAATTTTCAACCTCATATCCTCTATATTATAGGATATATGATTCCTCCAAATCAGGGTTCCAGCCTCTCCCAAGATTCAACCTTAAACGGGTGACCTAGGGAGAATTGCTATATATCGGGCTACAAAGTTCCAAATGAAATTTCTCAAGATTTTATATATAGGGCATGGAATTTAATTTTGGTGGTAAAATTTTCATACCCCAAAGGTGAAACAGTGACATGTGTCAATCCATACAATTTTTTTATGCTGAACAGTCCTTAAATAAGTCACCTTGCGAAAACTGACATAAGTCCCAATTGGTGAAACCATTTCTACTCTAACCTATGGGTTTGGAAAGAGGATAGATGAGGATACCTCAGTGAGAATTTTTAGACACAGAGGAGTAGTAATTTCAGAGATACCTAAGAAACAATCAAGAAATTCTTGAGAGATGAAGACCATATTGGGCATGAGATATAATTCAAGATGAAGAAAAGTATGAAGGGACTTCCAAACCAAAGTAAGAGGCCTCAAACATGCTCTAGTTGTGTGACACAGTTGGGTGACATCATTGATGCAAACACTTCCAGCTATGGAAGAAGCTATGATCAAAAAGTAACAATTAATCATGGGGAATGATGTCTAGGATATGATTCTAAGACCTGAAGGGAAATTCGTAGTGTCTTCCATATGGATCTACAAGAAAAAGTATACAAAGAAAGGTTAGTGGTTTGTATCAGAAAGAATAGACTATGGCATGCCATACTCTATTAACCAGACACGCTTCTCTAGTGGACGTATACATCAAGCAAAGAACCACTTGTACAGAATAGGCTTTGTACGAGCTCAGAAGGAACCCATAGATAAGCACATCCATGAGCTTGAAACATCAACTAGAGTGATGAATATATTAACCTTTTCTACAAGGTTGAATATGGAAACCTATAGAAGACAATAAGATCACAGTTGGGTGCAAGAGGAACTTTTAGAAAAAATTCAAGATAAACGGATTGTTGCTAGGAAAAATACACCTCTTGCAGACAAGAGTTGTTGCTCTAGTCTGAATGGTTCATATCTAGAACAAATGAGTTACAACAGAGTTGGAATACTTCCCATAGAAGTTGTGGAGATATGGAATGAGTCCATTTGATGGAATGGTGTAGTTGTTTCCTATGGTGATGGCTCTTCATGGACATGCCTGTATAATTACATGAAACTAGCAAACAAGATAAAAAGGCACTAGAATATAATCCACAAATCTATGTCAGTGACTAAGGAATCCAACAGTAAAATACATGATTATAACACAGCATACTTTACGGGAAAGGAACCACCTTTGCATTAATAATAAATAAGAAATCTTACAACCTTCGCCTTAGTGTCGTGATGCTCCTTCTCATGCCAATGCATTATCCCAAAAAGCTCCAACTTGCTCCTCCTATGCTCACCCTATTGATTTAGGCCAGAATCTCAATGCAACAGCATAACTTTGCTCTCTCTCAACCATGGGATATGAGCCTGGTTTTATAGGCCTTGGGAGGATAGATATGGTTGGGTAAATGGTGGGTAAGGTGGAAGGTAGATCCCAAAAGGATGGATCTCGAGTCCAAGTGGTCCTCTGGATTAGGGATGAGGTTGCCACAAAGTCTTCCTTCGAGAATCTTCATGGAAACTTCTCTTTTTCACTTTTTACCTTGGGCACGAATTCTCCTCCACTATGATAGAGGGGTAATAGGGAAGAACCGCACATTGAATAAGGGTAAAAAGTAGTGGCACCGCCTAGTGTCAACTAGAGACGGTGAACTTTACCAAATTTTAATGAAGGGAGTAACACTCCTTGTAATAAGAACAAGAGTGGTGATGGATTTTTGTATGCAAGACTAAAGTCATGGCCAGTATTTTCACTTCACAACTTGGGATTCAAAAAAATAATTGATGTTTGGGACCTCATCACATGATGTTGATGAGATTTATGTGTAACATAATGCCCCCCAAAGCATGAGTCTAGAGGGATACGACAAGCGAGAGCTTTTAAAGAGAAAGTTATCACTTCAAGGCAAGAATTAGCTTGATCGGAGATCATCATCAACCAAGCATCTAAAATACATCAATACTTTTGACTCATAACCAAATGTGTCCTCATCATGGCTATAGACCAATACAAGGCAGATCCATGAGAGAGATTAACAAACATGGCTACTAGAATACATCGTAGATCCATGTGATAGAGGACTCAAACTTGGGACATAGCTACTAGAAATACACTGTAGATCTATGTCAAATGAACACAAATTTGAGCACATCCACAACCATACAAATGTGGATCCATGCTAGGACTTCATACAATATACTCCGTTGCAACCTGGGGAAAGCAATGACTGCTTTTAACAGATAACTAGGGTCTTCGTCTCGTCTTCCACAAAGTATGATTCTATCCATGTGATTACAATGATTTGATGTCGAACATGGTAGAAACCACTTGATTACCGATCAATGATGTGGACCTTTAACAAGTCTGAGGGAGATCACCGTTGATGTTAATGATTCCCAAGGTACCCTAGTACATTATCCTGAGTGTGAATAGATGATTTGATTTCGAACACTTGATCGAATCTATTGATAAAAGGCCAATGATGTGAACCTATGTCGAGAGTGAGAGAATCTGCCATTAATGAATACATATCTCAAGGTAATAAACTTGTTTCTAAGACTAATTCCTGCATGATGAGTTGATGACAACAGGAGTACTCTCGTTGAAGGAGGGCCATGATGAATCCCACATCGATGACATGAAACTCGGAACAAAGCTCTGGAATGTTGTAGATGATTTAACCATAGGACTAACTCAAAAGGTACTGACACAAAGGTTGTTTTGATTACAGAGGTAAACTTTCAACTTCCCTTTGAACATCGGGTGGCATGATAAAATAATTGGTAGCATTGAATTAAACCATATGGATACCAGGACATAATGCAGTGATGGGAAATGCATTCTTTGAAAGACTCAAAGGAGTGACATGACTCGTGAAAGTGGATCAACTTGGAAGCAAGTTAAATACCCAATTGACTGAATGAAATACAGACAAGTGCCATGTTCAAAGGTGACTACATCCTGCCATTTTATTTGCAAATGAATTAGTTCCCTTCCCTTAGTTTCCCCATCATGATTGATGAGTGCCTTTTTTTATTTTTATGAGTTCAAATAGGGTAACAAACACTCATTGTAGCTCATCTGAAGACAAGTCCATTCTCATATGTTTCACAAACCCGAGAAATGAGGGGTTTTTTCCCAAGAGAGGGTCTCTTAGTGTTTAATTTAATGAGTCCATTGAAAGTTAACTCGGCTTCATTCATGTTTAGCGAGTCTAGACGAAAATGGAAGAAGACTCCAAAGGATCCTTTTTCGTACAATTTAGTCTCTAGGGACTGAAAAAGAATAAAATAATACCTTAGAGAAATCTTCTAGTCATGATTGGTTGGAGTGTACCTTTTCGTAAGTAGTGCCCCGTGGTCCAAAAAAGGGGTAAACTATCACCAAGAAGACGACTCTTCAAGTCCTTTTACGAGCGTGAAGAAGACAATTTCACTCGACAATATTTTCACATTTTAAGAGTCTGAAAAGAGCTTAAAGAGGACTCTATTAGGGTTTTTTTTCATGATGAACGAGTTTAACGAGCCTGAAAAGAAGCGAAAAGGACTAGGAGCTTTGATTTTAGGTTTAAAGAGCATGATAAGTGTCGAAATGAACGCTCAATGACTTTTTCCATTTTTTGGAAGTATGAAAAAAGAAAAAAGAAACTTACCCATAGATGATACTGTTTTACTTCTACCCCTGTAAAAAATTTAAAAAGGTCATTAATCTCCCAAAAAAATTTCAAAACTGACTTTTACAAACTATAGAAAGGGTATTTTTAATCAAAATGATTTAAAAACATTAAAATAATATAAAAACCCTAAAAATATTTTATAAAAGGAAAAGTAAATAGTAAAAACTAATTCATTTTACCTTTTACCCATTCTTGGAGAGCATTTGGGAAATTTGTGTGTAGATTTTTAGTTGAAGAATGCAAAGTTGTTTCTCATCCGTTTTCTGTGTCGTCAGTTCCAGGTGAGAGCTAGAAACCTCCTCTTAATTTCTATGGTTTCCATTTTCTAATTTCATGCCTTTTTATTGAGATTTGGGGATTTTAGGCCAAGACTAAAAAATGCATCTCAGGTAACGCTTCTAGCCTTACTGGGAAGATCAATGCCTGATAAGAATTGCCTGTCATCAGGATTACACAAGCGGTGGAACCACTCTGTCATAAGGAGATAGAAGCGGTGTCGGCCGTAGTTCCCCAAAAATGAAAGCTCTAGCAAAAATAGATGATTTCAAGCATTTTTAAAAGTTGGATAAGTGTCTAAATGCCTCATTGATTGTTTTTTGATAGGTAATATTGCTCATTATGGTGATTTGGAAGGAAAGGAAACATGAAGATGACGATACCCGTGTCGTGACAAATGCAAGTTGTATTGCTGCTCTACGAGGCTCTATCCTCTTAAAAAACTTTCCACGCTCCTATCATGGTATCGCATGTACAATTAATAGAGAGCATACTATAGATGTGGAATTTAGAGCAGCAACATTTCAAGGCAGGGCCTCATATCCTCACCATAGAGGTGGAGGATATATATTTTCTCACTAGATTGTCTAGGAGTGGAGCTCCTATTTCACTGCCAGTCTCCTGAGGGGGAGATATTACTACATAGGAGTTGATAGTCGGCCATTGTAATCCAGGAACCAAGATTTCAGGAAAGAAAATCCAGATCAAGGAAGTTAGGGATTTTTCACTTTGCATTATGCAGAGAGTAACTGGGATCCAAGGGGCTCACCAAGATTCCTGGGCTCACATGTTGTATTCCCTAGAGGCCACGATGCCCACATTATTCAAATGGGCTGAGGCGCTATTACCTCTATTCAAGGATCAAATGACCAAGTTTTGGAAAGGGGAACTAAAATAGTTCAGCTTTGGGACCATTCTGGCATGCTTCTTCTTTTAGAGGGTACCCCTCTTGAGACCCCAGGTGGTATTCATAGAGTTGAGACCTAGAGACCCCTGCATGATGCGAGGGGTGGAGATCATGACCCGCACTGGAGGTGGCGGGTCCAAGTTAAAATACGGGGCTCCCTTATTTCAATGGCTGAATGACCATATCCTGATGATTGAGGACTATGCCTATGCAGGGGCTGATTTTCAAGGGGATCTCGACCTTCCTCTACTACATGGAACTCAGTGGGGTGACATCCGTAAGAAGCAATACTCAAAATGTTGATTATGTTTTTATATTTTTATGTTTTGTGATTTTTATGGATGATAAAAAGACCTAATTTTTTCTTGCAGACGTTGGGGATGCACGGCCTGGGGGAACATCCCCCATGGACAGGCGAGCAGGAGATCTCTTTGTCCATAGAGGCTTCGATGAGCTCACCGAGTTGGAGGAGAACCTAGGTCGGTTGACTTTGGATATCCTGAATGCTATGATAGATGAACTCCCCAGGAGGTTTCAGAGACATACTGTGGGATTATCGGTCCACTTCAGTCGCTTGCTACGTATGGTAGAAAGGGCCATTATGTGCTACCATGAGAATCATTAGGGTGGTTTGCATGATGTATCATTGAAAGCTTACTAGCTTCAGGATTTTTTGTATCATTTTGTATACCTGAAATCCAGACTGCTTTAGATGAGATTTCGTGACCATATTTTTGTGTGTGTGTGTGTGTGTAGATATATATATATATATATATAGACACACAGACTCAGTTTCGATGTTTATATCTATTTCAAATGGACAAATTGTATTTACATGAATTTTATCTGTCTTCTGCAGTTTATTTTACTTCACAATGGACCATGTTTTCTTTTTAGAAGTTATGAATGGGCAATGTACCAGTCTAGAATGTATTTTGCTAATGAACCAACAATCGTATTATCAGACATAGGGATATGCCTCTAATTGATGAAATTGAACAACCTCTCTAACATACAAACTCTTTGAAAGAGACGGAGAAGTGTAGAGTTCCTGATGGTATAAACATGGTTTAGATGACAAACCACTAGCTGTGAGTCCATAAATACTACCAAATCATGAATGTCCTGAGATGCAGCCTCAGTCAGTAGACCTATCATTACCTGATACTCGGTGATGTTGTTGGTAGCCGGACCAATACAGACCGCTCCTAAACTGACTAAGTCATGAGATGGGGAATACAACACCCAAGCAGCTGAAGCAAGGTTCAAGGTATGATGGCATGCACCATCAGTGAAACCATAGAAATCCAACCATTCTACATAACCAAAACATGGTATAAACAATATGGACATCAAACTCAAAACCATATTGAAAATTCCAAAACACATTGAAATTCAAATATACATATATACAAGGTAGCATACATAAATTTCTTAAGCATAGTACCTCTTCAGGTACAACCCATTGTGAGGTTTCCCGAAGGGTATCCTATCATAGTCTTCAATCTCGTAAGCTCCTTTCTCTAAGACCTTACTCACGACAAAGGGACCATACCACATAGATTCAAACTTTCCTTTCCCTTGTTTATCATGTCTCTGATGATAAGTCAGGACTAAGTCACCTTCATTGAAAACACGAGGTTGAACAAACTTGTCATATTGTAGCTTGACATGCTTTTTGTGTGCCTCATTAGCCAAGGAAGCATCTCTTCTACTTTCATCAATGTCAGTTAAGTACAAAAATATCTCTTCCTCGACGGAAGTGTTTGGGAGAAGTTCTACTGCGAGTTTAAGTGACAGGATTTGACACTCGATAGGGAGGAAAAATTCTAGTCCATAGACCAATTGAAAGGGTGTGAAACTAGTTGTTGTTTTTATTGAAGTCCTATAAGCCTAAAGTGTGGAGAATAGAGTCAAGTTCCAGTTGGATTTGTGATCTCCAACCATCCTATGCAGCATGGTTTTCAAAACCTTGTTAATGGCCTCTACCTGACCATTAGCCTGTGGGTAATACGGAGTTGAGTTTTCATGGAGAAAACCCAACTTAGTGCTTAACTTAGCAATCATCTGATTCCATAAATGAGATCCGTGGTCACTGACTATAGCTTACGGGAATCCAAACCTAGCTATCACATGGTTGAATAAAAAGAGGGTGGTAGTATTACCATCCTCTACATATGTAGGCATTTCCTTAGCCCATTTTGTGAAATAATCGATGGCTATGATGATGTAACCATGCCCCTCGACTGAGGTATGCTTACAATGCATACAAATAATACCCCACTTGAAAAAAGGGCCAACTGCAATGACGGGGTGTAAAGGAGCAGGGTGGGTGCGCTTTTTTGGATAAAAGTGTTGATAGGGTGAGCATTTCTTAACCATTTCATGACAATATTTAAAGATTGAAGGCCAGAAATACCCAGCGTGAAGGATTTTTTGGGTTGTATCCATCCCAGAAAGATGACCTCCACATGCTCCAAAGTGGCAATCATTCAGAACCTGCTCAGCCCATTCATGTGTAAGGCACCTTCAAAGGATGGAATCGATACCACATCAGTACAATGTATCATTCAAAATGAGATAGTACTTTGCGTGGTGATGGATACAACGACGATCATCACGGGATATGGCGGGCTGAAATCTTTGAGTTTGGAGATAGATAATCAAATATCCATACCATGGATCAGTTGTACTTATCAAAAACAAGAATTCATCTGAGAGTGAATCATTGGACTTAGTTTCTGTCAAAGCATAGGGAAGGTCACACATCAACACCGTGAAAACCAAGTATTTCTTTGAAGTATCCTTGGTGAACTCAACATCAAATTCCTGTAAGATAACAATCCAATGGGAATACTTTCCCCCAAGCACCTGACGATTCATAATGTATTACATGGGGTTTTGATCTCCGAGTACAGTTGTAGTACGAAGTAGAATGTAATGACGAAACTTTTGTACAACAATGACCGTATCCATAGCTAACTTCTCCACACGCAAGTAATGGGTTTCGGAGTCAATGAGACTCTTACTTAGGTAATATATCACATGTTCTTGGCCGTTAGTATTTTCCTGCACTAGAACCATTCCAATGGTAGTAGTGGAGGCAGCAACGTATAACATAAATTCTTTTGAAAAATCTGGGGGGTGCAACACTAGTGAATGGGTTAGAGCGTGTTTGAGATTATCAAAATCTCGTTGGGCCTGGTCATCCCAGAAGAAAGGAGTGTCTGTCTTTAGGAGACGCGTATAACCATACATTTTTCTACAAAGTTGCATAAAAAATGACAAAGAAATTTTGCCTTCCCTTGCAAACTTTGGAGCTCAGTGATGTTTGTCGGGGTGGCTAAGGCCACGACAGCAGCAATTTTCAAAGGATCAATCCGGATGCCATCTTTGGAAACCACGAAGCTAAGAAGACATCCAGTCTCAACACAAAAGACACATTTGTGTGGATTTAGCCATATATTATAATGACGACAACTAAGGAAAATGTATCTAAGGTGCCCTGGATGGTCCTCCCGTTGATGTGAATGATCTGGGATTTCATCAAGGTACGACTCCACGATGTGCTTGATATCATGAAAGGTATAGGACATGGCTCACTGGAATGTAGCTCCGGTGTTTTTTAGGCCAAAAGGTAACTTCCGATATGATAAGTTTCCCCATGGGAAAATGAATGTCGTTTTATGCTGATCGGCGGGAAGAATCTCTATCTGATTTTAGCCAAAAAATCCATCCATGAAAGAAAATATGTTGCTCCCAGCACAATTATCGATGATCTGATCGATATGTGGAGTAGGGAAGTTTTCCTTAGGACAAGCCTTATTTAATTCTCAAAAATCAATACAGACTCTAATAGTGCCCTGCTTCTTAGCCATAGGGACAATATTAGATACCCATTCCTTCAGGGGTAGGGGATAAATAAACCCCACCTTCAGAAGTTTTTCCACTTCATCTTTAATAGCCGCAGCCTTCCTAGGATGGACTTGATATAATTTTTTTCGTATAGGTTTTGTCATGGGATAGGTTCTAATATCGTGTACAACAATTGACAGATCAATCCCAGGCATCTCCTCATAAGTCCAAGAAAAAATATCACTGAATTCTTTGAAAAAGACTCTATAGATTTATGTTTCATCTATTGAGTAGTTCTGGCCTACATGAACGTGCTCAACAGTTTCGGGCTTGACTGATATGTCAATCGGGGTTGTCTTAGTTATGTTGCAAATATTTCCTCCAGATTCGTTGTCTTGCAACAATACAGGCATTTGCGGATCACTGAAAATATCTGTACTAATAAGAGATACAAGGTCAAAATCTATCGAACTAACATTAGGAAGAAAAGAACATCGGTGATGGTGATCTTCCCATACGGGTTCGCGCATACTCATGATCTCCATAATGGACTCATATGATGGAAAATTTTGGGAGATATAGTCTAGAGTAGGGAGAGATTATTCTATCCAGTAGGGTAGGTGGTAAGGATTCGAAGCCACTAGATGAATATCATCAGAATGGACATCAGAAGCAGATTGTACAGCATCATAAAGTGCTTCATAGGAGCCATGAGAGGATGATTCAACAACTTCTTTTCCTTTGGGACTATATCCAGTCATGGAAATCATGTTCATGGTCTCCACTTCTGTACTAGGAGGATTTGAGGGAAACACTCCCATAAGGGTTGAGTTCTTCAACATACCTACCCCAATCAACTGATAAGGAGGAAGGGACTGACCTAGCATAGGGATGTTATTTGCAGTGGGAGTAGTAACATCCGGTGAACAGAAGTCAAGTTGATTGATAGTTACAATCTTCCCCAAATGATGAAATTGGAGAGTTTGAAAGACTATCGAAGCGACGACAGTCATAGCATAGAACCAGTTTCTTCCCAATAGGAGATTGTAATCCAATGGGGCATCAACTACTTCCACCTGAATGGAATAATTCTTTCCCCCAAGCTCGACTAAAAGGGCTGGTAATAGACCACGAGGCTATAAATATCATCCATCAAAATATTTTAAGGTCATAGGTGACTTTGTCAGTTCATGAGAACCAATAGCTCTCCAGCAGGATACAGACAAAACAGAGGTTGAAGATCCCTCATCTAGAACGGTCCTATGGACCTTTCTCCCAACTACTCTAGTGGTAATTTGAAAAGTGAGTTGGTGGAGTAATCTGGATTTATAGTTCTCCACATTGAAATGGATTAGGTTGGTGTTATCTGGATCTAATTTCCCCAAATTCATTAATAGGTTTTTACGTTGCATTGGACAACTTTGGAGTACCTCAAGGTAGACATTGCACAAGGTGATTGAGCCAAATATTCAACAACATTGTAGAATTGTGCAGCTCAGGCATTGGGATTAAAAACAACCTTCCCAAGGGAATTCTTAGGAGGTCGTAAAATCAAATCGATATTAGGTTTCTCGATGACGAGAGGACCATTAGATGAATATGGAGGGGAACTAATGGAAGGAACATTCTCAAAAGAAGGATTTTCATCCTTATTCTATATTGGCTTATCGTATGAATGACTATGAGTATTTAAATTAATGGTGTCTGAGGACATCATTCTGATTTCTTTCGTAGAACTAGAGGTCCCTTGATTAGACATGTGATCTATCAATTGTTGTTGATATGGGAAGGGATTGGTAAGCACCACTGGTGTAGGGTTACTCTTCAAAAATTTACTAATCTCTTCACAACGAGGGAACTCCTTCATGAAGTGATCACCACCACATAACAAGCAAGGGTACTTGTCCTTTCTCTTTCCTTTATTATCATTCTCTATGGTTGTAGACTTGGGATTCCCCTGTTGGTTTCCAGGTTTTTTATTTTTTCCTTTAGCCTTTTTCTTATTGTCGAGTGTTTGTGTACTTTGCATTGCATTCACCTCGGTGAAAACCGTAGGAGTAGAAGCAGTAGTAGAAAAATCAATTTTGTTGCTTGGCAGTCTTAGTTGTTGACGAAGGCTAGAATGAACCGACAACCCCATAAACAGGAGTTTCTGTAGGTGGCTTGGTAGGGTCTATGTTGGGACGAGCAGCTTGAGGGATTAGGTGATACAGAGTTCTGAATTGGGAATATACCAAGTCCAGATACTAAGCATGACTGATTTCTTGATCCTCAATAATAGCACCACCCATAGCTACATCTCAGGCAATGGAAGGAAACAAGGATTTCATGAACCAATTAACTAATAGTTGGTCAAGGATGGGAGCTTTAATGAGTTGTCTCTGCCTTCTCCACTCATGAATATGGTATGATATATGTGTGGAATTGTTTTGACAGAGTGAGTTCAAAAGGTCTGTACCCATTTTATAATGAATAGGTAGTTGAAAGTGTGTAGGAAAAATGGTTTCCAATGCGCTAAAGTCCACAAATGAATGTTGTGGAAGTTCAATGTACCATTTCGTGGCCGTACCGATCAAAGTGCGTTGAAAGAGTCTCAAACGAATAGAGTCATCCATCAAGGAGTTGTAAGAACACCACAGATGGAATGTCATGACATGATTTTTGGGATCATCTCCCTGCTTCTTATCAAACTTCAGAATTTTTTATGGTAACTTGACTGGAATAAAAGGCCATGAAGGGTTGTGTTGAATGGGATCATTAATCAACTTGAAAAAATCGGGAAAGTCAAAAGTTTCCAAGAATGGAAGTTGTCGATTAGGTTCGACATACTTGTAGTATTGATAAGGCATGTGCATACTAGTAGGACCATAAGCTGGTTGTTGAGCTGGTCGATAGGCAGATGATCCTCTCGAAGATCCTCCCCAAGGGGGTGGACCTCCAAGAGGAGGGCCACCTGAAGGTGGAGAGCCTTTAGGTGGTAGGCCTCCTTATGGTTGTGGACCTCTAGGTGGTGGTCCCCTAGAAGGTGGACCTCCAAGTGGTGGGCCTCTAGGTGGCGGTGGACCTCCAAGTGGGGATCCTCCTGATAGTGGTCCTCCGAGTGGGGGTCTTCCATAAGCTGGAGCTCCTCCAGGTGGGCCTAAACCAGGTGAGCCTCCACCAGGTAGTCCTCCAAAGGGTTAGCCACCATAAGGTGTCCCCCTAAACCTCCAATAGTATGAATAGGTATGCCTCCCATGGTTGGCATGTAGGACTAATTTGGTTTCCCCCATGGCATAAACGTGTTTCTAGGGTAAAGGATTCCAGGATACATAGTTCCTGTAGATGTAGGTTGATAGCTCATATTTCCTATAGGTAGTTTATTCCCTGGGTAACCATAACCCCAAGAAGGTTGGTTGACTACAGGTTCTTCCCCTTAGGGTTGGATTGAACTTGACAGAGGGTTTACCATGTTGGTGTTGGTGGGAGGAAAAACCATTGTGGGTTGTCCTACAACAGAGGTATGTCTATAAATAGTAGCAACTCCACCAATTGATGATGTAACTCACGTCAGGGGTTGCCCCCCAGTGTTGGAATATACTGATACCATTTGAGCTAAGGATTCCCCCCCAGCTATAAAGGATATGGGAGGACTAGAAACAGACCTAGGATGCAAAACTGTAGGAGTAGGGTTGGAGCTTTGACCTGGATTATGAGGAGTCACAGCACAAAGCAGGAGATCATCAATAGGATCTAGAGTCTCGTCAAGTGAACGATATCCAAACAGACAAGGATCCGAAAGACGGGGTAAAAGAGGTGACATAGGTTCTTTGTGAGGTATGGGCGAGGGAATAATTATTTCCACTCTCTCTTGAAAATTACGGGCGCGGTCAAGAGATTCTTGGATCCTTCTATGCTCATCCTCACCTGGTGAAGGATTATCAAAAGAAGGTCTAGTAACGCCAAATTCGAAAAGGGATTAACCCATAGAAGTTCTCCAAAAAGGAGCATTAGGGCCATATTTTGTTTCAACAGGACTATCAGCACGACCTTCCCTTGGGAATTGAAAGGAATTGTCAGCCATAGGAGGCTGTTGGACCAAGGAATTAATGTAAGCAGTGAATTTTTCTCCGCTTTCCACAACTGGGCTTCCTTCCACATGGGAGTCAGTCGCAGCTCCTTGATCTGTGGCTTCCATTGGGCTCTCCCCTATAACAAGAGGAAATTTTGGTGGTAAGCCTTGGTTTATTCTGGATCGTCTCAACTAAAACTCAGCTAGATTGTATGGTCACTAAAACCTAACCTATGGTTTCAAAACTAGAAAAAATCACAAAAAACTTCTCCTACACAAACTAGAGGCCACAAGCAAACTTAAGTGATAAGAGGGAATGATACAAGCCGGTTCCTCACTAGGATTGTCAAGTTTTTATAACTCGGTATATACCATAGGGTCCAACAGTATAATGCGACAAGGAGGATCAACCATCCCTCACCTGAATACCCGACTACCTGTATGACATGTGCGTGGTAATATCCCCGAGTGTTGTTCTCGGTGTATTGTGCCAACAATATGGCCAAAAGGGATTTTCTCATATGGTTTCAGGAATCCTAGAAGGGCCTCCCAATATACACAAGGTACTTGGGAGTTCAAATCCATATCAGCACTATCTAATGCACAACCATTCACAAGGGTCCTTTTGATATACAATCGAGTACGTGAAGTAACTTTCCATATACCTCAAGGGTACGTGAAAGGTTGTTCTATATACCAATGGTACGTGGAAGAACCACGTAGGTCTGGGGTTGTAGTGCTCGAAATAAACGACAGCTCCTACATTTTATGATGCCAGAACATGTCTCTAACCTATCACTCAAGTTACTAATATTTTTAACCTATAGCTATCGTTAATTTTAAGTTGAACGGTTAGGTGAATGCATGGAGTTATGACAGAAAAGAAAAACCATGCAATTATGATATGCACATTTTTTCACTTTACTATTCAAAGCATGCCTACTTACGGGAAGGAGAGAGTGTTTTCTTTTTCAATTTTGTCTCAAAACCAAAACTTTCCCAAAGATTCTAACTAAACAAATATTTTCGAGAATACAAACAAGCAACACACTTCTAATCTATTTTTTGAAAGCAAGCAAATGGGGTGAGATCTCTTTTCCTAAAAATAAAAACAAAAATACTCAAAGGCACACTAAGTATTTTTTTCAATTTTCTTCAAAAATGGAAAGATCTAACTTAAAACTATGATATATTTTTTCTTTTTATGAGACAAGAGTGTAAAGAGAAAGAAGAAAATGGAGATCTGAAACCTTATGAGGCTGGTCAAAAACCCAATAATTCGTTCTTCAAACAAAATTGTAATCAAATCTCAACAAAAAAAATTCTTTTAAAAGAAAAAAGAAGTCTTTCATAAATTAATGAAGAATGAAAGAAAAAAAAGAAAAAAGCAAGTCTTCCTTTTCAGTTTTATCAAGCAGCAAAAAGAGATCTAACTAAACTAAGCTTCCAAGCACTCCTTTCGAAAATAAAAACCAAGCATACAAGAAATCAAACTAATGAGTGTAACCTATCTTTTTGAATTCAACAAAGCAAGCATTTACAACATCCAGAATTTGAATCTCACTACTCATATCTCTGAAAGAAGCCTGAACACAAAGAACTGAAAGAAAAAATC
This sequence comes from Pseudotsuga menziesii, assembly GCA_001517045.1. Classification (NCBI taxonomy): domain Eukaryota; kingdom Viridiplantae; phylum Streptophyta; class Pinopsida; order Pinales; family Pinaceae; genus Pseudotsuga; species Pseudotsuga menziesii. Next base: position 552,601 of record LPNX011130493.1, read on the forward strand.
AAACCAAATTTTGAAATGACAAGCCTGTAGAAGGCCTACATGGCACCGCTTGAGGATAGTGGGTGACAGAACGGTTATGGCTCAACATCGCTTCCTGATTACTGAGCACGTGCGGCGGCACCTCTTCCTCATAAATGTGCACAGGCGGTGGCACCACTTATTGCCCACTATGCATGTGCGGTGTCCTATAGAAGTCAAAAAACAAAAGAATGCCGAAAAAAGAAAAGTTAGCTACTGTAATACTGGCATTAAAATCATGAATTGGAAGGAATATGAAGTACATAAGGTAAGAATGAATCATATCTAAACAAATATGATAATACAAAACCAAAATATCACTAGACAAGCTAGTAGATCTAATCAATGAAAGATTGGAGCTTGGATTTCAGACAAGATTTTGAAGACCAAGGTAGATCAAATGTGCTGAAATCTCATCCCCGGTGGAGTCTCCAGATTTGTTTCTAGGAAAAATGCACCTCTTGCAAACAAGGGTTGTTCCTCTAGTCTGAATGGTTTATATCTAGAACAAATGAAATACAACAGAGTTGGAAGACTTCCCCTAGAAGTTGTGGAGATCTAGAATGAGTCCCTTTGATGGAATGGTGTAGTTGTTTCCTATGGTGATGGCTCTTCATGAACGTACCTGCATAATCACATGAAACTAGAAAACAAGATCAAAAAGCACCAAAATATAATCCACTAATCTATGTCAGTGACTAAGGAATCCAACAGTAAAATACATGATTATAACACAACATACTTTTCAGGAAAGGAACCAACTTTTCATTAATAATAAAGAAGAAATCTTAAAACCTTCACCTTAGTGTCTTGATGCTCCTTCTCATGCCAATTACTTGTCCCCAAAAGCTCCAACTTGCTCCTCCTATGCTCACCCTATTGATTTAGGCCAGAATCTCAATGCAACAGCATAACTTTTCTCTCTCTCAACCATGGGGTATGAGCCTAGTTTTATAGGCCTTGGGAGGATAGGGATGGTTGAGTAAATGGTGGGTGAGGTGTAAGGGAGAACCCAAAATGATGGATCTTGAGTCCAGGTGGTCCTCAAGAGTAGTGATTAGGTTGCCACAAAGTCTTCCTTCTAGAAGCTTTGTGGAAACTTCTCTTTTTCACTTTTTACCTTGGGCACCGCTTCTCCTCCACTATGACAAAGCGGTGATAGGGAAAAACTGCACATTGAATAAGGGGAAAAATCAATGGCATCGCCTACTGTCAAGAGACAGTGAGTGTTACCAAATTTTAATGAAGGGATTAACTCTCCTTGTAATAAGGACAAGAATGGTGCTAGATTTTTGTATGTAAGCCTAAAGTCATGGCCAGTATTTTCACTTCACAACTTGGGATTCAGGGCAATAACTGATGTTTGGGACCTCATCACATGATGATGATGAGATTTATGTGTAACAAGGATCTTGGTATCTAGTAACCTGAGAAGGATACATACTAGCAGAGGATGCTACCTGTCACTCCAGCACAGAAAGCAAAGGGAGGATGATGCTCCGCTTCAGGGGGAGTGTCTGCAGAAGATATCTGAGTTTGAAATGGTACGACATGATGGAAAGCTTCCTGATGGACTGAGACTTTACCAAGTGTAAATAGGGTTCCAACCTTCAAGTTGGAATGTGGAATACTGGGATATGTCGATGACCTGACAAGATGAACTCATGGTAGAAGCAATGATGAAATAATACTAGAATGATGTTTGGTATATAATACCCAATCCAGAAAGCAAGAGTGTGGTATCTTCTAAGTGGATCTACAAGATAAAATATGTTATTGATGGAAGGAGGATTCTCTTAAAGAGATGGAATTGATTATGAAGAGACATTTCCTCCAGGATCAAGGTACACTTCCATCAAAACCATAATGGCACTTTCTTCCATGATGAAGTGGGATCTAAACCAGATGGATGTAAATATGGCCTTCCATAATGGAATGATTGAGGAATAGGTTTACATCAAAACAACTACAAGGATTTTAAATAAAAAACAGAGAAACTCATGTATGCAAGTTCAAAAGGCTCTATATGGACTGAAGCAAGCTCCTAGATCTTGGTATGGAAAATAGGTAGCTTCTTGACAAGCATGGACTTTACCAAAATTAAAGTTGATCCTAACATTTAACTCGAGGTTATGGATGATGAACATGACATACTATTGTTGTATGTGGATGATCTATTTCTGAATGGAAATGAGAAACATATCACATATTGCAAGAAGAAGCTAGCTAAATAATTCGACATGAAAGATCTTGGATTAATGCATTATTTCCTAGGGGTGCAAGTGTGGTAGATCCCAGAAGGAATCTTTCTGAACTAGGGAAAGTATGTTGTGGAAATCTTAATAATATTTGATATGTTGGATTGTGAAGTCATGGCCACTCCCATGGATACCAATATGAATTTGTTGTCTGACGAGACATCAGAGTTAGTGGATATGACTCAGTACAGATAATTTATTGGTTCATTGATATATCTAACTAATACAAGGCCAGATATATGCTTTGTTGTGAACACCTTGAGCCAGTATCTAGTTAAAACTAAATAGGTTCACCTGATAGTTGCAAAGCATGTGATGATGTACCTAAAAGGTACGAGATACTTGGGAATTTAATATGGTAGAGATCATGACTACAGTTTATATGGATATACAGATTCATATTGGGTCGGAAGTGTCGCAGATAGAAAGGGCACCTCAAGTGGATGTTGTTGTCTGGGATCCACCATCATGTCATGGGTTAGTAATAAATAGTCCAATAATTATCTTAGCACGGCTGAAGAAGAGTACATTGCAACTTGATCTGCTATTTTGGAAGCCATATGGATTCAAAAAATTGATGTCAAACTACTTGACATAGAGTTGGATACCACAATGATTCTTTATGAAAACCAAAGTTTCATAACGATGACAGAGAATCCTATGGGATATGGTACTAAATGGAGATATAAAACTATAGTATGTGAGTACCGATGAGCAAGTTGCTGATGTGGTGACCAAGATTCCGTGACAAGCTTGTTGTAGTTCAAAAAGAATTTCCTTGCAAGGAGGAACAATGATGATGATACTACATACTTTCCTCACAAGGAGGAACAATGATGTTGATATAGATCTTTCCTTGCAAGGAGGAATGATGAAGATATGGACCCAAGCTCAGAAAGGAGAAACAGGTTGAAGATATGGACCCTTCTCAGAAAGGAGAAACAGGTCGAAGATATGGACCCTTCTCAAAAAGGAGAAACAGGTCGAAGATATGAACCCTTCTCGAAAAGGAGAAACAGGTTGAATATATGGACCCTTCTCGGAAAGGAGAAACAGGTCAAATATACAGACTCTCTTCGGAAAGGAAGAACAAGTTGAAGATATGGACCTTCTTCGAAAAGGAGGAACGATTCAAAGATATGGACTCTCCTTGGAAAGGAAGAAAAGGTCGAAGATATAAACCCTCCTTGGAAAAATGGGGAGCAGGTTGATAATATGGATCCTCCCAAAAAATGGGGAGTGATGATGAGGCTTACATCGATTATGGGATGACAATGATGCTCCAGCATGAAAGATGCCAAGTGCGCCTGAAGATGCTGACAAGGTTTGACATTCACTTGTCGATGATAGTATCCTCTCTTGAGGATGGCAGGTATAACACTATGTTCATGAGAGTGGTCCTTACTAGCTAAGGATGGCCATGCATATTACTCTCACATGGAGAGTAACCACATTCACTTATGGATGATAGTATTCTCTCTTGAGGATGGCAGGTATAACACTCTGTTCATGAGAGTGGTCCTTACTAGCTAAGGATGGCCCTGCAGATGTTACTCTCGTGGAGAGGACCCACATTCATTTGTGGATACCATAGTATAACATTCACTTGCGAATGGTCCTAGAATTCATGCTGAGGATGTCCTATGATGAGTCCTCATGGATGATAGGGTTGATACTTAGGTACGGTTGATATCTTCTTTGCATACATTACTCTCGCATGGAGAGTACCCACATTTAGTTGTGGATACCATAGAATAACAATCGTTCAGGAGTGGTGCTAACCTTAGTGGTATGGATTCTCTACGATGAGTCCTCATGGATGACATGAATGACATTTTGTATGCATTCAAGATCTTCTCTGTGTTGATGTATTTGTAAATTCGGGATGTATTCACTTGTATATCTTATGTATTGTACCCCGATGTTTATTCTAGGAAGTATTTGTAATGTAATTGAGTCATGTCATGCCCCGATGTTCCGATTAGGAGATTCAATAATGTAAACAAGTCATGTAAAGTAATTGAGGTGAACCCTCCATTGTAAGTTAGGGTAATAGTCCCCACAATTGAGTTAAGTTTAACCCTCTTTGTTGATCGAAGGAAAAAGTCCCCACAGTTGTGGGGCACTAGGGTTATTAGACTCTCCTAGAGATGTCAGCCCTAGTAAGTAATTGTTAAGTGAGACCGACTTGTTGGATTGGACATTAAGTGAATGAAAGAATATAAATAGAGAGTGACCCTCTCTATTTATCACACACACACTCACTCACTAGGGTGCATGAGTGAGAGAGGAGAAGCTCTCTCAAGTGAGAGAGAGAGAACAGCTGTGGAGATCATCTTTTATGTCTTTGGGTTTTACTGCTCCCATTGGTGCTCATTCTATCTCTAAGGAATTTGCGATGTTTTCTCCTTTATGGTTTCCCAAAGAAAAATTATTTGTTTCTCTTGTCTCTTGTGATTATTGTTGTGCATGTTATTCTCTCAGATAAGATCCTAAGATCATATTGCTTAAATGCTAAAAATATAACATGATATCAGAGCTAACCTAAGAAGAAGACACTGTGCAGCTGCAGAAGCTAGGGCTTCGTACTTTTTGGGTCTCTCTCCACAATCTATTAGAAAAAGGAGCTAGGCTAACTCTCCATTGAAGGGCACATCTTTTTATCGAAGTGGAATTTTGATTCCAGGAATTTTCAGTTTTTTGCTGCGAGAAATTAGAGCTTTTCATAGAAGAGGAATTTTTTAGTGATCCCGGCATATGATTACTCTCCTCATAAAAATTGAAGTTTATATACTTTTGGAAATTCAAACCCTAGTTTGACCCTAGGCCTGAAAAACCCTAAAATATTGAAACTAATAGTTTTGGTAGATTCGCTATATATCGAGATTGGAGAAGGCTCGGGTGCCGTAACTTTCACAGGTCGAAGATAAATTCCTGATGTATACTATTTCAAAGTTTCAGCCTAATATTTGATATATTCTAGGAGATATGATTCCTCCAAGTTAGTCTTCCAACCTCTCCCAGGATTCATCCCTAAACAGGACACATGGGGAGAATTGCTATATCGCGGGCTAAGAAGGTCCAAATGAAATTTCTCAAGATTTTATAGAATGTGCAGGGACTTTATTTTCTGTGGTAAAATTTTCAGACCCTGAAGATGTAACAGTGACACGTGGCAGTCTGTACAAGTTCGCTATGTTGAACAATCCTGAAATAGGTCACCTTGGGAAACTCTCGTAAGTCCCAATTGGTGAAACCAATTCTAATGAAACCTATGGTTTTGGAACAAGGACATATGAGGCTACCTCAGTACAAAATTTTAGAGATATAGGAGAGTACGTGTGGAGATACCGCAGAAACAATATCAGGAATTTCTGCAGAAGAAATTGGTAAACTAGGGCTTCTTGTTCTGGCAGCTTCCCTCCACTATTTTCAGAAAGGGAGTACATTGGGAAGATCACCTTGAAGAGTTCTATATTTATATCCAATCATATCTAAAATATTCCAAGTTTTGAAAATTGGGGTTTCTCTGTCAAACCCTAGATCAGCCAGCTCCAGAACCAGGACGAACACCTCAAATTAGTAAAGTCTAATCTTTTGCTATTTACATTTGAGGTTCTCATTTCTAAATGACTAGTCACACTAGCTTGATGACAAGCTTGGTGAAACTGACAAATTCCAAGCATGGAAGTATTGGATCTCACTGGTTCTTGAAGAAAATGAATTAGACACCTACATAAGTGGAGAGGTTCCAGTTCCAGAGGGAGATGAGGCTAAAATCCTTACACAAGAAGAACTTGGTCAAGGCCAAGAAGATCAGTGCTGATTCAATAAAGGATCACCTTATACCACAAGTGTCTTCTCTAAAGACACCTAAAGAGATGTTTGATTCCTTGACCAAGCTATTTGAAGGGAAGAACATAAATCGAAAGATAACTTTAAGAAACCAGTTGTAGAATGTAAAGATCCAGAATGCAGAGACCATGCAGTCATACTTTACAAGGGTCTCTCAAAGAAAAACTTAAAGCAATATAAGAAAAAGTAGAGAATACAGAAGTTGTGATAACCACCTTGAATGGCTTCCCAAGATAAAGGGATTTATTCATTCGAGGAATGTGTTCTAGAAGGAAGTAATTACCTTCAGTAGACTCTGGGAAGAGTGCACACAAGATGAAGCTCGACTCATAATAAGAGAAAAGAAGATGGGAGCAACTGAAGATCAAGATTTCACAGAAGATACCTCAAGCAATGAGGAATATGAAGAACTCAATTCTTGAAGAACCTCTTATCCATCTTAAGCATTTGGATAAGAAATGATGTTGTTATGAATGAAGAAGATGATGAAACTGAAAGAAGGAGTCTACCCATGAAACAAATAAAGATAAGTATTGAATTTTCATTTCATGATATTGTTTTGTTATGCATTTGTTTATATTCAGTTGATGTATTATGCATGATAGAATGTTTGCATTAATGACAGTATACTACTAATATGCATGTGATGGGTAAGTAGCTCATGGTGCTATACAACTCTCCATTGCTACTTATCTAGAATGAAACCTCTTTGCTGACATGTTGGATTAGTGGACAATCTCAATGTTGTCCTGGTAGAGATGGAAGGCACTTAGAAAGTTTTCGTGAGATATGGATGAATGTTGTATTGGCTAAAATAGTTGCATGATTATATATTTATGCATAAGAATTTACCATTATGAATATGCATTATGAAATGTTTCTAACCATATAACTGATGCATTTGACTTGTAGGAAAGATCGTGTACAATCACCTACAAGAAAAGAAGGACAAGACTTGTTCCAAAGAACAAGTGATGACAATTCAAGAAAGAATCCAAGATGAAGAATAATATGATGATACTTTCAAAGAAAGAAAGAGGCCTCAGATACACTCCAATTTATGACACTGTTGAGCGACATCATTGATGCAGAGCCTTCCAACTATGAAGAAGTAGCCAAGAAGAAAGGGAAGGAGAATGATGCTCCACTTCAGAGGGAGTGACTACAGAAGATCCTAAGGTTTGACATGGTACTATAGGATGGACAAATTACTAATGACTCTAGGATTTACTAAGAGAAAAGTGGATTTCAACCTTTTCTTCAAGGTTGAAGATGAAAGACCAATGATACTCCTATCATATGTTGATGGCTTGTTTCTGACAGAAAAGATGAACTCATTAAATTTACAAGAAGGAGACTTACTGCCAAGTTCAAGATGAAGGACTTGGATATGATGCACTACTTTATAGGCATGGAGGTGTGCCATAATGTGGATGGAATCTCCATGGACAAGGGAAGTATGCAGTAGAGATCTTGAAGAGGTTCAGGATGATGGACTACAAGGCCATGACCACACCTATGGCATCGAACATGAAGTTATTGAGTGTTGCTTCATACGAGTCAGTTGATGCCATGATGTATCCTTAAATGATTTGTTCCTTGATGTATCTGATGAATACGAGACCATATATTTATTAATTTGTCATAGTGGTCTAGGGACTAAAAACACAGTCTCACAAATATTTCAGACAATTAAGCATAAAATTCGCAAAATGGTGCCGCAATTGGAGTAGCAGCTCTATATAATCAAATGAATAATGAATAATACAATACAATGATCATGCAAGATGCATGAATTCCAAGACAATTCGAATTCCCAAGGAGGTCATTTGAATTGAATGAATGGGTGTATCTTAACTAACTATAAGCCACAGTAAACACGCTAGTTAACCAACTGATCAAGTGCCGATTGAATCAACTAAGTCCTAACTGAAGTCGGAGTGCAACAAATGACATAGTATAAATGAAAGTAGCTCAGACACATGTCACTGCATTCCAACCAACAAGTGGTAGTGCATCATTAACTCCAATGAACCCCGATGAGGTTAACTGAAGTCAAACTGGCCATCAGAGGTGGTTGGAGGCGCCCCTGTTGACTCCAGTTCATTAGATATTAATAAAATAATCAATATAATGAATGGAGGTGCCTTCACCAATCAGCTTATCTGATTGTAACCATCAGTTAGCAATTAGGTGCATTTATGACACTCGATCACTCTTGAGGTGCTCCAGTTAGCCTCCCCAAATGAAGGAGAAGGCTTAGTTGGCCTCCTTGACTAAAGGTAGGTGAGGGTGTGTCCATGTTAATGTCATAAAGTGCTCCTTTGATGCCAATTAAGTCCATAAAACTTAGGATAGTGGTTTAACAAGGCCAAATTGACGAAATTAAGTGTGCATGGTGGGTAAATGTCTCCAACAATATTTTCTTTGCTGTGAACACATTTAGACATGTTCACATGATGGTTACAAAGAATGTAGTGAGGTACCTAAAGGGTACAATTGAGTATGGGCTCAATAATGATATGAATCTGAATATTAACCTAGAGGGTTATGTGGATTTGGATTGGGAGGCAATGCCATTGATAGGAAGAGCACTTCGAGGTGTTGCTTCAATATGAGATCGGGTGTGATATCTTGGTTTAGTAAGATGGATTCCTACATGACATTGAGAAAAACCGAGAGAGGAGCATTGAAGCTCCAATATGTGATCCAGATTGAGATCTCTCAAAAGAGGGAGTTCTAGCATAGTCGGTGAAGATAGGTTGTCTGAGCATAAAATCCTGGCGAAGCTCGTAGGTGGCTCAGACATAAATGGTCCTGTAGGTTGTCCTCGGATGTAATAGGTCCTGGAGAAGCTCACAGGTTATCATTGGATGTAATCAACCCTGATGTGATTCTATGTTAGAAATGGCCAGAATGAAGTTCAAGTACTTCAAGGAGAAGCTTGGTGTTCTCTAAATCGAGGTTCCTTCCAAGGGGAAGTGATGAGTCCGTGAGCCTTTCTGACATGGTGGTAGGATTGGTTGCTCCCATGGTCAGATGTAAGTGTAGAGCCCTTCTGACATGGTTATAGGATTGGTTCCTTCCATGGTCAGATGTAAGTGCAGAGCCCTTCTAAGATGGTGATAGGATTGGTTCCTTCCATGGTCAAATATAAGTGCAGATCCATTCTGATATGACTATGGGATTGGCTCCCACATGATCAGATCTAAGTGTAGAGTCATTCTGATATGACTGTGGGATTGGCTCCCACATGATCAGATGTAAGTGTAGATCCATTCTAATATGACTGTGGGATTGGCTCCCACATGATCAGATGTAAGTGCAGAGACATTCTGATATGACTATGGGATTGGCTCCCACATGATCAAATATAAGTGCTGAAGGCCATTCTCTGGGAGAATGGAGGCACCTAGTCAGTTACCAGGAAATTGATTTAGTCTGGGACTGAAGCTTGACTTAGTGCTGAGAATCCATTCTCTGGGAGAATGGAGGCACCTGGTCAGTTACCAAGAAATTGATTCAGTTTGGTACTGAAGCTCAGCTTAGTGATGAGAAGCCATTCTCTGGTAGAATGGAGGAACCTGGTCAGTTAACAAGAAATTGATTCAGTCTAGGACTGAAGCTCAGCTTAGTGCTAAGAATCCATTCTCTGGGAGAATGGAGGCACCTGGTCAGTTACCAGGAAATATGATTCAGTCTGGGACTGAAGCTCAGCTTAGTGCTGAGAAGCCATTCTCTGGGAGAATGGAGGCACCTAGTCAGTTACCAGGAAATTAATTCAATCTGGGACTGAAGCTCAGCTTAGTGTTGAGAGACCATTCTCTGGGAGAATGGAGGCACCTGGTCAATTACCAGGAATTTGTTTCAGTCTAGGGCTGACACTCATCCTAGAGCTGAGAGCCATTCTTTGAGAATGAAAGATGTAAGTGTTGTGCCTTTCTTTGGATAGTAGATGGTGTGTCTACTATGCCAGTAGATGTAAGTGTTGAGCCTTTCCTTGGATGATAGATGGTGTGTCCTATCATGCCAGTGGATGTGAGTGCTAGGCATTTTTGACATGGTGGTGGATGTTTTCCTCCCATGGTTAGATGTGAGTGTTGGGCACGCCTTTCTGACATGATGCTATATGTGTTCCTCTCATGGTCAGATGTAAGTGTTGGGCGGGCCTTTCCAACTAGGTCAGATATAAGTGCTGAACAAGATGAAGACCTACATGGAGGCTAGGCCTACAACCAATATGAAAAAGGGTTGGCTTTGTAGAACTTCCTATGATGAGAAGAATGAAGAGATAGCACCATTTGATTGAGATAGTGGAAGCAGTGATGATGATGATGATGATCCAGTGATGATACATCTTTGATATGATCAAGTGATGATCCAGACTTGGTGATGATCTAGACTTGATGGTGATCCAATGATTCTCTAGATTAAGTGATGATCCAAACTCGATGATGATCCAGTGATGATCTAGACTTGATGAATATGACTTGAAGATGAAGATGACTTGATGATGATCCAGATGATACAGAGAAGAAGACTTGTGCTCATAAATTGTGTCAAGAAAATACCTTCCTAATTAAGAGGGAGTGTTGATGTATTTGTAACTTCAGAATGTATTCACTTGTATATCTTATGTATTGTACCCCGATGTTTATTCCGGGGAGTATATATAATGTAATTTAGTCATTTCATGCCCCGATGTTTCGATCGGGAATTTCAATAACGTAAACAAGTCTTGTAAAGTCATTGAGTTTAACCCTCCATTGTAAGTCGGGGAAATAGTCCCCACAATTGATTTAAGGTTAACCCTCCTTGTTGATCGAAGGGAAAAGTCCCCATAGTTGTGGGGCACTAGGGTTATTAGACTCTCCTAGAGATGTTGTCCCTGGTAAGTAATTGTTAAGTGAGACCGACTTGTTGGAGTGGACATTAAGTGAACGAAAGAGTATAAATAGAGAGTGAGCCTCTCTATTTTTCACACACACGCACTCACTCACTAGGGCACATGAGTGAGATAGGAGAAGTTATCTCAAGTGAGAGAGAGAATAGCTGTGGAGATCATCTTTTCTGTCTTTGGGTTCTACTACTGCCATTGGTGCTCATTCTATCTCTGAGGAAGTTGCGGGGTTTTCTCCTTTATGGTTTCCCTGAGGAAAATTATTTGTTTCTCTTGTCTCTTGTGATTATTGTTGTGCATGTTATTCTCTCAAATAATATCCTAAGATCATATTGCTTAAATGATAAAAATCTAACACTCTGTAGACAATACTCTTATATGGAGAGTATGCCTACATTCATATGTAGATGCCATAGAATAACACTCGCTTGGGAGTGGTCCTAACCTATGTGGTTTGGATTCTCTATGATGATTCCTCGTGGTGTCGTAGTATAACATTCACTTAGAAGTGGTCCTAACCTATGTGGTATGGATGTTCTACATTGGGCCAACATTTTGAATGCGGTCGAGATCTGCTCTGCAGACAATACTCTTACATGATAGATTATACCTACATGTGAGTGTAGATTCTATAGTATAACACTCACTTGGGAGTGGTCCTAACATATGTGTTATGGATAGTCTATTATGATTCCTCACGGATGATAGGGTTGTCACTGGGTGTGGTCGAGATCTACATTTAGTTGTAGACAATTCACCTGATCAATTTCATGGATCATGCTAATGGAGGATTGCATCGTCCTTGGACTTATGTCCTAAAGTTATTAGGATTGATCATCCCACAAATATATCATGTTTATTGTAGGTAGTGTGGAGGCGAAGGATCAAGTAGATAGAAGTACAATAGTGAAGGGTCAAGTAGATCGAAGTGCAGATGCAAAGGATCAAGAAGGATCGAAGTGTTGCTACAAAAGGATCGAAAGGATCGAAGTGCTGCTGCAAAAGGGTCGAAAGGTTTTATACCAAAATCCTGTCATCATCAAGTGATAAGACCTTTGACATACCTATTTGCCCTTAATCCCAGCACTTGGAGTGGAAACCCATGTTGATTGTCAATCTTTCATAAAAAGACTCAGCACCGCACTTTCCCCTTTATCCATGAGCGGTACCTTGCTCACACTGCCTATTCGTTGTTATCCATAAGCGGTGCCATCGCTTATATCCCTTGGGCCATAAGCGTTTCTTACCTGAACCTCTTTATCATAGAAGGAGAAAAGTAGTACCCTGGGTAAAATAGGAAAAAGAGAAGATTCTTGAGGATTCTAGATCATGAGCCTCATGTCCTCCCTTATCCCTATCATTGTGGGTCAGTTGAGCTCAAGCTCCCTCATCCTAGGATCTTAGAGGCCACCTCATCCACAAATATCTCAACCATTCCTATCCATTGAGCCTTATAAATACAAGCTCATATCCATGGTTGAGGGGGAGAACCATTGAAGTATTGTTATGTTGTTGGATTGACCACTTGGCCCAAGCCATCGGAGAGCATAGAGAGAAAATTTGGAGCTTATGGGGATGAAATTTTTGGTTTCATGGAGATGCATGTCAACACTAAGGATTAATTGGTTGTAAACTTCTCCGTCCCACTTTACTGTTGTTGTTTGATTTCACATGTAAATGTTGTTGGATTCCTTAGTCACTGACATGGATTAATAGATTATGTTATGGTAGCTTTGATATGTTCGGGTGTTTAATATGATTATAGGTACATAGGTTTACTATCGAAGCAGGCATTCCAGGTATCTACGATATCTAGGGAGGGTCTTCATCCTTTTTCATTCATTTGTTCTAGATCTGAACCATTCAAACCAGAGGAACAGCTTCTGTCTGCAGAAGGTGAAATATTCCTGCTAACAAATCTGGTGACTCCATTGGGGAATGAATGTATGTATCAGTCGATCTAATCTTCCTCAGTTCTTCAACTCTTGTCCGAATCCATGCTCCTTCTCCAACTCTCTTCAGTCATATCTACTATATGACTCGATGGATTTCGGTTTGAAACTTCCATATCTATCTAGATCTGAATTATTTTGACCTTTTATGCTCTCGTTTATTCTCAATCTATCAGTTTTTACCTTGATCTGATCTTTTCTGACTTGATCTTTCATTCTACTTGTGTTTTGGATTTATTTAGGGAACCACACATGTTCTGTTGGAAAGGAGCGGTGCCACAGCCTAAGTCCAGTTAGCAATACACGGTGCCACCACCTGAATCCAGTGAGCAAGGAGCGGTTCTACCTCAAAACCACCTGTCAGCAGCTTCAACTGTGCAGTGCCAGGTAGGCCCTGTTCCAGACTCTGTATTTTTATTTTTGTGTGTTTTTGGCTTACTTTTTGATGAAAATGAAGTGTACTTGTGTATTCTACAGTCGCTTTGATTGTTATATTCCCTTTGCATTCAAAGAGAGTTTGTGTTTCTTGCATTAGAGTTTACATTATTTTCTTTGCTTGAAACCTCTTGCTCTTTTCTATAGATATTATTCATTCGAATTGGAAATATACATTTCATTTTCATGTGTAGGCTTTGGTTTGTTTTGGAATTGGAATGCGTGAATGATCCATGTTGTTTTGAGTCTTTCTTTTCTTGGGTGATTCTTGTTTCCTTTTGCGTGCTGATTTTTTCAGTGCTTGGTAGGAAAGATTGGTTCTTCATTTCCTTGTTTGTTTCAAAGAGAAGTTTTACTTTGCTCTCTCTTTTTCTTTATTCACAAGTTTGTTAAATGATTTTCTTCTTGTTTTGTGCATGACTATTTGAAATTCTAGATCTTACTTTCATTAAGAAGAAATATCTGTTTTCAGCTTTGCGTGCATTAGAGTTAGTTTTGTTTGGAAACGTTAGTGAAAGCATCTTTCCATTAAGTTTTTATGCATCTTTTTTAAGCATGAAAAGATAGGAAACATTTCTGGTTTATCTATGTTAAATTTTCTCTAGATCTCTTTTTTATTTGCTTTGAAGATTATTTGGGGTGCATTGATATTTCACTTTTCGTTTGAAAAGATAGAATTGCATTTGCATTTGGGCGTGCATTTTTGGGAAGAAAAGTAAATCTCTCTCGCTCTCTTAGGTAGAATTTCAATGAAGAGGAAAACTTGCATTATCATATAGATCAGTGTGCATCTTCTTTAATTTCAATTTTTCACTCCATGGTTCCACCTAAATGCACAATATAAAATTAACGGTAGTACTAGGTTAAAAATTTCAACAATTTGAGTGATAAGTTAAAGACGTGTTCGGGTGTCGTTAAGCATAGGAGTTGTCGTTACTTGTCTGCATTACATCCCGGGACTCACGCGGTTCTTCCACGTACCGTCGGTATATCAAATGGCCTTTCACGTACCCTTGAGGTATATAGAAAGGTACTTCATGTACTCGATTGTATATAGGAAGGCCCCTTGTGAATGGTTATGCATTAGACAGCACTACTACCGACTCAATCTCCCATGTACCTTGTGTATATCGGGAGACCCTTTTAGGAATCCTCAAACCATCTGAGATATCCTTTTGGCCTATCCTGTGAGGTTCCTGACTCTTATCCACTCCTTTCACATGTTTGCTTGTTGCTTTTAGTTTGAGTAGCACTTGCTTGTGCATGGTAGTTAGGGGGTTATTAGAGTGTTTAGAGATGGCATCTTCATCTGGGACTACCACTCAAGAGGTCCCTTTCCAAGGTGTACCTTTTGTATTCCCTCCAAGTGAAGGTATTGATCCTCCTTTTATTGCCACTCTAAATAGTCCTGGATTAACTATAGGATTACCGGTCTGGCTGTTTAATCCGGTAATTCTTGTTTCACCTAATGTCTCAAATGTCACCTCTCCTCCAGGAGAGGATCGACCTCAACCTAATCTCTCTCATTCTTCGTCAGTTGTTCCTTCATCCCTTTCTTCCTCTTCGCTTGACCAAAGATCTATGGTTAGTATTCATGTGCATAAGAAGAAGAAAAAAGGGAAGGGTAAGAAGAAGAAGGATAAGAAAGAGAAAAAGAAGCAACTATCTGCCATTGATGGCGCTCATTCAAAGAGAACACCCGAAAAACCCAAGTTCCCTTGTAAGATTTGCAAGGGGGGCCACCTTCTTAAGGAGTGTCCAGGTCTCTCCCCTGTACAAGAAGAGTGGTCTAAAAGATCCAAACCATCGTGTCATCAACCTCTGATCATCATGTTGACAATACTCCCTCAACCAGTGACCCATTGGTAAAAGGTCGTAAGCGTAAAGTCTTGTATCCTTGTTTGATATGCAAGGCTATGCATCGTACTTTTATTTATCCAAGCATGAATGAAGCTTCGCGTTGGTTGGAAAATATTACTGATCATCAACAGGTGATTCCAACAAGTGATAGTAAGTTATCCCTCAATCCCCCACTGGTTTGTTGATGTAATTGTAACTTCGGAATGTATTCACTTGTATTTCTTATCTATTGTAACCCGATGTTCATTCCAGGATGTATTGTAATGTATTTGAGTCATTTCATACCCCAATGTTTATTCCAGGAAGTTTCTATAATGTGAAATTCATGTTAAGTCATTGTGGGTAACCCTTCTATTGGTCAAGGGTTAAAGTCCCCACAGTTGTGGGGCCCTTGGGTTATTAGAATATCCTAGTGAAGTCAACCCTAGGTGATTCATTGTAAGTCAGGGCAATAGTCCCCACCATTGTGTTACCCTCCTATTAGTCGGAGGAGGCAAAGTCCCCACAAGTGGTGGGGCACTAGGGTTATTATACACTCCTAGAGATGTCGGCTCTAGTAAGTAATTGTTAAGTGAGTCCAACATGTTGGAGTGCACTTAAAGTAAATGGAAGAATATAAATAGAGAGTGAGATCCTCTCTATTTATCACTTGCAACACTCACACTCACTCATTAAGGGCGCATGAGTGAGAGAGGAGAATCTCTCTCAGTATGAGAGAGAGAGACTGCTGCTGTCAGGAGATCATCCTAATGTTTTCTAGTTTTAATGTTTTGGTGTTGATTCTATCTCTGAGGAAGTTGCGGGGTTTTCTCCTTTATGGTTTCCCCGAGGAAAAATCTTTTTGTCTCTTGTCTCTTGTGATGTGCTTATGTTTTATTGTTGTGCTTGTTATTCTCTCAGTGAAAAGACCCTAAGATCATAATGCTAGCTTATATGATGAAAAACTAACATGGTATCAGAGCTAACCTTAGAAGACGACATTGTGCAGCTATAGAAGCTAGGGCTTCTTAATTTTTGGGTCTCTCTCCACAATATATCAGTAAAAGTATGCTAGGATAACTCTCCATTGAAAGGCGCATCTTTCTGTTGAAGCGGAATTTGATTTTGAGTATTTTCAGTTTTTCGATGTGGAAATTAGGGCTTTCTACAGAAGTGGAATTTTTGAGTGAGCCCAGCATATGATTTATCTCTTCATCAAAACCGAAGTTTAGAGACCTGTATCAAGAAATTTGAATGGGTGAAACTCTAGGAAAGTCAAACCCTAGTTTGACCCCGAGCTAGGAAAAACCCTAAATACTAAAACTGCTAAGTTTTGGTACATTCACTATATTCCGTGGTTGGAAAAGTATCAGAAGCTAAAAATTTCATGGGCCGAAGATAAAATACTGATGTACACAGTGTCCAAAATTCAATATCCGATTCGCTATATTCTAGGAGCTATGATCCCTCCAAGTTAGGGTTCCAGCCTCTTCCAGAATTCATCCCTAAACAGGATACCTGGGTATAATTGCAATATATTGGGATACAGAGTTCCAAATGGAATTCCTGAAGATTTTCCAGAAAGGGCACAGACTTAATTTTGGTGGTCCAAATTTAAGACTCAGAAGATGAACCAGTGACACGTGGAATGCCGTAAAACTTCTCTATTCTGAATAGTCCTGTAATAGGTCATCTTGGGAAAAGGATCATAAATCCAAAATGGTGAAACAAATTCTGATGAAACCTATGGTGTTGGATCAGGGACATGTGAGGTTACCACAGTGCGAAATTTCAGACACATAGGAGCCTCAATTTTGGATATATCATAGAAACAGTAACAAGCATTTCTGCAGAAGAAATTGGAAAACTAGGGCTTTCTGTTTCGAGAGCTTCCCTCCACTGTTTTCAGAAAAGGAGTACATTGGACAGCTCCATTTGAAGAGATATATCTGTATATCCAATCAGATCTAAAATATTCCAAGTTTTGAAAATTAGGGTTTCTGTGACAAACCCTCGATCAGCCAGCTCCGGAACCAGGACGGACACCTCAAATCGGTAAGATCTATTCTTTTGCTATTTTCATTTGAGGTTCTCATTTCAAAAGTGATCTATCACATCAGCTTGGTAATAAGATTGGTGAAGTTGACAACTTCCAAGCATGGAAGTATATGATCTCTCTAAAGAAAATGAATTGGACACCTACATGAGTAGAGAGGTTCCAGTTGCAAAGGGAGATGAGGCTAAAAGCATTACACAAGGAGAACTTGGTCAAGGCCAAGAAGATCATGGTTGATTCAGTCACGGATCAAATTGTACCACAAGTGTATTCCCTAAAGACATCGATGAGGTTTGATTCCTTGACCAATCTATTTGAAGGGAAGAACATATATCAGAAGATGACTTTAAGAAACCAGTTGAAGAATGTGAAGATCCCGAATGCAGAGACCATGCAGTCATAAGGGTCTCTCAAATCAAAGAACAACTTGAAGCAGTAAAAGAAGAAGTGAATAATGCAAAAGTGGTGATAGCCACCTTGAATAGTCTCCCCAGATCATGGGATTCATTCATTCAAAGAATGTGTTCCAGAAAGAAGTAATTACTTTCAGCACACTCCGGGAAGAAGAGGAAGCTCTACCCATAAGAAGAGAAGAGAATATGGAAGCAACTGAAGATCAAGCTCTCATCATCCAAAGAAGATCCCTCAAGCGATGAGGAATATGAAGATCTCAACTCTTGAAGAACTTCTTATCCACCTTAGCATTTGGATAAGAAACGATGCTATAATGAATGAAAAAGACGATGAAGCTGAAGACTCAAGAAGGAGTATACCCATGAAACAAATAAAGATAAGTATTCAATTGTCATTTCATAATATTGTTTTGTTATGCATTTGTTTATATTCAGTTGATGTATCATGCATGATAGGATTTTTTCTTTAACGACATTATACTACTAATATGCATGTGATGGGTAAGCAGCTCATGGTGCTATACAACTCCCCATTGCTACTTATCTAGAATGAAACCTCTTTGCTGACATATTGGATTAGTGCACAATCTCAATGTTGTCCTGGTAGAGATGGAATGGATCTAGAAAGTTTCAGTGAGATATGGATGAATGTTGTATTGGCTAAAGTAGTTGCATGATCATATATTTATGCATAAGAAATTGCCAGTATAATTATTCCTTATGAAATGTTTCTAACCATACAAATTCATTTGACTTGTAGGAAAGACCGAATACATAATCACCTTCAAGCAAAGAAGAATGAAGACTTGTTCCGAAGAACAAGCGACGACAGTTTAAAGCCAAAGAATAATATGACAAGTGAAATGACATCATTGATGCAGAACCTTCCAGCCACCAAGAAGAAAGGGAAGACCAGTTCAAGAAGAATGATGTCAGGGTGTAGTGTCGAGACCTGAAGAGAAGTTCGTAGCTCCATCATGCAGTAGATGGAAACATCATGGGATACAAAGCAAGATTCGTAGCACGAGGCTTCTCACAAAAGAAGGCATAGACTATGAAGAGACATTTGTAGCCACTGAAGGTGAAGTCACATGACATGTATATCTTGAAAGAAGGCCTTGTACGAGTTCAGAAGACACCCATGGGATAACACATACATGATGAGATTGATGAATATCTTAACCTTTGCTACAAGATTGATAGAGGATGACAAGCTCACAGATGAGTGCAAAATGAACTTTTGAAAAGGTTCAAAATAGAGGATCTTGGTATCCAATGATCCTAGATGGATACTACTTATCACTCCAGTACAAAATGTTTCAGTGCATAGAGTACAAAAGACAGAGGGAGTATGATGCTCTGCTTCAGAGGGAGTGACTGTAGAAGATCCCGATGTTCGACATGCTACGACAAGATGGATAGATTATTGATGACTCTAGGCTTTACTGAGAGTAAAGCGGATTCCAACCTTTGCTTCAAGGTTGAAGATAGAAGACCAGTGATGCTCCTGTTATGTGTCGATGCACTATTGTTTTAGGCATGGAGGTGTGGACAAGGGAAGTACGCAGTAGAGATCCTGAATAGGTTCAGGATGATGGACTGCATGACCACACCTATGGCATCAAACATGAAGTGATGCTTCATCAGAGTCGGTTGATGCTACGATGTATCATCAGATGATTGATGATTGGGTCATTGATGTACCTGACGAACACGAGACCAGACATTTGCTTTGCTGTGAACACCTTGAGCCAGTACTTGACAGATCTGAGAAGTGTTCACTTGACTGCTGCAAAGCATATTTTGAGGTACCTGAAGGGTACAGTTCATTATGGGCTCAAGTACGATGCGAATCAAAAGATTAACCTAGAGGGTTATGTTGATTCAGATTGGGCAGGCAGTTCCATCGATAGGAAGAGTACTTCAGGATGTTGCTTCAGTATGGGATCAGGTGTGATCTCTTGGTTTAGCAGGAAGCAATCCTGTGTGACACTGAGTACATCTAAAGCAAAGTATGTCACAGCTTGTTCAGCTAGTTGTGAGGTAGTATGGCTACGAAAGCTACTGTCTGATATATTTGATCTCCAGTTGGATGCTACTTGTATACATTGTGACAACCAGAGTTGCGTGAAGTTGTCAGAGAATCCAGTGTTCCATGACAAGTCAAAGCATATCGAGATCAAGTATCACTATATCAGGGATATGGTGTAGAGAGGAGCAGTGAAGCTCCAGTATGTTGCGACGGAGGAACAGATAGTTGATGTATTGATGAAGCCATTGGCTAGGCTGAAGTTCGAGTACTTCAGGGAGAGACTTGGTGTTCTCCAAATCAAGGTTCCCTCCAAGAGAAAGTGATGAGACCCATAGCCATTCTGACATGGTGAGAGGATTGGTTCCTTCCATGGTCAGATGTAAGGGCTGAGCCATTCTGTCATGGTGATAGGGTTTCTCCCTTCCATGTCAGATATGAGTGCTGGCCATTCTGTCGAGTAGGACAGATGTAAGGGTAATTTCCATTCTAGGAATGGAGGCACCTGCTCAGTTACCAGGATCACTCAGTGTAGGACTGAGTATCCATTCTGATGTGATAGAGGGATGTGTTCCCACTTGATCAGATGTAAGGGCTGAACCATTCTATCATGGCTAAAGGATTAAGTTCCTTCCATGTCAGATGTAAGTGTTGGCCATTCCGATGAGCAGGTCGGATGTAAGGGCAACTGCCATTCTCTAGGAGAATGGAGGCGGTAGGTTAGTTACCAAGTAGCTCAGTCGAGGACTGGGGGCCATTTTGATATGACTGTTGGGATGTTTTCTCATAGGATCAGATGTTAGTACAAGCCCTTCCATCAATGTGAGCAGGATATGTTCCCACCTGGATGGATGTAAGTGCAGAGCCTTTTCATCATTGTGAGCAGGATGTGTTCCCGCCTGGATGAATGTAAGTGCTGAAATCTCTCATAACTGTGAGTAGGATGTGTTCCAACCTGGATGGGATTCTTTCATCATTGTGAGCAGGATGTGTTCCAGCCTGGATGAAAGTGGGAAAATATTCCATCACTGTGAGTAGGATGTGTTCCAGCCTGGATGGGAGTCTTCCATCAGTGTGGTAGGATGTGTTCCCGCCTGGATGGATGTGCCTTTCTGACGAGTAGGTCAAATGTAAGTGCTGATCCTTTTCACAGATGTTAGTGATGTGATGTCCTATCATGCTGGTGAATGTGAGTGCTGGGCCTTTCTGATGTGATTATATGATTGGTTCCTATATGATCAGATGTGAGTGTTGGGCGTGCCTTTCTGACGAGTAGGTCAGATGTAAGTGTTGGGCGTGCCTTTCTAACGAGTAGGTCAGATGTAAGTGCTTGGCGAAGACATACATGATGGTTAGGCCTAAAACTAGCATGAAAAAGGGATAGCTCTGTAGAACTTCCTGTGACGAGAAGAATCATGAGATAGCACCAAGGATGATCCAGATCGAGTGATGATTGAGATCTAGTGATGATAGCCAGTGACGATCTAGATCGAGTGATGATAGAGATCCAGTGATGATGATCCAGCAATGATGATCCAGATCCAGTGATGCTATCCAGTGATGATCCAGATCCAGCAATGATGATTCAGATCGAGTGATGATCTAGATTTAGTGATGATGATCCAGATCAAGTGATGATCCAGATCCAGATGAAGATGACTTGAAAATGAAGATGACTTACAGATAAATATGACTTGAAGATAAATATGACTTTGAAGATGACAAAGACTTGACGATGACTCAGATGATACAGAGAAGAAGACTTGTGCTGATAAATTGTGTCGAGAGAATACCTTCCTAGTTAAGAGGGAGTGTTGATGTAATTGTAACTTCGGAATGTATTCACTTGTATTTCTTATCTATTGTAACCCAATGTTCATTCTGGGATGTATTGTAATGTATTTGAGTCATGTCATACCCCGATGTTTATTCTGGGAAGTTTCTATAATGTGAAAGTCATGTTAAGGCATTGTGGGTAACCCTTCTATTGGTCAAGGGTTAAAGTCCCCACAGTTGTGGGGCCCTTGGGTTATTAGACTATCCTAGTGAAGTCGACCCTAGGTGAGTCATTGTAAGTCAGGGAAATAGTCCCCACCATTGTGTTACCCTCCTATTAGTCGGAGGAGGCAAAGTCCCCACAAGTGGTGGGGCACTAGGGTTATTAGACACTCCTAGAGATGTTGGCTCTAGTAAGTAATTGTTAAGTGAGGACGACATGTTGGAGTGCACTTCAAGTGAATGGAAGAATATAAATAGAGAGTGAGAGCCTCTCTATTTATCACTTGAAACACTCACACTCACTCATTGAGGGTGCATGAGTGAGAGAGGAGAAGCTCTCTCAGTATGAGAGAGAGAGACTGCTGCTGTCGGGAGATCATCTTACCGTTTTCTAGTTTTACTGTTTTGTTGTTGATTCTATCTTTGAGGAAGTTGCGGGGTTTTCTCGTTTATGGTTTCCCCGAGGAAAACTCTTTGTGTCTCTTATCTCTTATGATGTGCTTATGTTTTATTGTTGTGCTTGTTATTCTCTCAGTGAAAAGATCCTAAGATCATAATGCTAGCTTATATGATGAAAAACTAACATGATTGACCAAGTGGTCGATTCGAATTTATCTATGGTTGATCCCACCCTTCCTTTGGAGAGTGAAGTTAAAGTGGTCAATTCGGTGTCATTTCCACCCGATCCTGCTCTTTTATCAGAGAGGGTTAAGACTAAAGTAGTCTCTTTGACCAAATCTTCATCTTGTTCTTCTCTTCCAGTAGAGAATGAACTTAAACCTATTGAAGATTTTGTGCTTCATTCTGATTGTTCTCGACAAGAGGAAATTTTGTCTATTTTGACAGAACCCTCTCCGAGTAGTGAGGTTATTTCCTTTGACTAGAGTAACCTAACAGAGTCTCATCTTCATTCAAGTTTTCCTTTCCAAATAGTTGTGAATGTTACTACTAGGCAGATTCTTCGCACTATTGTTGACGAAGGGGCTTCTATTAGTATTCTATCCTCAACTGCTTGGCAAGATTTAGGTTCTCCTCAGATTGTGCCAGCCACTGATCAGGTACTGGCTTTTAATCACAGTCCTACCTCACCTTTATGGACCCTTCCTTATTTTCCTATTACATTAGGGGGGAAAACTATCTGAATTGATGTTATGGTGGTCCAAGGTCCTTTTTATTTTTAATCTACTCCTTGGACGTGATTATGTTTATGCCATGAAGGCTGTTGTGTCCACACTCTTTAGAGTTATGCATTTTCCCCATGATGGGAAGATTGTGACCATTGATCAACTTTCTTTTGTTACACCTGAGCATCGCATCACTCCTAGTAATCAGACTACCCTGAATGTGCCGCATGCTCTTGTGGTTCCTTCCCCTTCTTCTAGTTAGCTTCTTCCCATCATAGGTAAAATGGGGGGCATGGCTCTAGTCTATGGACATCATAATGGAGCTAAGCCGCTAGATTTTATGTAATGGGGGAAACATACCAACCTCTGGATATCATGTTGGATAGGAGTAGGTTTTAGAGCATAGTTCACTTTTGGTTTCAAGCTCGTTAAAAAATAAAACCACTCCTTAAGCATAGTTTACCTTTTGGTTTCAAGCTTGCATAAAAATGAAATCATGTGTTGAGAAAAGTTCCCATTATATGTCAAGCTCATTAAAAAATGAAATGGATCTCCTCAAGCATAGTTTACCTTTTGGTTTCAAGCTTGCATAAAAATGAAATCAATCTTGAGCATAGTTCATTTTCTATTTCAAGCTCGTTAAAAAATGAAGTAGGTTTCCTTAAGCATAGTTTACCTTTTGGTTTCAAGCTTGCATAAAAATGAAACCATGTTCCAAGCATAGTTACCTTCTATTTCAAGCTTGTGTAAAAATGAAACAGATCCCCTTCCCTTGAGTCGAGTCTTCACTTTAGTGTTAGAACTTGAACCTTATTTTCACCTTCCTGATTCTCATTCTTCCTACCCCCTGGTGAACATTTTCACATTAGTAACCAGGTTTTTAGGTTGGGTATGGAAGAAGAATTGTCAAATGAAACAAATCTTGGGGGCATGTCGAGTCGCTAGCAACCATGCTAGGGGTAAGCTTCGCTAGCAATCATGCTGGGGGAAAGATTCCAACCTCTGTATACCATGTTAATGGGATTTTTCAAGCATAGTTTACCCATCGATTTCAAGCTTGCGTAAAAATGAAACCAATCCTCGAGCATTCTTTCAACTGATCTTTGAGCTCGTTAAAAATAGTAAGATGGTGTTTTACTTTTCATTTTTCACGCTCTGGTTAAAACATGAAAAGTGGTTTGAACTTAGTTTATTACTTTTCATGCTCTGGATTCAAACATGAAAAAGTCTAATGGATTCTTCTTTAAACTCTTTTCGGGCTCCCTAAATAGGAAAATATTGTCGAGCGATCTTGTCTTCTTCACACTCGTTAAAGTATTTGAAGAGTCGTCCGTCCGACGGTAGGTTATCTCTTTTTCAGTTCGGATAGGACTATTTGCAAAAAAGGAACACTCCAACCAATCATGACTGGAAGAGTTCTCTAAGGTATGATTTTACACTTTTTCAGGCCTTAGAGACTAAATCATATGAAAAAGGACCCCTTTGGAGTCTTCTTCTGTAATCATTCAGACTCTCTAAACATGAACGATACCGATTTTTCTTTCATTGGACTCGTTAAATTAAAAATTGAGAGACCCGTTTTTGGGAACGAACCCCTCCTCTCTCGGGTTCGTAAAACATATGAGTCTGGACTTGTCTTTCGACAAGCTATACCGAGTGTTTGTTACCCTCTTTGAACTCGTAAAACCAAAAAGAGGCACTCATCGATCATGATGGGGGAAATGGGAAGGGAATCATTTTTGCAAATAAATGGCAGTAATTTGTCATTACCTTTGAACATGGCACTTGTCTGCACATCATGTCAGTCAATTGGGTATTCAGCTGATCTCCGTGATGATCCACTTTCATGAGTCATGAAACTCCTTTGAGTCTTTCAAAAGAATGCATTGTCCACTATCGCATTGTGTGTTTGTCTCGTTCAGTCATGCTGCCAAGTCTTTTTGTTGTGTCACTCGATGTTCAAAGGGGATTTGAAGAAGTTTACCTCTACATTCAACACAGTCTTTGTGTCAATACTTTTGAGTCAGTTCTATGGTTACTACATTCACATCATTCCAGAACTATGTTCTGAGTTTAATGTAGTTGATGTGGGACTCATCATGGCCCTCCTTCGACGAGACTATTCATGTCGACATCAGCTCATTATCCAGGAAATAGTCTTAGAAACAAAAACTTAGTGCCTTGAGATCTGTATGCCTTAATGACAGATTCTATTGCTCTCAACATAGGTTCACATCACTGACCTTTGATCGATAGAATCGACTAGGTGTTCAACATCAGGACATCTATTCACACTCAGTAGATTGTACTAGGGTACCTTGGCAATCATTGACATTAATGGTGATCTCCCTCGCACTTGTTAACGGTTCACATCATTGGCCGGTAATCAAGTGGTTTCTACCATGTTTGACTTCATATCATTGTAATCACATGGATAGAATCGTACCTTATGGAAGACGAGATGAAGACCCTGGGTATTTGTTTAAAGCGGTCATTGCTTTTCCCCAGGTTGTGATGGAGTTTTGTATGTCTAGCATGGATCCACATTTGTATGGTCATGGCTATGCTCAAATTTGCGTCTGTATGACATAGATTTAGATTGTATGTCTGGTATCTATGACCAAGTTTGAGTCCTCTATCACATGGATCTACGTTGTATTCTAGTATCCATCCATGCTTGTTTATTCCTCCCATGGATCTACCTTGTATTGGTCTATAGCCATGAGTTGGTTACTTGTGTCTATGAGTCAAAATATTGATGTAATACAGATGCCTACTTGACTACATGCTCCGATCAAGCTGACATTTTCACCTCGTAGCAACGACTTGTTTGTTAGAATAATCAACCCATAGTTTACCCACTTAGACATTAATTTAATTATTTTTGTCTTATTAGCCTAGTTCATGTGTCCCACCTTGTGCAAGTTGTCTTTTACCTATCCATAGTGGTCAAACTTGCCTTATTTGACTCATGTAGTGCATGGGAAATCCCAAGGAATCAAATCTACTTTATTCCTGGCCTCCTAGGCACCCTTCTTCTTTTTCTGCTTTATACCCTGCTTTTTCAGTGTTTTAAGGCGAATGGAAAAGCTAGACTAGGTGAGGTAAACTACTTTTTTGTCCTCTTCATCCTCCACTCTTTTCTCCTTGAAAAAGAATGTATGAGCTTCCATTCTACCACTCTTTAGCTTGCCTAAGCCATTTTTCTAATTCGTGAGCTATATCACATATTTGGGATCAACTTTTTACACCTATGGGGGATTTGCTTATTTTTAGTAAGCCTGCTTTATGCTAGATTCGAATTGCTCCTCATGCATTTGAATCCCTGATGTATGTTATTTATTTAGAACCCTATTATGTTACAGGGTTGTCTATTGTACACTGAGTTAATATAGTTTAGTGTTCAGCTCCAATTTCAGTCTCTTTTGTGAGTGATTTTGCATGATCAATTGTTAATTGTTGTGAGTAAAATTAATCTATCACTGGGTTCAATTTCCACATGGTATCAGAGCCATTGTAGATCGATTTCTCTCCTTCAAAATTGTTTTTCAGGTTCGACATCAGTGACTGGGAGCCTTCTACTGACAGCCGGGACAGATTTTGGATCAATCACAGAAAACTATCTTGACTCCCTTCAATTTATTTGAATGGAAAGCAGAGATGGAGATACTGTTGAGAGAAAAAGGCCTCTACAGGGTGACTATGGCAATAGAATTAGAGCCCAATGTAGTTGCAGAGAAGAGAAAATGGCACAACAGGAGGGATGAGGCTTATGGCCTCTTGTGTCTGATTATTTCCAGAGACCTCCTTTTCCATCTTGACGGATTGACATCACTGAATGAAGTATGGGAGAAGCTTTCTGATCTTTTTGGAAAGACAGATGAGATGAGGGGACATCAAATCAAAAATGAGCTGATTTCTCTGAGTCCAAATAGCTTTGAATCCCTGCAGCTATATTTCTCCAAGTTCAAAGCACTAGTTTTGCAGCTGAAACAGTGTGGGATCGAAAAGAAATATGATCAGCTCGTCCTGGCCATCCTCTCAAAGCTAGGCCCTGGCTATTCAGTGTTTTTTTTACCTTCTATGCCACAAAACTGACAGCTCGAACCTGGAAGATGCCTAGCCTTGCATATTTCATGGAATCTCTCACACAAGAACAGGACAAGCTGGTGATGATGGGCACCATCAAACCATCCAAAGATCAAGCTTTGATTGCTGGAGATTCAAAGGTGGATTCAAAAAGCAAAAAGAAAGCTAAAAATCCACCTGAGCAAAAGAGAGACAAGAAACAGTCTCTAGAGGAGCCACAAGGTTCCAATAAGAACTACCAGAAGAAGAAAAACAAAGGTGAAATGAGCAAGTGTGCATACTGCAATAAGGGAAATCACACTAAAAGCTCTTGTATGAAGAAGCAAATAGATATGCTGACCCAACTCCTAGAGAAGAATGGCATCTCCCTTCTAGACAGCTCAAAGAAGAGAGAAGGAGGATCAAGTTCAGATGACAGAGAGAGATTTCATGCATTGGTTGCTGGCACATCAAGCTCACCCAGTTTTATCATTGATTCTGGAGCTTCAAGACACATGGTTTCGACCAAGGAGGCCTTCTCCTCACTTGACATGTCGAAAGGACCACCTATAGTACTGGGAGATGAATCTCTCACTGAAAGTTTGGGAAAAGGGAGGATTGATCTTGATCATGATCAGTTCAGCAATGTGTTGTATGTTCCTGGTCTTTCCTCCAACCTCTTGTCAGTGTACCAGATGACCCACACTGGGTCTCCTAAGAAAGTCATATTCTCCCTCGATGAAGTTGAGATCACAGAGATCTCAACTGGTAGATTCATTGCAAAAGGAGTTGCGAATCATGCTCAAAAGGTATACATGTTCTCACACTTCCTACCTTACTCAAACCCCTCTGCTCTTATGATTCATGCTAATGAAGCAAGCAAGCTTTGGCATGAAAGATTTGGCCACCTAAACTACAAATATCTTTCTGATCTTAGTGAAAAAGAGATGGTCATAGGGTTGCCCAAGATAAAATTTTCCAAAGGAGTCTGCCAAGGTTGTATCCTAGGAAAACACCCAGAGCACAAATTTGAGAGAGCTAGTTATGAGAGAACCTCTGCACCCCTCGAGCTGATCCACAGTGATGTTTCTGGTCCATTCCCTCATATTTCCATGAGTCAGGCCAAATATGCATTGACTTTCATTGATGAATTTTCCAGGTATTGCTGGGTTCACTTCCTGAAACACAAGTCTAAAGTTTTTGGCCTATTCAAAGTCTTTAAGGCTTTGGTTGAGAACCAGTTTGGAAGGAAACTCAAGGCCCTCAGATCTGACAATGGTGGTGAGTATGTCAATTCTGAGTTTATTAATTATTGTGCAGATGCAGGTATTCAGATGCAGCATTC
>LPNX011130493.1:581125-643381 GCA_001517045.1 Pseudotsuga menziesii
AGACATCTTGATGGCATGACTCCCTTCGAAGCATGGAGTGGGCACAAGCCAGATGTGACCCATTTCAGGATTTTTGGCTCAAAGGCTTGGGCTAGAATTCCAACAGAGAAGATGAAGGCTTTGCATCCCCAAAGCCAAGAGTGTCTTTTTGTTGGATACTCTGAAGATTCAAAAGGGTACAAACTGATAAATTTGAGTACAAATAAATCCTTCATCGAAAGGTGTGTTCAGTTTGAATAAGAACCCCTTGCAGCAGTGGAAGTTGGAGAAGCCTCTTCTCCACCTGAACCTCAAGAAATAAGTAAAGAGTTTGTTGAACATGCTGATTCTAATTTGTCTGATGGATATGAGTTTATTGCAGACCCTAACATCCCTAAAATGCCAAAATGGGCATCCAAGACACTACATGCAGCAAGAGAGCTAGCTGGGGATCCCAATGACCCAAGAAGGACTAGATCTCAATTTGAGAGTGGTCTGTGCATGAAGGATCCTATGTTTGCTGAAAAATGCTATTTGATGGTGGAGTCTGATCTTAAAACATATGAAGAATCAGCAAGAGATCCAAGATGGCAAACATCCATGAAGGAGGAGTTCATCTCACTCCAGAAGAGCAACACATGGGAGCTAGTCGATCTTCCCCCAGGGAGAAAGTTAGTCCAGTGTAAGTGGGTCTATATGACCAAATTTGCTGCTGATGGTTCACCACTGAAGTACAAGGATATATTGGTAGCCAAGGCTACTCACATGTTCATGGCATTGATTACAATGAGACCTTTTCCCCAGTGGCAAAGATGGATTCCATCAGGCTAGCTCTAGCCATTGCAGACTCAAGGCAATGGGAGGTACATCACATGGATGTAAAATGTTCCTTCCTAAATGGAGATCTCATTGAAGAGATATATATGCAGAAGCCTTAATGTTTTTATACTAACCCTTCTCTTGTGTGCAGGTTGAGAAATTCATTGTATGGGCTAAAGCAAGCCCCCAGGGCTTGGTATGCCAAGATCAATAGCTTCTTGCTATCACTGAATTTTGTTCGGTGAAAATCAGATCCAAATGTCTATTTGAATTTATTTAATGGTTCATTAATGATCATTGTGTTATATGTTGATGACCTCCTCATTACAGGAAGCTCAAAGGCTGAGATTGCTTCCTTAAAAGGAGCTATGAACCAAGCCTTCTCCATGACAGATTTGGGGCTCTTAAGTCAATTTTTGGGGCTTGAGATTGCTCAAACCAAAGCTGGAATCAAGGTTCACCAGTCCAAATATGCCTTGGATTTGCTGAACAAATTCAAAATGAAGGATTGCAAAGCAAGCAAAACTCCTTTCCTTTCAGGAGTGAAGCTGGAAGAAGCGGATTCTTCACCTATGGTAAACAATACACTGTATAGGCAATTGATTGGATGTTTATTGTATCTAACACATGCTAGACCTGATATTTGTTATGCAGTAAGTGTGGCTTCTAGATACATGGATCAGCCTCATGATATCCATTGGAATGCAGCCAAAAGGATCCTTAACTTTGTTCAGGGAACAAGGACACATGGGATCTTCTATAAAGAAAAATCTGATCTTGATTTGACTGGATCTACTGACAGTGATTGGGCAGGTGATAGCACAGACATAAAGTCCACATCAGGATATGTGTTCATGCTTGCAGAAGGGCCAATCAGCTAGTCAAGCAAGAAACAGAGTGCCATTGCACTCTCATCTACAGAATCAGAGTACAGAGGAGTTGTTAATGCAGAACTCAATGTTTATGGTTGCATGGATTACTTAGAGAGTGTGGATTCGAATCAGAGTACTCAACTACCATCTACTGTGATAACTAGAGTACCATTTGAATCTACAAAGATCCAGTTCAGAAGCAGAGAACCAGACACATTGAGATCCATATGCACTACATCAAAGAGCTTGTGCATGATGGCACCATTCACCTACTCTTCTGTTCATCTTCAGAACAAGTAGCTGATATCTTCACCAAAGAATTTTGTGAGAAGACCTTCAGTAATATCAAATCACTACTGGGGATTGCTGATCATGCTATGAAGCATGAGTGAAGACAAGATTCCAAATTTTGTTTTACAGTCCATGTTTAAGGGAGGATTTTCCCAAGTTGGTTTTGCCTCTTTCCTTGTTTAAATATGCAGTATGTAAAGGGTGACTAATCCTTGTTGCTAGGCCCTATAATTTTCTGATATATTACTCATAAGTCAGGCTTAAGGGGGGGTGTTAGAATAATCAACCCATAGTTTACCCACTTAGACATTAATTTAATTATTTTTGTCTTATTAGCCTAGTTCATGTGTCCCACCTTGTGCAAGTTGTCTTTTACCTATCCATAGTGGTCAAACTTGCCTTATTTGACTCATGTAGCACATGGAAAATCGCAAGGAATCAAATCTACTTTATTCCTGGCCTCCTAGGCGCCCTTCTGCTTTTTCTGCTTTATTCCCTGCTTTTTCAGTGTTTTAAGGCAAATGGAAAAGCTAGACTAGGGGAGGTGAACTAGTTTTTTGTCCTCTTCATCCTCCACTCTTTTCTCCTTGAAAAAGAATGTATGAGCTGCCATTCCACCACTCTTTAGCTTTCCTAAGCCATTTTTCTAATTCATGAGCTCCATGACAGATTTGGGATCAGCTTTTTACACCTATGGGGGATTTGCTTATTTTTAGTAAGCCTGCTTTATGCTAGATTCAAATTGCTCCTCATGCATTTGAATCCCTGATGTATGTTATTTATTCAGCAACCTATTATGTTACAGGGTTGGATATTGTACACTGAGTTAATACAGTTTAGTGTTCAGCTCCAATTTCAGTCTCTTTTGTGAGTGATTTTGCATGATCAATTGTTAATTGTTGTGAGTAAAATTAATCTATCACTGGGTTCAATTTCCACATTGTTCTCTCAAATCTCTTGTTTATCATATCCCTCTAAGACTCATTCTTTGGGGGGCATCCTATTATACCAAAATATTGTCATCATCGTGTGATAAGACCTTTGACATACCTATTTTCCCTTAATCCCAGCAGTTGGAGTGGAAACCCATGTTGATTGTAAATCTTTCATAAAAATAATTGGCACCACACTTTCCCCTTTATCCATGAGCGGTACCTTGCTCACACTGCCTATTCCTTATTATCCATAAGCGGTGCCACCGCTTATAGCCCTTGGTCCATAAGCGTTTCTTACCTGAACTGCTCTGTCATAGAAGGAGAAAAGTGGTACCCTAGGTAAAATGGGAAAAAGAGAAGATTCTCGAGGCTTCT
Organism: Pseudotsuga menziesii; assembly: GCA_001517045.1. NCBI lineage: Eukaryota > Viridiplantae > Streptophyta > Pinopsida > Pinales > Pinaceae > Pseudotsuga > Pseudotsuga menziesii. The sequence continues at coordinate 584,397 of LPNX011130493.1, forward strand.
AGATCATGAGCCTCGTGTCCTCCCTTATCCCTATCATTGTGGGTCAGTTGAGCTTGAGATCCCTCATCCTAGGATCTTAGAGGCCACCTCATCCACAAATCTCTCAACCATTCCTATCCATTGAGCCTTATAAATACAAGCTCATATCCATGGTTGAGGGGGAGAACCATTGAAGTATTGTTATGTTGTTGGATTAACCACTTGGCCCAAGCCATTGGAGAGCATAGAGAGAAAATTTGGAGCTTATGGGGATGAAAGTATTGGTTTCATGGAGATGCATGTCAACACTAAGGATTAATTGGTTGTAAAATTCTCCATTTTAATCTTAATACAAAGCTTATTTCCATCCCACTTTACTGTTGTTGTTTGATTTCACATGTAAATGTTGTTGGATTCCTTAGTCACTGAAATGGATTAATAGATTATGTTCTGGTATCTTTTATGTGTTTGCGTGTTTAATCTGATTACAGGTACATAGGTTTACTATCGAAGCAGGCATTCCAGGTATCTACGATATCTAGGGAGGGTCTTCATACTTTGTCGTTCATTTGTTCTGGATCTGAACCATTCAGACCAGAGGAACAACTTCTATCCGTAGAAGGTGAAATATTCCTGCTAACAAAAGGATTGAAGTACTGCTACAAGGGATCGAGAAGATCAAAAGGATACTGTAAAATATCAAAGTGCAGCTGCAAAGAATCAAAAAGATCGAAGTGCTGCTACAAAGGATCGAGAAGATCAAAGTGCTACTGCAAAGGATCAGAAGATCGAAGTGATGCAGAAAAGGATCAAAAGATCGAAGTGATGCTGCAAAGGATAGAGAGGATCAAAGTGTTGTTGCAAAGGATCAGAAGATCGAAGTGTTTCTGCAAAGGATCAGAAGATCAAAGTACTACTGCAAAGGATTACAAGATCGAAGTGCTGCAACGAAGGATCGAAAGGTCGAAGCGTTGCTGCAAAAGGATCAAGTGATTGTGTTATGCAGAAGATGAAGACATTGAAGAGTAATTGTTCCAGTTACTGATGAATGTTGAAAACTTCCTATGACATATATATGTATAACCTCGATGATGTTGCATATCTTGTCTCTCTATTCTCCTATAGTCTATGATGATGTTATCAGTGGAATAACCTTCTCGTTAAGGGGGAGTGTTGAATATTGTAACTTCAAAGGATATTCTAAATGTATTTTACTTATGTAACCTAAGGGAGATGTTATTATTCCTCTTGCGGGGTGTTACTATTGTAATTGGTCTTCATAGAGTCGTGAGGTAAAGCCTCCATTGTAATTCGGGTCAATAGTACCCTAATGAATATAATATAATATTGAATTGAGTCTTCCTAAGTGAATTCGTCCCACTTAGTTAAGTGGGGCTGACTTGTTAGGTTAAAATACAAGTGAAAAAAAGAGTATAAATAGATTAGATGTGTTTCTCATTTGAACACACACACACACTTGTGTATATCGCATAGGAGAGAGAGACAAAGAGAGAGAGAGATCTGTTGGAGGGAGGTGCACCTATCTAGGGTCTTTTCTTGTACTTTTTATATATTAGTATACAAAGGAATTTTTTATGGGTTTTCTTCCCCATGAGGGTTTCCCAGGATAAATATTTGTGTTCTTTTGTGTGGTTTTGCTTGTCTATCTTTCAGTGATCTTTTTTCTTATGGTTATGCTGTAATGATGCTAAATGTTATAAGATATGATATAACCATTAACAACTTAACATGGTACCAGAGCCACCCTGAAAGAATTCTTTGTGAAACCGAAACAGTGCTACAACTATTGAATATTAGGGTTTCATGCTTGAAAACCCTAAAAGACTAAAACTAGTCATTTTGGTGGATTTTCTATATCTCGAGATTGGAGAAGGCTCAGGAGCCGAAACGTTTACAGGATAAAGATAAATTCCCAATGTCAACCTACAGTCAGTAACAAGCAAGTCATATTCCTAATTCCAACTACTAATATCGGAGGTCGACAATCGACATTGTCAGCCAACAACTAACAACAAGCATGTGGACATTCGACTTTTGACTACCCCATTCCAAAAAATTCAAAGTGACATAAATTTTTCATCTAAAGTCTGAATTTGACAAAATGGGTATTGTAAAAAATATCTCAGTGAGCGGCATACAACTGTAACCTTTCTTAATAATTTTTAAGAACACAAATTTTAGTCAAATGGGAGATCCTCCTAGATCATGGTGGAACGTTGACCTCAAATAGCTAGTTTCTTGGGCAATTTTCCATTGAAAAGATCAGTGGTGTCTTGTTTATAAATGCTTAGAATTGCTATGTGTTGAATGATTATTATTAATATGGAATTGAATGAAATAATAGCTTGAATTGTTCAATAGATTGTTTGTTCATATCCAAGAATAATTTTTTTATGGTGAATGATCTTGTTTGTTGTTATGCCTGTGATAAGTAGGTTAGTTCATGCATGTCATGGATTGTAGCTTAATTGAATTTTCCACTGTGAATGTTTAATCCACATAAGCGCAAGTTTTACAGCAGGAAGATGGCATTTGTTCCTTAGTCATATGCTTGAATCGACCAAGTGTTTAATCCCCAATTCATAAGAATATTGCAGAGTTCTGTGGTTGAATTAACAAAGCCAAATTCGAAAGTTAGGCATAAAAAAAATTGGCTAAGTGTTGAACAAAACGTCGTTTGTCGTTGTGTCGAATGTCGATTTATGAATTCTAATGTCGGGAACATAAAAATAAGAAGGCCAGGGCGTTTTTATGGAAGTTTCACCATATTTTTCTGACTTTCGAATTTAGATGTGTGGGGAGATAGTAGTTGAAGTTGAGAATTCAGGATAGTTCATTGAAAGATTATTTTTGTTTCGACTTCCGACTCCCAATATCAAAAATATTGGAGTTAGCAAGTTGGGATGGTTTTGTTGAAATCATGTTTTACAGTTTCAACTTTTGACTCTTGGTGTCGAAGACATCAGAGTCTGGAAATCAAGGTTAAGTTTGTTGGGAAGTTGTTCTGCAGTGCCGAATTTTGACTCACAATGTTGGAAGTTGGAACATCAGAGCTGGAAAGTTGGGGTGGCCATTTGGTAGTAGTTTGTGGTTCCAAATTCTGACTCCTGACATACATAAGGTAGTAGTCAGAGTTGAGAAGCGAGGAGGGTTTTCTAAGGAACTCATTTCTCAATTCCGACTTCTGACTCCCAATGTACGGAGAATAGTTGTAAGAGTCGAGAATTCAGGAATGGCTATTACGAACCATTGAGTGTTTCAATTTATGATTTCCAACATCAGAACAATCAAGGTCTGCAATATCAAAAAAATGGAATTGGACAGTCTGGATCATGGCTTTAACATTCGGGGTTCATTATAACCATTGGATTGTTTATGGGGTCAAGATAATGATTGATTAACCTATATTAATGGACGATTAAGCAATTTATCCTATGGATGTTTACATTTCCACATTGTAAGTATCATTTTGGTCAAGGGGAAATGTGATAAAATTGTATCTGGAAAGAAAAATTTGAAATCATACCACTTGGAAGGATTCCTCATTGCCTCAAAATGCCAATGAGTTGACTAGGGACGTGACAAAGTGGTATCATAGTAAATGGTTACACTGTTGGATCTATTTGGATAGTATCCATGTTTACGAGAAGATATCAAAGATACACAGCAAGTGCATATGCTTTTGATTTGAGGAAATTACCAATAATGATAGAAATTCCATAAATGTATAAATGGGGATAAAAGAACCAAAGAATCTGTAATCATATAAGTTCACTCATGACATTGATTTTAAAAATGGTAAATGTGTAATATTTCTCCTGTTATTAATGTGTCTAATAATCATTTCTACAATGTACAGATTTTATAGTAGAAAGTGTTTGAATAGTTGTATAAATAATAGCTCCAATGCTATGAGCAAAGATGCTAAGAAGAAGCACAGGAAATAGATCTTGCTACTAAGATAATTCCCACAATCATACACAGGAAAATAGAGAGAAGATAAGAGACTGAATCACATGAATGAAGATATGAATATTGGAGTGTATACTTCCATTAATTAATGATGAATAATAGTGTACATAAATAGTACATCCCTCATAGGAAAAATCGAGTTGTATGGAGACAAATCATAAAGCTCAGAAAGGTAGACTTACTAAATATTATAAACCCCCATATCTGGCTAAAGCACTTCCCAAATAAATCAAGGACCTCGTGAATTAGAAAAAGCATGAATGAGTTGTCAAGAGTGATGGATAAACATGTTAATCCTAGAAAATGGAGAGAAAATCATGGAGGATGAGTTGGAAACAAAAGATACTAGTTTCCTAGTTAAATAGCTTTACCTTATCCACATAAAAGTTGGATAAAAGCATAATAAGGAAGAATATGCTGGAAAGCGCAGTTACTAATTTTGTATGTCCATAAAGTGGTCAAGATCAACCCATAATCAGAAATAAATCATTCTTGGGGTATATATGGCATGTGTTGACTTTAAGGTGCAAGTGGATGCTAACTAATTAGCTAGTGGCTACGAATTTAATCAAATAATGATTAAATATTTTATCCTAAGTTATGAGTGGATTTAATATATTCCAACAATAGTTGTATCAGAGGACAACCAGTAAAAGGAAAGAATTCCAAAGGAAAGTGGTGACCATGAATTTTTCCTAGGTTCCTTATGAGAATGATGAGGATATCCTTAGAGAAAATATGCAAAAGAGAAATGTAGAGACAAATTCCAATGGGAGAAGAGAGCAGATCACTCCCCAAAATTTGGTTGAAACAATGAGAAGCTTTAATGATAGGTAGATCAAATCTTAGGAAGAGAAGAACCAAATTAACGCTACCATCCACCAAATCCTCACTGGTATTCAACAGCGAACTCATTTCGGCTCCAATCCAAGTTATACTAGTCAAATAAATGTAGAGAGATGCTCCAGAAGTTGTGCTAGGAAGAGGACGTTGAGTCCAAGAAATGGAAGCGGGGCACATAAGGCCCCTTCATCAAAATATTCTTCTAGCAGGTCATGTTATTCTCGAAGTACTCCAAATCGTACTTCTTGCAGATTTGATAGAAGAAAGAGTTCTAGAAGGATTCCACAAGGAGAAATTAGAAAGGTAAGAACTCCCACATTTAACGGAGAAAATAAGGCAAGGCCAGGAAGAAGAAGCATGGCTTCATGGAATGAATAAATATTTCTAGATTCGTGACTACTTAGTTAATGAAAAGGATAGAGTCACTATCTGTAACCTCAATGTATGAGTTTCAATTTGGTGGGAGCACCTCACGCAAGAAAAAATAATTAAGGAGAGGAGGACCATATATGATGACAATAAGAGGAAAGAGTTTCATGAGCTAAATTTGGGACATAATTCAATTGAAGAGCATGTCCACAAATTCTTGGAATTGCTGAGGTATGTGGGTTAAATAAAGAATGAAAGATTCAAGATTCATAGCTTCCTTGGAATTCTGCCTCAAAATTTCAGAGAGATGATTTAATTTGTTAACCCTCCTAGTCTTGATGAAGCCATCAGAATGAAAATGCTTTGTTATGATCATAGCAAAGGAAAATCAGAAGTTAACCTCGCATGGAAGGGAAATCCAAAAGGAAAGTTTGAACAAAGGAAAGGTGGATTCAAACCCCCATTTTGAAATCAACCAAGAAACTTTCATATAGGGAAACAAGAATGAAGTGGGAATGAACCAGCAATAGCAATAGAAAGAGGGTTTATTCAGTGTTGGGTATGTAGAGGAAACCACACACAGAGGAATTTCCTTCATTAAAGAGAGAACCCTAGAAGATTGCATATTTTAGAATAAGAAATTATAGTGGAGGACGTGGCCAGGGAAACTCGTCAAATTTATGCAACATTAGATAACCGCCAAGAAGACCATCAATCAGGAGTGGTGGAAGTTGAAGGTAATATTTCTAAGAAATCTATTTCTATTTTGATTGATATAGGATCTATTCATAGTTATGTTACCCCAAAGGTTTCTAAATATTGTTCCCTTGTAAAAGTGTAGCATGATAAGTCCTGGCTAATTCAATAAGCTAGAGGCACAAATAGAAGAGTAAGTGAAATAGTGATAGAGTTTCCCATAGATTTGAATGGGCTCCTCACAAAATCAAATTTGAATGTCCTACCATTAGGGTATTATGATGCTCTTATTGGTATGGATTGGTTGGAAAAGCATAAGGTCAAGGTAGAGTGCTATGAAAATGTCCCCTAAATGCATTAATGAAGAGGGAAGGTCAATAATGGTGAAAGAGATTCCTAAGAAAGTTTCAGTCAGGAAGATATCATCTTTACAGATAAGGAAGTTGTAAAAGAAAGGTTTTTATATCTATGCAGCCCATGTACTATATTCACTAGGGGACAAAGGTTCTAGGATAGAATACTATCAAGTGTTGCAATATTTTAAGGATGTATTCCCAGATGAAATTCCAGTACTACCACTGAAAAGGGACATTGATTTTATAATTAATATTATTCTAGGGGTAGCGCTAGTTTCCAACTCTCCTTATAGAATGAGAACACTAGAATTAGTAGAGTTGAAGATGTAGCTATAGGAATTAATGGACAAAAAGAATATCAGACCAAATGTGTCTCCTTGGGGTGAACTAGTTCTATTTGTCAAGAATAAATATGGGACTCTAAGTCTGTGTATTGATTACAAGAAGCTAAATAAAGTAACGGTCAAGAATAGGTACCCATTACCCATAAGTGATGCTTTGTTTGATCAAATGAAGGGATCCATAGTGTTTTCAAAGATTGACTTGAGATCTGGCTATCATCAAGTTAGGATAAAGGAAGAAAACATTCACAATAAAACTTTTTGAATGAGGTATGACCATTATGAGTTCACGGTGATTCCATTTGGTCTCACCAATGAACCTGCCACATTCATGTGCCTCATGGGCAGTGTCTTCAACAAGTATTTGGATAAGTTTGTGCTGATATTTTGGATTATATTCTTGTTTACTATAGGAGTGAAAAAGAACATGAGGAGCACTTGAAAATGGTGGTGTAGGTTCTTAAATAGCACAAGGTGTATGTCAAGTTGAGAAAGTGCAGCTTCTATCAGCGCAGGGTACAATATTTGGGTCACATTATTTCAGAGGAAGGAATTGCAGTGGACCCAAAAAATATTGAATCCATAATGAATTGGTCTACCCCAAATAATGTTTTCAATGTTGGATCTTTTATGGGTCTTTCAAGATACTACAGAAGTTTCATAGATGTATTTTCTAAGATCGTCCACCCAGTCACATTGCTATAGAGAAACAATGTTGAATTCATGTGTTCGAGAAAATGTGAAGCAAGATTCCATTGATTGAAGCATTTGATTACTAACACCCCTTTTTTGAAGATCGTTAATCTAGATAAATACTTTGTGGTGTGTACAAATGTTTGCATCGAAGGTCTTGGAGTCATGCTTATGCAGGAAGGGTTTGTGATATTCTATGAATCATGAAATTTGAAGGAGAACAAGAGGAACTATGTGACTCATGATCTAGAATTGGTCACCATAGTGCATGCTCTCAAGATGTGGCAACATTATTTATTGGGAAGAATATATGAGATCAAGACAGATCATATGAGCTTGAAATATATATGTGACCATCCAATCTTAAATTCTAAGTAAGCTATGTGGCTGGAATTTTTATTTGAATTTGATTTTGAAATTAAACATGTGAACGGGAAAGAGAATAAGGTAGAAGACACCCTCATTAGTAAATTTCATGTAGAAGCTCTAAGTATATATGAATTCGACCTGAGGACAGGAGTTATTGAAGCTCAACTTGAAGATGAAGCTTACCTCCAGGTAAAATAAAATTGCAGCGGGAGAAATGAGATGATAAGTGTGAAGGTTATCGGCTCAAAGAAGATGGTCTTCTTGTATATAAAGGTAGACTGTACATTCCCAATTATGTAAATTTGAAAAACACAATAATGGATGAGATTCACCAAAGGCCATACTCAAGGCACCTAGGATATTAAAAGACCATAAAAGTAGCAAGAAGGAAATATTTTTGGCATGGGATGAAGAAGGATATATTATAATATATCTCCAGGTGTCAAAAGTGCTAGCAATCCAAGGAAGTGCATCAACATCCAGCATGACACTTAGAGGATTTTCCCATTCCATGATTGAAATGGGAAGTAAATACTATGTCTTTTATCAAGGTTTTCCAATGACAGTAAGGAATAATGATTCAATCATGGTTGTGGTGGACAAGATATTAAAGGAAACTCATTTTATTCCAATAAAATCCACTCATAAGGAAAGTGACATAGCATATATAATCATGAAAGAGGTATTTTGATTGCGTAGTTACCCAAAGCGATAGTCTCAAACCGAGATGCCAAGTTCACATCCAATTTTTGGAAAGGATTGTCTGAGGAGTTGGGAACTCGGCTGAATTTTACTATAGCATATCATCCAGAAAAAAACGGTTAGACTGAGAGGGTGAATGAGGTTTGAGAAGATATGTTAAGGATGTATGTAATGGAAAAGACATCCAAGTGGGAATTTTACCTACACTTGGTAGAATTTGCATACAACAATATTCATCACGCAACATTGGGAATGAGCCCGTTTGAGCCAATATATGGTAATGGACACAAAACTCGAGTGAGTTCGAATAGTCCAATAAGTAGGGTAGTGCTTGGACTAGACATTTTGTAGGATATGGAACAGGAAATTGTTAGGATCGGGAAGAATTTAAAGGAAACACGGGACAGACAAAAGAGTTATGCATATTTAAAAAGAGTTCATAAGGAATTTAAAGTTTGGGATCATGTTTACTTGAGAGTTAAACCAACTAAAAGGTCCCAAAAATTGGGAAGTTGTGCCAATATGGAACCAATATAGTGTGGGTTGTTTGAAGTCCTTGATAGAATAGGGTCAGTTTCATATAGGATTGCATTGCATGCTAACATGAGAGAATAATGTTTTTCATGTTTCTTTTCTTAATAAGTTTGTACATAATCCTAATCACATAATTTATTGGAATGTAATCCAAGTGGAACCTGGGGAGAGTTCCAAATGGAGCTTGCATGCACCCTCGACAAGAAGGTAGCATTGCTTTGGAACTGATCAATCAAATAGTTCAAGGTGCAGTGGAAGAACCTTGGACTAGATGAATCTACTTCAAAGATGGAGGATGCCATGAAGGAGGAATACCCATTTTTGTTCTAGTTTTGAGAACTGGTATAGTTGATTTACCACATTTGGCAGATCATGTTTTTATGGCCTTCCTTGTCCCTATGCAGACTCCTTGGACCCCCTTTGCTTGAAATAAACTTTGATTCTCCATAAAATACCTTTAAAAAACCTTGTTTATGGGTATACATGGGTCACCATCTTACATACCATGTGTACACGCATCTTGCTCCACTATGACCCGCGTACATTGGGAAATGTTCCCAAAAATAAAATATTTGGATTTTTCCTCATTTAGTCATCAATAACTTGATTATTGGCCTTCCATATTCCTGGAAAAGCTTCGACTCGATCCTTCACTTCCTATTGAAGGGATATATATTGAGCTAATTGGATGCATTAGAGGAGGAGAACTTGTGAGAGAAGAAACTATAGTTGATTTGTGACCCATTATTACATACTTGAGTCTACATCCCTTTGTCCTTTGAGCAACCATTGATGCTCTTCCCAAGCTTTCCATTTCATTGTGATCTTGCCATGGATATGGAGGATTGAAGTGGTGGAGGCCCAAGTGGAGGACTCGATTTATCCATTTAGACAAGGTGCCGACAAAGTTTGTTACTTATATCTAGGTTTATAATTACTAGAAATATCCATTTCTCATCCATTGTATTTTTGTAACTATGAATGGTCTTTATCTATGGATGTATTTGTTGTGATTGTATATATATTGGATTGATATATGCTATAGTAGATTCTAACAATCAATATCTATCAGGCTTGTATATTTCATTGTTATTGAGAATGGAATGTAGGTGCAAGTGTGTTTGAAAGCTCAACAAGGATATACTACAAACGTCTGGAACAAGGTATGCCTTCCATCCCTTAGTGTTAGACTGGTTTATCTCTTTAGCATATTTGGAGTGGATTGATTTCTGGTGTCATATTGTGTTTTGTTTCCCACCCCAAGCCATAGGAAGTTTTCTACGTAACAAGAACATTAAGGACGATGTTGTTTTTAGGGGGAGGGGGTTATAATACCCCATTTTCAACCTTAATGTATATATTGGATTGATGCGTAAATATTACATACATATGATGTATGATTCCTAGCAAGGAGATCAAGGCCAAGTCCCCGCCAGTGAATAGCCTATTTGTAGAGGAAAGTAAATTATGTTGGTAAACCATGTTCTAGTAATCCATGGGAAATTGTAAAATCATGTAAATATTTATAATTCCAATCAAATGTATAAGGCTAGCTATAGAGAAAACAACAAAAGAATAGGATTGTTTGTTATCCACTAGGGAGAGGTGAGTGGGTATGGGAGATTCAACCATTCTGTTGCAAGTGTCACTTTAAGAATTCAAGAAGGATTCCTTTCCACCCTTAATTTTGCTATAAAGAGTAGTTGAAAATGGGATCATGTTTTTAATGGAGCATGGGTGGAGCTCAGAACTCGTATGGCTAGGTATGGGATTTATTAATGAAGACAACAACCAAGTAAGCTATGGAAATTGGATCCCAAGGACGAAAGACCCAATTGAGCGGGGTGTGTGTGTTATCCTTTAATCAGAACCTACATGGAAAAGGGAGTTTAAGGGGTCATGTGCATTACATACCCAACAATGATTATGGTGGAAGGGATATCTTGAGCAATTGTTGATTCGAATAGCATGGAGGAAGCCAATAAATTGTGTGTATTGTGGAATCCAGTGAAGGAACCATATCTCGGTTGTGGTAGCATCTTGGACCGTCTGCGCTTGTCACAAATAACACCAATGGAGAGGTGCACTAAGGGTCTATGCAAAAGATAAGGTGACCTTCCTTCGGATGAGTGTGGAAAGTGGCAGGGGTGATAAGGTTGGTTGAGGTCGATTGAGATTGCATGTATCTATGTGGTTGAGCTCACTGTCTAGACAGTATTTGTCTTTGTCTCCTTGAGGGATTGATAAACTCAACTATATGATATCTTATCTTGAATGTATGTTTGTATTATTGTGAGTGAGCATGAATGAATTGTTAGTGGATAACAAATCCTAGCTCGGAGGTGGTATCTCAGCTGAAATAATTTATGTTGGAAAAACACCTATGATTGGGTGGAACACTGACCTCACATAGCCATTTTCTTGGGAGATTTTCCATTGAAAAATAAGTGTTATGTTGTTTATAAATGCTCAAATGTCTATATGTTTAATTATTATTATTCATATGGAATTAAATGAAATAATAGCTTGAATTGTTCAATAGATTGTTTTTCATAGCCAGAAATGTGTTTGTTGTGGTTAATGATCGTATTTGTTCTTATTCCTATGATAAGTGGGTTAGTTCATGCATGGCATGCATTGTATCTTAATTGTAGTCTCCAATGTAAATGTTCAATATTCATAAGCCTAAGTTTTGCAGTAGGAAGATGGAATTTGTGCCTTGGTCATATGCTTGAATCAACCAAGTTTTTAATCCCCAATTTGAATAATCTTGCAGCGGTCCATGGACGAATTAGCAAGACCAAATTCGAAAGTCGGAAGTGAAAAAAATTTCCTAAGTGTTGAACAAAACATCGTTTGTCATCATAATGAATGTAATTTTCTGAATTTCAATGTTGGGAACATAAAAACTAGAAGATAGAGGAACTTTTGTGGAATTTACTCCATATGTTTCCAAATTCTGGATTCCGACATGTAGAGGAAATAGCACTCGGAGTCAGGAAGTCGGGATAGTTCATTGGAAGCTTGTTGTTGCTCTAACTTCCGACTCTCGATATTGGAAATATCAAAGTCAACAAGTCAGGTTGGTTTTGTTGAAAGAATTTTTTGTTCTTTCGACTTTCAAATCCCAACATCAGAGTCGGGAATTTCGAGCCATTTTGTTAGGAAGATATTCTGCAATGTTGACTTTCAACTCCTGATGTCAAAGCATTGGATTCGATAAGTTGAGGTGGCTAGTTGGTAGAAGTTTGTGGTTCCGACTACTAACTGCCGGCATAGGGAAGGTAGTAGTCGAAGTAGGGAATCTAGTAGGATTTTGTGAGGAACCCGTTTCCTAGTTCTGATTTACAACTCTTAATGTACAAAGAAAAGTTGTCGAAGTTGGGAAGTCAAGAATGATTGTTAGGAACCATTGAGTGTTCTGATTTCTGATTTTTTACATTGGAACTATCAAGAAGGTTTACAAGATTGGGAAAATGGAATTGGACGATCGGTATCGTGGATTTAGAAGCCAAGGTTAATTATAACCATCAAATTGTTTATGGGTCCAAGATAATTACTAATTAACCCATATTAATGTATGATTAATGATTAATTAACCCAGAGAAATGTATGTATCAATTTGGTCAAGGGAAAATGTGATAAAATGGTATCGGGTAAGAAAATTTTGAAATCATGCCTCCTGGAAGGATTTCCTATTACCTCAAAAGGCCACCAAGGTGACTAGGGACATGACAGGATTGATGGCTTGTTTGATTAGTCGAGAGGATCCAAAGTATTCTCAAAGATAGATCTGAGATATGGATATGACCAAGTCAGAATCAAGAATGAAGGAATCGGTAAGATAACATTCAGAACCATATTTGGTCATTGTGAGTTTACAATGGTACATTTTGGATTGACAGATGCATCAACAATATTCATGTGTCTAATGAATGGATTTTTCATAAATTATTTGGATAATTTTGTAATTGTATTCTTGGATGGAACCCTTGTCTATTCCAAGTCAGAATAAGAACATGAAGAGAATCTAATATCGATGATGCAAGTACTCAGGGAACATTAGTAGTATTCCAATATAAGTAAGTGTTCATTCTATCATAGTAGAATCCACTACTTGGGTCACATCATATCAGAAGAAGGCATCTCAGTGGACCCTGAAAATATAAGAGATATTATGGAATGACTGACACCAAATAATGTAACGTAAGTAATATATTTTATGGGGTTAGCAGGGTAATAACAAAGTTTCATTGAAGGTTTCTCAAATTTATCTCATCCTATTACCTATTTACAAAGGAAGGGTGTGAAGCTCGAATGGAATTCTAAGTGTGAAAAAAAAAATTAGAGACTCAACGAAATGATTACTAGTGCACAAATTTTGAAGATTGCATATCCTAATGAACGATTCGTAGTATGCATCGATTCTTTCAAGCAAGTAATCGGTGGAGTGTTGGCTCAAAATGACCATGTAATCAGTTATGAATCCAGAAATATAAAGAACATGAACATAACTATGCCACTCATGATCTGGATCTTGCAGCCATTGTTCATTCCTTGAATATGTGGAGGCACTACGCGATGGGTAAGATGCTTAAATTAAGGGCTAATCATGATGGTTTGAAGTATTTGTTTGAGAATCCTACCTTGAATGCAAGATAGAGAAGGTGGATGGAATTTATATGTGAATATGACTTTGATCTCAAGAACATCAAAGGAAATGAGAATAAGGTAGTTGATGCACTCAATAGGAAGATACATGTGATGCATGTAGAATCTATAAGTACTAGTACATCATACTTGAAAGATAAGATCATTGCAGCCAAGATTACAGATGATAATTACTAGTAAGTAAGAGATGGATTGCAACAACATAAAATACCACAGAAGTTTGATAAGTATAGATTGGAAGAGAATGGAATCCTCATGCATAAGGATAAATTTTATGTGCCAAACTTTGGATATATAAGGAAGATGGTTTTGAAGAAGATGCATAATTTGCCTTATGTTGGGAATTCAGGTTATTAAAACACAATAATAGTTGTGAGGAATCAATACTATTGGCCAAGAATGAATAATGATGTTGTAGATTACATAGCTAGATGCATGGAATGCCAAAAGGTTAAATTGAAGCATCATAATCCAATTGGTTTGTTGCAACCATTACCAATACCTAAATGGAAGTGGGATGTAGTGACGATATATTTCATCACAAAGTTTCCTAAGACAAGACTACATAATGGTACCATCATGTTGGTGGTGGATAAGTTGACTAAATATGCACACTTTATTCGAGTGAAAACAAATCATAAGAAAACTAACATTGTTGACATATATATGAAAGAGGTTGTAAGACTGCATGGAATCTCAAAAGCTATAGTGTCAAACAGAGATGAAAATTTTACTTCTAACTTTGGAAAGGATTGTTCGAAGGATTTGGCACAAATCTGAACATGAGTACAACATACCATCCTTAGATAGATGGCCATACAAAAAAATTCAATAAGGTGATTGAGGATATGTTGAGAATGTACGTGATGGATCAGCCATCCAAGTGGGAGGATTATTTACACTTGGTAGAGTTTGCTTATAATAATGGATATGATACTTCTATGAAGATGAGTCTTTTTGAGGCATTGTACAGGAGGAAGTGTAATACTCCTATAAGTCATGATAATCCAATGGACATAATCATTTTTGAACCAGAACTAGTGAAGGACATGGAAGATCAGATGGTTAGAATCAAACAAAACTTGAAAGTAGCTCAAGGAAGAAAGAAATGTTATGCAGATCAAAATAGAACTGACAGACAGTTTAAAGTTGGAGATCATGTCTTTTAAAAAGTTAGACCCAAGAAAATATCCTTGAACTTGGGGAAATGTTCCAAGATAGCTTCTAGATACTATGGACCCTTTGAGATATTAGCTAGGATAGGTCTCGTTGCATATGAGCTTGCATTGCCTATTTTCATTAAAGTGTGAAATATATTTCATGTATCTTTGTTGAAAAGGTATATACTTGATGCTAATCATGTGATTGATTGGAATTTGATTTAGGTGGAACCAGAAGGGGATTTTCTGGCACAACCAATTTCCATATCGGGCAGAAAATTCAATTTGCTACAGAATCAAGAGATCAGGTAAGTAAAGGTCCAGTGAAGACATTATAGTTTTGGAGATGCTACTTGGGAGGTGTAAGATGCTACTAGGGAGCAACACCCTCATCATTTTTTTTAAATTTGTATTGTGGCATGTATGTAATAAGTATGCATCAAGGACGATGCATTTTTTTAAGGGGGAGGGGGATGTAATACCCCAGAAGTTAAGCCTCGAGCATATTTTATTATTTTTTTTGTTATTTTGGAACAAGGTGTCATGAATATGGACTTGCACATTATTATTTTTGTTTTTTTTAATAAATAACATGGTGAACATGGACAACTAACGAGAAGGGGGGGCCATGGAATCCATACGTGAGGGGGTTAGGGACTAGGATTTTTCGCTCTCCCTAACATTACTTGTTGGACCCTATTTTTGGTCATTTTGGTTTATGGAGGTACCTACACCCTCTTGGATGTTTGGTGGGACCCTCTTGACTAATGCGCCTTCCTTGGCCTTGGTTCGGTGTCATTTGTAACTCCTCGTGTGCTAGTGCGCCCTCGCTGGCTATTTTTAGCCAGCACTCCTTGAAGTGTAACTCCTGACTTTTGATGCACCCTTTTGCTTTTCTAGAAATGGAATATCATGAATGAGTAACTCCTCTACCAACTTGAGTTGTATTAGGAGGAATTTGAGTTGCCTCTTGTGGTTTGAGTAACCCTAGAGAATTTGAGTTACCTTTCTTGGGAATTCAAACAGCCATAGAAGGGATTCAAATTGGATATCTTTCACTCGTATCCTTATCTATTTGAGATCTCCAATGCAGTGGAACTCTCTCTTTCCTAGGAAATATATGCTCTCGAGTAGGATATTCATTGTATTGTTGAATATTAAAGGCCTGTAATGAGGTTTGAAGACCATGTAATGGGGATTGAAGATTGATCTGTGCTTACACAACATGAGTCATTATCCCATTGCTTGTCTCTATCTAGATGTAGCTCATAAATATTGGGTGCGGGTGGTGATACCCTGAGTTCCTGTGGAGTGAGGAGAGTCACAACTCACTAGGTAGATTAGATGGAAGGGAAAGTTGTTAGTTTTTTATCATTTAATCAATATGATCTAGGATATTATCTGACAAAACAACATGCACAGCAATCATCACAAGAGACAAGAGACACAAAGAGTTTTCCTCAGGGAAACCATAAAGGAGAAAACCTCGCAACTTCCTCAGATATAGAATGAGCACCAATGGCAAAAGTAAAACACAAAGATGATCTAGAACTATTCTCTCTCTCACTTGTGCAATATCCTCTTCTCTCACTCATACACTATATTTGAGTGAGTGTGTATTTCAAATAGAGAGTCTCTCTCTCCATTTATACTAGTTTTCCACTTGACAATTACTTACCAGGGCCGACCTCACTAGGAGAGTCTAATAACCCTAGTATCCCTCAACTGTGGGGACTATTACCCCAAATTGCAACGGAGGGTTAACCTCTATGAATTTACATGACTTTATTATATTAATGATTCTCCCGATAGGAACATCGGGGTACAATGAAATAAAACATAATATATGCAAGTGAATATATTCCGAAGTTACAAATACATCAACAAAAGTTTAGATCAAGAAAGGTGTAGTTGTGGTATTCTCGCGGTGTTGAGAAGGGCACATTAATATGTTATGGTTATCCTAGTTTTTAATATTGATAAGATGTGAGACTTGTTCCATTGTATCCGGAACATCATTTCTAGTAAGGAACACTTTTTGTTTCATTTAAAATGGTTTTTGTTTGACTGAGATAGAGTTGTTTTTGTGTGGTAGTGTTCCCGGTGTTAAAATGAGCGCACCATACATTTTGGTTTGAGAGTACCTATCCTATGGATCTATGGACTCAACTCGGGGGTGAATTTCATGTTTAAATATACATGAGCATGGAATGTCTACGGCCGGGTGGAATGTTGTCCTATTTAAGCTAGTTGCCCCTTTAAAATATGAGTATTTTGTTATGAGATTATTCACTATATTTTATGAAGTATATGTGCTCATGGATGTGATTTTTATCTCTGTTATATGGATGTAGGTGACATCCAGTAGATATGATGTTATTGTGGTATATCTATTGTTTATATGGCAGCCAATAGAATTAATTTTATTGTTGTATATATGATTTTATATAGCGGTCTGTGGATCTGATTTTATCTATATTATAGATCAGCTTTTAAAGTTGTTTATGTAGATATAGATGATATCTTATGAATATGATTTTACTGTCATTTGCATGGCTATAGGTGACATACATGAGATATGATGTTATTATCATTATATGGATGTAGATGGCAGTCCTCATATTTGTTTATGTTCATGTTATTATGGTTGTAGGTGGCAGTCAGTAGAGTTAATTTTTAATACTATAAATATGGTTGGTTGTGATACCGTATAGATTTGTTTAATTATATTCTTTATGGAAACTTACAGAATTGATTTTATTGGTGACTTATATGGTTGTAATAGATATGATAATTGATGTTTGTTTACATTCATGCTTGCATTTACCTTGCATTACATGTGCATTTAAAAAAAATGCATCGAAAGTTTGCATTTCTTTTAAAAGAAAATGGTTGATTGTTTTGTTTTATTGGCTTATTGGCATGTTGGACTAGCCTTAGTTACCCTTATTTCACTGTGCATTACCTTTATTCATCCTTCCCTTGGGTTTCCAAGTGTCCTTGGCCTTGAATTCGGTGTTGGGGACATCACACCCAATCCTTCAACTATCTATAAAAGGAGAGAACATTCTCAGAAATGAGGAGTCACAAATTGTAATGGGTCTAATATTATTACTATTTGTACACGGTTTTCAACTAATTATTACTTTCGTCTTAAGTTTCACATCATGTAGAATTCATTTTTTCAATCATAAATAATTTAAATGACACATGTTAAATTATTTTACTAAACTTGATTGTTGTTACAAGAAACTATTGTCATGGTATGTGCAATCTTACAAAATTTAGTAGAACATTATTGATTTATCATCTTTAGAACTGGCTTGTGCCAATGCTTTTAGTTTGGTTGAGTCTAACCCATTGTTAATGTTATTATGTATCAACATTGTCATATAAATTAAAATTAAAATTTCTAAAGCATAAATATCTTATGTGTAATATATAGCTTCCCGGGATACTTAGGATTTGTATCCAATAACTAGCTTTCCATGTTTTGTTTAGTATTAGTCGATTACTTTAATAACATTATAGATTTGTTTTACTCATGAAATAGTAGTAGTGAATCCCTTAGCTTTAAAGGTCTTATATGCTTACTCAAAGTGTCTCTACCATATTAGTGGTATGCAGTTGAAAAGTATTATAATTTTATATGAATTTCTAAAATAAGAGGGACAAACTTGAATGAAAGAGACAATGAAAGTGTTTAAATTTTATAAAACCATTACTTCCAACTATGTTGGGAAAATACATTCAAAACTTGATACAAGTAGTTTTTTTATCAACTCAAACCCAAAAGATATGATGGACAATAGTATCAATCTTGTACGTCTGTTGTTGTTTGTATTAAGTTTGTAACTTATCAGGTTTTTAAATAAATGAAACTAGTTAGCCATGTTTTCAGGTCTAAATAGACATGTTGAATTCGTGAATAAATCAATATTGATATTTAAGTTTAAAAAGTTGAATTGTGTTTGTTATGGCTGAAAATATTTGCTATCATATGTTGATGATTCATAATGAAATAGTTTTTTTTTTTTCTTATGCTTTTAGACTAACCATATACTTGTAGTTCTCTTTAATCATAAGTATGATTTATTAATATTTATGTTGTTAGCTTGTAAATTTATTGGAATAGCACATTGAACATGTTTTTTTACATTCTATGTATTTTGGGTTTTATAGACTAATTTATTATGATAGTTCCTTTGACAAGCTTTCTTCATCGATATGTATCCCTAGGTTGTTTATGTGTATGCAAAATTATTGTTCATTTTCTATTGTTCTTATCTAGGAAATGTATTTACTTCTATGATTATGTATATGAATACTTAATTCATGCATATGGAATTCAACACCATAAATGGAAGCACTATACATGTACATAAATTTTGCATTCACTAGTTAATTGCATCACCCAACCCTTGTTAACAACACTAGAGCTTCCATGGGGTTTGGCTCTACCAAAAAATGTTAGAAATCAAATAAAATTATTAGATTTAAAAAATTATTAAAGAAATTGACTGCACTCACCTCACCAACATGGATACGATGTGAAAATTATTTATATTCTCTACTCTTGGTCTTATACAGATATCTATATCATATTGGTCTACAAGTCCTGTGTTATCGGTGTAACCTACACACAAATAAGGAATACAAGAAACTGATGGTCATGACTATAAACCAAACTCTACAAATACTCTATATCTAAGAATGTTATCCTTGTGATTATGAGGAATGTGTTCTAGGTGCAATCCGAACTGAATTGAAGTTTCTTTCTCTATGTTTGAGATATAGAGTTATCCTACTTGGTTTGTAAGCTATGGAAATATAGGGCCACCAACTACAATACTCAAGTACACTCATTTCCAAATACCTCTTCTGTGGAGCTTGGATTCCATTATTCCTCCACCGAGTGGCTATTCAATGACTTTCAAGAGGCACAATATTCAAGTTACAAGTATCTCTTATAATTCCAATCCAAATCGCAATTCCTTTCCTTATGAGATAATGGAGTATAATGAAGAAATAATGAGGAAAATGCATTTCAAAACATCAACTCAATGATTTATAGCAAGTGGAGACCATGGAAAAAATAGAGTCTTGGTAAATAAACCTAGCCTCCATGTACCAAGAACAAATTTGGTATTCCTTCCAAACATGGAAATATATAATGTGTTTAGTAGTGACATCTACTTTATGGGTCCATCTCAAAAGTTGTACACTTATCAAATCTTGTCCATCCCCTGAGAAATCCTTTGATGGACTAAATATAATGAAATAAAACTCCACTGCAAGCTCCTCCTTGAAACTTAATTACCATTCTCTAAAGCATGTCTAAAATGGCACTATTCACCAAGAACTATGTGCACAATTAGCAGTGTGTATATTGTTGTGATGGAGTGAGAAAATCACCAAGTTAAAAATGCATTCACAAGGGATTTTCATGTCTCACAAGTAAACTCTAATTTATTTAATCACTATTGGTATAACCACATGGAAAATGGAATTTATCAACGCATACATGAAGGATTTGTATTTACATGGAAAAGAAAAACTAATCCATGCCATTTTCAATGCATTGGAGATACTGATACTCTAGCACTCAAGACTTGAACCATGAAATTTCATCAACTGAAGAGAAGGAGAGTAATGACATATTTTCATTTCACTGCCTAACACACAACACCCCAAGGATCAACAAAGAGAGGAATCTCTTCATTGATAAGTTAGATTGATTGTCCTCTTATGTGTACAACCCAATGGGGTCAGAGAATGGTCTAGCAAGGAAATGAATCAACCCAACAACCCAACAATGATAAAATTTCCCAGGCACTGATAGATAGTCCCCATGCAATACAAATCTGCCCCAGGAAAATGATAGAAAGATCCCAAGCAATACAACTCCCCAGATAATGAAAAATCACCCCAAGCAATACAAATTTGTTTTGGAGTCCCTAAGACTCACCAAACTTATGCAAACCATTGTAAAAATTTCCGATATAAATGCAATAAGATCAGAACCATTAATCTCTAATCTTGGATAAACATCTAATGGATGGAATAAACGAGTTGTTGGAACTTCCATTAAACAAGAATAACCAAGAAATGTCATAAAACTATGAGTTTTATTAAAATTCTATCGCAATCATTCTCTCGTCGTTAACGAGAAGTCATTATCATTATGAAGAAGCCCCATTAAAACAAAACCAAGATTATTCAACAAAATAACAATACACGCAAAATATCATAGCACATTGAATACATTAATGTGAAAACCAGTGTTCAATGGTTCCTTAGTTCACTATTTTGGAAATGAATGGTTATAATGCAACACTGGTCTCGCTTGGTACTCTCCTCTAAACTTGAACTACAAACAAGCAAAAATAAATTTATGAGAGAAAATTCAAGAAGTTATAGGACGTTTGGGGGTAATCGGAATGTCAACAAAATGACATTTCATCTCTCATTCCTCTCTCTGATTTTCATTTTTCTATTTCATTTAATTCCAAATTTTCTTCTATTTTTCCTTATCTAAATTTACATTGCATTGTCTTTAATATTTTGTCTAACCTTCTTTAATTATTGAATTTCCTTATAGATATTGCATCTTACAACCAGTACATTATGATCAAATCCATTTCAAATCATATATCCCCATTAAGAGGCTTTTTTTCCTCCAAAATCCTAAAAGGAGAAATATGGATCAATGTGTTTTTTGTCTACTTCTCAAGAACATGGACTTGACTCTATATCCTAGATGCAACTCTAGTTCTACTTTGGCTATTGTCTCTAGTTTTGGGTATGACTCTAGCTCTAGTCACTGGCTTGCTTGTTCTCTCATTGCATAAGTCTTCTCATTGACTCTCTCCTATGAGAAATCTTGATATCCGAACTCTTCGAACAAAACTCGCTCATGTCTTCAATGTTCAAGTCTCTTACATTCTTAGTATTGAATATGGTCCATCTTGGAAATGAATGTTAATTTTTCTATGTTGTTATAGCTTCAGTCCTAACTTGATAAGCATTTGATACAATTTCACAATAACATCATAAAGGGGATCACTAAAAGAAACACAATGACAAGGTACACAACAATTTACCCTGGGAATTCCTAAAGGGAAAAACCCAGCAAAAAATTCTCAATATAAATTACCAAATAACAAGGTCTCATAAGAGAGAGACAGAGAGACCAAACCCCAAGCATAAGAGCCAAAACACCAAAGACACTATTCCTTCTCCTTCTATGACCTTCCTTATTTCTCTCTATTGCGCAATACAAGTGTGAGTGAGTGTGTATAAATGAGGGATGATGCCTCCCTATTTATACTAATATTCCCAACTAACATTTCACCTAACCGGGTCGACTATCTAACTGACAGGTCTGACCTACCTAGGAAATATCACAATAATAATTATATTAACCTTTTTTTGTTACTATTGACTCGACTTACAATGGAGGGTTTACCTCATGACTTTTACATGACCTTTTACATCAATGACATCTCCCGAAGGAGGAATAATAATAATGTAAAGTACAAGTATAATATTCTTTGAAGTTACATTATTTCAACACTCCCCCTTAACAAGAATGGTATTCTACTGACAACAACAACAACTGGTGTGGCTCTACACGACATCATCGGAAGGAGAGAGGAGGCATCATCAACATCATCTTTTGGAACATTATTTGGTACATATATAAATCATTAGAAGTTTTGAACAACATCATCAATTACAACACAGAGTTGGAGTATCATCATCTGCAACATGTAAATGGGGCATCATCATATGTAGCATGGAACTGGAATGTCATCATCATATGTAGTAGGGAGCTGGAGCATCATCACCTACGTCATGGAACTGGATCATCAACTGTAGCATGGAGTTGGAGCGTCATCATCTGCTAGAACGTCATCATATGCAGCATGGAGTTGAAGCATCATCATCTCCAGCATGGAGCTATATCATCACCTATAGCATGGAGCTGGAACATCATCATATGTATCATGGAACTAGAGCATCATCATATTTTGCATAAAAATTTATACATCACTTGGCAACGACAACAGGAGGTTGGATCATCAGCATAAATATGAAACAACAACATCGACAGCACGAGGATGTCTCATAAGCATAAAGATGGAACAACAACAACATTGACAGCACAAGGCTGGTTTATCAGCATAAAGCTAGAATAAAAAAAACATGTGATATGCATAACAACATCATCATCATCAACTCAAGGCTCGAGTAATGTCATCTATGGAAGGTGTATCAACAACCAACATGATTATTCCTTTCGGAATTACGGAATCATGGAAAACATGGGTGATCCTTTCCTTTTGGAATTACGTGATCATGGATAACATATATGTGGTACTTATACGATCCTCCCTCTTTTGGGATTGCATGATCAAGTATTTACGGAGCTACCAATAATGATCACAGCTAACACATACATACACAGGATGATCCTTCCTTTCGAAAATAAAGGATCAAGTCCAACATGGATGATCCTTCCTTTCAAAATTATGGGATCTCTAACCAACACTTTAGACGATCCTTCCTTTCAAAATTACGAGATCAAATCCTCCAATCAACATTCTAGACAATCCTTCCTTTCCGAATTATGGGATCAACTCCACTAACATACTAGATGATCCTTCCTTTTGGAATGACAAAATCAAGTTCACTAACATCCTGGATGATCCTTCCTTTAAGAATTACAGGATCAAGTCCACTATCATCCTAGATTATCCTTTCTTTCATAATTATGGGATCAATTCCACTAAGATCAACATTCCAGACAATCCTTCCTTTCAGAATTATGGGATCAACTCTAAGGATGATCAGTCCCATTAACATCTTAAACAATCCTTATCTTTGGAATTACGGGATCAATTCCATCAACATCTTGGATGATCCTTCCTTTCAGAATTACGATATCAATTCCATCAATATCAACATTTAAGGCGATCCTTCCTTTCAGAATTACGAGATCAAGTTCATCAAGATCAACATTTAAGACGATCCTTACCTTCGGAATTGCGGGATCAAGTCTAAGGATGATCAATCCCAACTGAACTACTTGTTGTGATCAGGATACCTTAGTATCATCAATACTACTCCCCATTTCGAGGGAAGTCCTTACGGAAAACACCTATCTTTTCTCTAAAGTGTTCAAACTTCACACGAGGAAGAGGCTTAGTCAACAAGTCTGCAGCCTACTCATTTGTTCTCACATATTGGAGATTTATAACTCCCTTCTGCACCATGTCACAAATGTAGAAGTACTGGGTTTTAATGTGATTTGTATTATCATGGAACTTATGTTTCTTTGTCATATTCATGCAACTTTGGTAATCACATAGAATCACGGTAGCATCCATCTCTAGATCGAATAGATCTGACAACAATTTCCAAATCCATATGGCTTCACAACTGGTGGAACAAGATACAATATACTCTACTTCTACAGTGCTGAGAGAAATAATGGATTGCTTCCTACTTAGCCATGAGATCATGGTTATCCCTAGATTGAAACATCCTCCTGAGTTTCTATTTCTATCTGAGACACTTCATGCCCAATTTGAATCTATATAACCATACATTATGAAGTCATAATTTCTAGTATAATCAATACCATAGTCTGTTGTACCTTTCAGGTACCTCATCACATGCTTTGCAGATACCAAGTGAACATGTCTGGGCTCAACCAGATACTGACCCAATATGTTCACAACAAAGCATATATTTGATCGTATATTCCTCGGATACATCAATGAACCAATAATATGTCAGTATAGTGTCACATCCACTAATTCTGACGAAGCAGCAGCCAACAACTTCAAGT
The DNA here is from genome assembly GCA_001517045.1 of Pseudotsuga menziesii. Classification (NCBI taxonomy): domain Eukaryota; kingdom Viridiplantae; phylum Streptophyta; class Pinopsida; order Pinales; family Pinaceae; genus Pseudotsuga; species Pseudotsuga menziesii. Next base: position 608,959 of record LPNX011130493.1, read on the forward strand.
GTGTATCCATGGGTTTTTCCATGGATTTACATTCCAACATTTCAAACCTTTTCAATATTTCTACTGCATACTTCCCTTGGTTGAGGAATATTCCTTCTAGGCTCTACCATACTTCAAGACCTAGAAAATAATGCATTAAACCAAGGTCTTTCATCTTAAATTTTGCAGCGAGTTTCTTCTTACACTCTGATATTTTCTTCTCATTACCTGTCAAGAATAAGTCATCCATGTACAACAATAATCTGACAGGTTCATCATCCATAACCTTAAAGTAGAGGTTAGGATCAGTGTTACTTTTGGTAAATCCCAAGCTCGTGAGAAAACTATCGATTCTTCCATACAAAGATCTTGGAGCTTGCTTCAATCCATACAGAACCTTCTTCAACTTACATACATGTGTCCTTCTATCTTCAACTTCAAAATCTTGTGGTTATTATGTGTACCCTTCTTCTTCAATAACACCATTTGTTAGAATAATCAACCCATAGTTACCTACCTTAAACATTAATTAATTCATTTTTGTCTTATTTGCCTAGTTTCCTATATTCCACTCTGTGCAAGTTGTCTTCCACATGTCCTAGAAGTCAAACTTGCTAAAACTGAGTCATGGAGTGCTTGGGAAACCTCCTGGAAACCATATTTAGCATGTATGCTTTATTCCAGATCCTCCAAAGTGCATATCTGCTTTTTCTGCTAAGTTGCATGTTTTATTGAGAAATAAGGCAAAAGGGAAAGTAAGACTAGGTGTAGTTGACTTGTTTTTTTCCCTCATCATCCTCCATCCTTTTCTCCTAATAAAATCATGTATGAGTTTTCTTTCCATCCCTTATTAGCTTTCCTACTTGACTTTGCCAATTCGTGAGCCTCTAAGTGGATTTGGAAACTGCTTTATGCACCTATGAGGGATTTGACTAGATTTAGTAAGCCTACTTTTTGACTATTTTGAATGGCATCCTTATGCATTTGAATCTCTCATATAATTATATATTGCAGCAGCCTATGACTTCACAAGGTTGGATATTGTACACTTATTCAATACAGATTAGTGTTATGCTCCAATTTCAGTCTCCTTTGTTTTGTAATTTTGCATGTTTGATTAGCAATTTTGTGAGTGCAATTGATCTATCACTTGGGTTAAATTTCCACATGGTATCAGAGCCTTTGTAGATTGATTTTTCTCCTTCCATATTGCTATTGCAGGTTTGACATCTTGACTGGGAGCATATTCTGCTGACTGAAGGGCACAGTTTCTGAGCTATGGATCAATCTCAGAAGATCATCTTGACTCCATTTAATTTCTTTGAATGGAAAGCAGAGATGGAGATATTGTTGAGAGCGAAAGGTCTCTATAGGGTGACTATGGAAATTGAGGCAAAGCCCAATGTAGCTGCAGAGAAAATTAAATGGCACAATAGGAGGGATGAGGCCTATGGTCTTTTGTGTCTGAGCATATCAAGAGACCTCCTCTTCCATCTTGATGGATTGACATCACCTAATGAAGTATGGGAGAAGCTTGTAGATATTTTTGGTAATATAGATGAGTTGATAGGACATCAAATAGAGAATTAATTGATCTCTTTGAGTACCAGCAGCTTCGAATCCCTGCAACTCTACTTTTCCAAGTTTAAAGCCCTTGTTTTGCAACTAAAACAGTGTGGAATTGAAAAGAAGGAAGAGAAACTAGTTTTGGCCATACTCTCGAAGCTTGGCCCTGACTATTTAGTGTTTGTTTTGACCTTCCATGCCACAAAGTTGGCAGCTTGAGCCTAGAAGATGCCTAAGCTTGCATAGTTCATGGAATCCCTCACACAAGAACATGATAAATTGGTGATGATGGGCACCATCAAACCTTCCAAAGACCAAGATTTGGTTGCTGGAGATTCGAGGGTGGATTCAAAAGGCAAGAAAAAAGCTAAGAAGCCACCTGAGTAAAAGAGAGACAAGAACAAGTCTCAAGAGGAGCCCCAAGGCTCCAAGAAGAAATTCAAGAATAAGAAGAACAAAGGAGAAATGAGCAAGTGTGCATACTGTAGTAAGGGCTATCATCCTGAGAGCTCCTCTATGAAGAAGAAAATTGACATGTTGACCCAACTTCTGGAGAATAATAACATCTCCCTTCCTGATTACTCAAAGAAGAGGGAAGGAGGATCAATTTCAGAGGACAGAGAGAGAGTACATGCCTTGGTTGCTGGCACATCAAGCTCGCCTAGCTTCATCATAGACTCTGGAGCTTCAAGACATATGGTTTCTACCAGGGAGGCATTCTCCTCTCTTGACATGTCCAAAGGTCCACCAATAGTGTTGGGAGATTACTCTCTCACTGACAACTTGGGGAAAGGAAGGATTGATCTTGACCATGGTAAGTTCAATAATTTGTTGTATGTTCTAGGTCTTGCCTCTAACCTCTTGTCAGTGTACCAGATGACTCACACAGGGTCTCCAAAGAAGGTCATATTCTCCCTTGATGATGTTGAGATCACAAAGATCTCAAATGGTAAAGTCATTGCAAAAGGTGTTGTAGATCACACTTCGAAGGTATACATGTTTTCACATTTTCTACCCTACTCAAACCCCTATGCTCTTCTGATTCATGCTAATGAGGAAAGCAAGTTTTGGCATGAAATATTTGGCCATATTAACTATAAGTATCTTTCTTATCTGAGTGAAAATGATATGGTCATAGGGTTACCCAAGATTAAGTTTTCCAAGGGAGTCTTTCAAGGTTGTATCCTAGGAAAACACCCAGAGCATAAATTTGAGAGAGCTAGTCATGAGAGAACCTTTGCACCTCTTGAGTTGATCCACAGTGATGTTACTGGTCCATTTCCTCATATGTAAATGATTCAAGCCAAATATGCATTGACCTTCATAGATGAATTTTCCATGTATTGTTGGGTTTACTTCCTAAAGCACAAGTCTGAAGTTTTTGACCTCTTCAAAGTCTTTAAGGCCTTGGTTGAAAACCAGTCTGGGAGGAGACTCAAGATCCTCAGATATGACAATGGTGGTGAGTATGTCAAGTTTGATTTCATTCAATATTGTAAAGATGCAGGTGTTCATATGCAGCATTCAATTCCTTACATAGCACAGCAAAATGGTGTTGCTGAGAGAAAGAACAGATCACTGAAGGAGATGGAAAACTGTATGATGGAGGCTAAGACTTTGCCACCAAATTTTTGGGACGAGGCTATAAATTTTGAATCCTATATCCATAATAGGGTGCCTCATAAATAGCTTGATGGTATGACTCCTTTCAAAGCTTGGGGTGGGCACAAGCCAGATGTGACCCATTTCCGGATTTTTGGCTCAAAGGCTTGGGCTAGAATTCCAACTGAAAAGAGAAAGGCTTTGCAGCCCCAAAGCCAAGAGTGCCTATCTGTTGGGTATTATGAAGATTCAAAAGGGTACAATCTGATCAACCTGAGCATAAACAAAGCCTTCATTGAAAGGAGTGTTCATTTCCAAGAAGAGCCTTTAGCAGCAGTTGAAGTTGGCAGTTGAAGTTGGAGAGTCTTCTTCACCACCATAACAATTGAATGTAAGTGGAGAGACAAATGAGTTTTTTTATTCTGATATGTCTGATAATGATTATTTAATTACAGATCCTGATAGTCCTACAAGACCAAAATGGGCAGCAAAGACCATTCATGCAGCTGAGGAACTAGCTGAAAATCCTAGTGATCCTAGGAGGACTAGATCTAAGTTTGAGAGTGCCCTATGTATGAAACACCCTTTGTTTGCAGAGAAGTGATATCTAATGGTTGAATCATATGCACAAACATATGAATATGTAGCACATTATCCAATATGGAAAACATCCATGAAAGAAGAATTCATCTCACTCCAGAAGAACAACACTTGGGAACTGGTTGATCTTCCTCCATGGAGGAAGCTAGTTCAATGTAAGTGGGTTTTCAAAACCAAGTTTTATGCTCATGGTTCACCTTTGAAATATAAGGCAATATTGGTATCCAATGGCTACTCACATGTACATGGTATTGACTACAATGAAACCTTTGCACCAGTGGCAAAGATGGACTCCATAAGGCTAGCCTTAGCCATTGCAGCTTCGACGCAATGGGAGGTACATCACATGGATGTGAAGTGTTCTTTCCTAAATGGAGATCTTATTGAAGAGATTTATATGCATCAACATCAAGGGTTTGTTTCTAATCCATCTTTTGTGTGCATGTTAAAGAAATCATTCTATGAGCTCAAGCAAGCCTCCAAGGCTTGGTATGCCAAGATTGATGGCTTTCTGCTGTCATTGAGTTTTGTTCAATGCAAGTCTAATCCTAATGTTTATTTGAAGCTAATTTATGGTTCTTTGATGATTATTTTCTTGTATGTGGATGACCTTCTGATTACAGGAAGTTCAAATAAATAGATTGCCTCCTTGAAGGATGCAATGAACCATGCATTTTCTATGACTGATTTGGGGTTGTTGATCCAATTCTTGGGTCTTGAAATTGCTCAATCCCAACACGGAATAAAATTACATCAGTCCAAGTATGCTTTAGATTTTCTAAACAAGTTCGACATGAAAGATTTCAAGCCAAGCAAGACTCCCTTCCTTTCAGGAGTTAAGCTTGAAGAAGCAAGTTCTTCTCCTATGGTAAATAATACACTGTATAGGCAGTTGATTGGGTGTTCGCTTTACCTTACACACACTCAACCTGATATTTCTTATGCAGTAAGTGTGGCTTCAAGATACATGGATCCAACTCATGAGATCCATTGGAGAGCAGCCAAAAGGATCCTTAACTTTGTTCAAGGAACAAGAACTCATGGGATCTTCTACAAAGCTAAATATGATCTTGATTTGATTGGGTTTACTGACAGTGATTGGGTAGGTGACAACACAGATCGAAAGTCAACATCAGGATATGTGTTCATTCTTGTTGAAGGACCAATTAGCTCGTCAAGCAAGAAGCAGAGTTCCATAGCACTCTCATCTACAGAAGCAGAGTACAGAGGAGTTGTAAATGCAGCAACTCAATGTTTATGGTTGCAAGGGATACTTGGTGAGTGTGGCTTCGAATCAGATTTTTCAACTATTATCTATTGTGATAATCAGAGCACCAATCGAATCTGCAATGATCCATTTCAGAGACAGAGAACCAAACACATTGAGATCCATATGCACTACATCAGACAGCTTGTGCATGATGGCACCATTCACCTACTCTTCTGTGCATCTTCAGAACAAGTAGCAAACATCTTCACCAAAGTTTTTTGTGAGAAGAAATTCAGCAATCTCAAATAACTCCTAGGGATTGTTGATCATGCTGTGAAGCATGATTGATGACAATATTTTCAAATTTTGTTTTACTGTCCATGTTTAAGGGAGGATTTTCCCACTAGGTTTTTGCCTCTTTCCTTGGTTAAATAGACATGCAGTATGTAAAGGGTGACTAAGCCTTGTTGCTAGGCCCTATATTTTTCTCATATTTACTCATAAATTTAGGCTTACGGGGGGGTTTTAGAATAATCAACCCATAGTTACCTACCTCAGACATTAATTAATCCATTTTTGTCTTATTTGCCTAGTTTCGTATATTCCACTCTATGCAAGTTGTCTTCCACATGTCCTAGAAGTCAAACTTGCTAAAACTGAATCATGGAGCGCTTGGGAAACCTCCTGGAAACCATATTGAGCATGTCTGCTTTATTCCAGATCCTCCAAAGCGCATATCTATTTTTTCTGCTAAGTTTCTTGTTTTATTGAGAAATAAGGCAAAAGGGAAAGTAAGACTAGGTGTAGTTGACTTTTTTTGCTATCATCATCCTCCATCCTTTTCTCCTAATAAAATAATTTATGAGTTGTCTTTCCATCCCTTATTAGCTTTCCTACTTGACTTTGCCAATTTGTGAGCCTCTAAGTGGATTTGGAAACTGCTTTATCCACCTATGGGGGATTTGACTAGATTTAGTAAGCCTACTTTTTTACTATTTCGAATGGAATCCTTATGCATTTGAATCTCTCATGTAATTATATATTGCAGCAGCCTATGACTTTACAAGGTAGGCTATTGTACACTTATTCAATACAGATTAGTGTTATGCTCCAATTTCAGTCTCCTTTGTTTTGTAATTTTGCATGTTTGATTAGCAATTTTGTGAGTGCAATTGTTCTATCACTTGGGTTCAATTTCCACACCATTTAGGAAGGTTGTTTTCACATCCATCTGGTGTAACTTCCATTTCATCTTGGCTGCAAGTGCCATGATGGTTCTAAAAGAAGTGTACCTTGCTACAGGAGAAAATGTCTCTTCATAGTCAATTCCTTCCTTTTAAGGGAATCCACGGGCCACAAATCTGTTTTTGTATTTATCAATACTCCCATTGGCTTTGTGTTGTATCTTGTAGATCCATTTGGAAGATACCATACTTTTTCCTTCTAGCTTGGGAACTACTTCCCACACATAATTCTTCATTATGGATTGGTATTATTCTATCATGGATTCTTTCCATTCTTTGTTTTGAATAGCTGCTTCAAAACAAGTAGTTTGTTTTTCTACAATATCACACATCAAAGCCACATAACTCAGAAGTGGATTTGGCTTCTTGCTCTACCTTGAGGATCCTTCTGCAGCACCATACCCTTTTGCTTCTTGAATAATCTCATGATCCCAGGCTAGATTTATCTTGTGGGAGATATTCATGTGGGTATGTTCTTATGGCTCCAACATATTATTTTCTTCTGTAATTTCATCATCAAGAGAAGGTGCAACTTCTTTCAATGGTTCTCCAGCTCTAGGAGCTACAACTTCTTCATATGTTTCTTCAAGTTGGCACTTTCTTGATTTATTGATAGTTGTATATTCATCAAAGGTTACATCCCTGCTAATTTCCATATGATGGTAACCTAGTATATATATATTGAAGGCCTTAGATACCTCATAGTATCCAACAAATATTCCTTTCTTTCCGGAAGGATCTAACTTTGTTATTTTCTCTTTTGGAATATGAACAAACTGTGGACAACCAAATATATTGAGGTGACTTACATCTACTTTCTTATTTGTGAACATTTCTTCGGGGATTTTGAACCCAAGTTCACTATGGGATATTATGTTATGGACATATATTGATGTCCTTGATGCTTTAGTCTATACATGCATAGGAAAATCTTGATCATGGATCATAGTCTTCACTGCTTCCATAATGGTTCGGTTCTTCCTTTCAGCAACACCATTATGTTGTGGATTGTAGGGAGTGGTAAGCTCCCTCTTAATCCCAACATCTTTCGAAAATTTTCCAAATTCATTTGGAGTATACTCTCCTCCATTATCTAACCTGAGTGTCTTGATCTTTCTTTCTGAAAGATTCTCTACCAAAGATTCGAATTCCTTGAATTTTTCAAACACTTCATCTTTTGATTTAAAAAAGTAAACCCAAGTATTACGAGAGTAATCATTAATGAATGTTACATAATATACATACCCACTTAAAGATGTTGAGAGAATTGGACCGCATACATCTGAGTGTATAATTTCCAATATTCCTTCTGACTTGGTGTCACTCTTCGAAAATGGATTCTTTATGTTCTTTCCTTTTGCACATCCTTTACATACTCCTTCATTATCAATATTTAGATCTGGTAGAATTGTGACTACCTTGCTGACATGTGGTAAGGATTTGTATTTTATGTGAGCAATCCTTCTACACCATACTTCACATGGATTTGTATTATCATGAATCAAGGTTGCTTCTGAGTGACCTTTCAGTTTATACAGGCCACCTTCTTTTGTTCCAATGACAGATGCATCTTCTAGAGATTTACCTCTAGGATGCATAAGTACTTCACCATCTATAAAGGAAACCATGAATCCTTTCTTATCTAACTCTGAAATATAAAGTAAGTTCTTCTTCAATCCTAGCACATATAGCACGTCCTTCATCTTCATCGAGGTTCCTGAATCAAGCTTGCATGTGGCTTCTCCTATTCCCTTGATGGGATATTGATAGTCATCTCCTAGTGAAACTTTCTAAGGAGGTCCCTTTTATTCAAAACCGGAGAGAGTCTTCTTCTAACCTATCATGTGCTTTGAAGCACCACGATCAATGGGTCATGTGTCATAGACCCAGAGAGAGAGTAGAATAAAATATATTCTTCAACTTCTTCCTTTGTTAACTTCTTGGGAGGTTCTTCTTCTTCTGCTACTGCTAAATGAGAATGATGTCTTTTGTTATTCTTTCTCTTATTTTCTTCTTTTCTTGTTGGGCAATTTCTGGAAATGTGTCCTATTTTATCACAATGGTAACATTGATAAGAGGATAAATCCTTCTACTTGTAATCTCCCTTCTGCTTGTAATTTTTCTTTTCAAACTTCTTAGGAAGATAAGACCCCTTATGAGTTTCCTTCTTGAAATGATTCTTTCATTTTCTTCTTATTGTATGAGTAGCTAGAGCATGGTCATCATCTCTAAGTAGGGCTTCTCAGTTATCTACTCTAGCTTCCTATTAAACACATTCTTCCCATATGACATCAAATTGTAGGCCTTCCTTCCTTGCATAGATTTCTTAGATGTAGGATTCCCATGGTCTAGTAAGACCATTGAGAGTGGTCATTACTAGTTCAACTTCATCAATCTTGTCTTCAATTGCTTTTAGTTGATCTTTGAATTGAGAAACCCTTATGTAGTATTCTTAGATATATTTACCATTGCTCATATTTGTACTTTTGAGTTGGGCTCTCAAATTCATATTTCGGTTGATGTTTTTTACTTCATACATTCTTGATAGGGAATCAAACATGTCCTTAGGCGTATCCTTGGATACCTGAGGAATCAGTTGATCCTTGATGGAATATGCTATGATCCTCTTGGATCTAATCATGTCCTTATTGTACTTTTCCTTTGCTTCATCTTCTTCGGTATCCGACACAAATCCCTTGATAAAATTTGCAAGATCATTCTCTTTTATAATGAGTCCTATTCTGTATTTCCAAGCACAAAAGTTTTCTATGCCATCAAACTTAGTGCTTGGAGACATCTCGTATCGGAGAATAGAAAATAACAAAAATTCAAAATTTATCATAAATGAAAATTATACTTACCAAAATATTTTATTGGCTGAGGAGAGTATGCTTGTATAGTCAGTTTATGAAGAATCCAAATTCTAACCCTCGAAACTGGACTTGCAATATTATGGGCTGCAATTTCTGGTTTTGTTTCTAGATTTATGGTTTTCTGGTTTTCTAGTTTCAATCCAAACTAGAGCTTGAAAATATGGATGATATACCCACTGAAATACTTCAATATTAGTGACAAAATATGCTCCTAGGAGGGGCGCACTTCCATATGTCACTTGCACTAAAAAAAATCCACTTTAGTAGAAAACCCTAATTTTATTGTCTATAGAAGGAGAGAGAAATTTACCTCATGAAAGTTACTCTTTTCAAGCTAGCTCTGATAACATGTTAAGTTTTACATGCTGATATATCTTAATTCCTAGATTGATAAGCATTTAATACATTTTCACAATAACAACATAAAGAGGATCATTGAAATTAACATAATCACAAGGTACATAACAATTTACCCTAGGAGGCCCTAAAGGGAAAAACCCAACAAAACTTCCTAAATGTAGATTACCATAATGCAATGACCAAAGAACAATGTCTCGTAAGAGAGAGAGAGAGAGAGAGCAAACCCCATGAATAATATCCAAAACACCAAAGACACTAGTCCTCCTCCTTCTTTGTCCTTCTTTCTTTCTCTCTCGTGCGCAATACAAGTGTGAGTGAGTGTGTATAAAAGAGGGAGGGTGATTACCTATTTATACTAATATTCTCAACTGACTTTTAACCTAATTGGGTCAACCTATATAATTGACAAGTCCAAACTACCTATGAAATCTCACAATAATAATTAATTAACCTTTTCTAGGTACTATTGACCTGACTTACAACAGAGGGTTTACATCATGACTTTTACATGAACTTTTACATCAATGACATCTCTCAAAGGAGGAATAATAATAATGTAAATTACAAGTAGAATATTATTTGAAGTTACATTATTTCAACGATGAATGAGGCCAAGTCAAATGATTTCTTCTTCTTCAATGTGATCCCAACAAACTATGCCATCACATAGGAAATCCATGGGAGAATGTGTGGACTACTCTCTTTTGCTAGGATCAATTGCTTCCCAGCATGGAATCAACCCTTTGTTATTTCATCATGTTTCATATATTTACAATTGTCATCTATATGGAACCCTTTGTGTGCAATCACAACCTTCATGAAGTATCCAACATCCAAATTTATTGTGTGGATGTCATGGAGTTCCAAGGAACCTCCAAGGTCATTGACCTTTATAGACCAATCTTTGATACATCTCCAAGAAGGGAATATTATTCTAGAAGAATGAAAGCAACAATTAGAATAGGGTTACCCTTGATTGACAACAACCTATTGTCCTCTTTAATGGTGATGACATCTTTTATTGCAACAACTTATGTTCCTTGGGATAAATGCAAGCAACTCTTAATCTTCTTTCCTCTTCACTCTCAAGACTCTTCTATTGGATGTGCGGTTTCTAGGGTGAAGAGCTATATGAAGACTCCAACTCTTTTCTTCACAATGTCCACTCAAGCTGTAGTAATGGAAAAATTTATCAAGTATAGTTGAGTTCCTTGGAATACTTGTCTTCTCCACGTTCCTCTAATTTTTTTGTTAATTTGGAGAGGTCTTCTTTTTAATTTTTCCCTAAAATGAATTGTTCATGTCATGTTTCTTACTTCTCCCAATAGATGTCACATAATGACATTCCCACAAAAAAGCATGCATTTGAGTACCAACAATAGTTAGTTATGTGGTCTTTCTTCTCTCAATAGTGAAAAACAAGGGATGTCTTCTCGAAAACATACCCCTCATTGTTCTTCTTCTTGTTCCATCTGACCTACATGTTACTTCTCCTAAGTTATAATGCAAGTTGAATCTTGGCACTTTCATTATCATTTCCCATCAATAATCTACCATAAGAAGGATAGAGTGGTAGTTCATTTCCATGATCATTCATTTTTATTCTTTCCTTTGATAAGCAGGCCAATTTTGAGATGTCTTTTGCTTTCACAAAAGTGGTCTTTGTGTTCATGGTATTTTCGTCTGTTTCATCAAAGCCCAAGTTTTCATCCTTAGCCATATGTTCAATGACATTAGGACATAAGATGTATTTCCTCCTCTTTCCTAGCCCTTTCCCATCATAGATTATATATCTTAACAATTTTGAACCAATGCTTCTGGTATTCTTCTTAAACTCACCAAAATATTTTTGAGAAATGCCCAAAAAAGTTGAACTTACCAAGTTGGTCTTGGTCATGGTGTTGACTTCAGTAGTTGCAATGGAAGGTGTCTTCACTTCTTGGTTCTCATGAACAACTACCTTCTATTTATCTTCCAACTCTTGGTGTAGCTAAGTCATTATCTATTTGATCCTATCATATTGTCATCTATTCATTTGGATGACATTCTCTCCCAGTTGCATCAACTAAACTCAGTTATTGTCCCACTCTACCATGGCAGCGGTGAGAAAGTCTTGATGTTCATCAAATATGTTCTTTCAAAATACAAGCAAACTTGTTAAGATCTCCAGATTCTTCTCATTCTTTATTATCCATTGGTCATACATCTAGAACTTATCTTTCAAGTTCTTTTTCTCTTTCTGAAGTTTGGCATTGAGGAATTATAGGTCTTTCAACCTTTCTCTATTTCCTTTACCCATGATAGGTCTACAAAGTTCTATCAATCGCATCAAATTTAAGGATTCAACTTTTTGGAATATAATAAACTCGTTAAATAATTAGGAAATTAAATATTAATCATTTTTTGTTAATATCCTTTCCACTAGCCTAGATAGCTGGCATCCACTTGCACCACTTAGCCAACACTTTCCATATATACCCCATGAGCGCATTTATCTTGATCCTGGTTAGATCCTACCAACTTTATTGACTGCCAGAATTAGTAACTAGCATTCCTACAAATTCTTCTTTTAGATTCCTTTATTCCTTCTTTTCAATGGATAACGTAAATCTAGCCAACTAGAAAACTGCTATCTTTTGTGCCCAGCTCATCCTCCATGATTTTCTCTCCATATTCCATGATTAGCAATATTTTCCTTTACACATCATCACTCACTCATGCCTTAGGTAATTCGTGAGCTCTTGGTCTGATTAGGAAACTACTTTAGTCACCTATGGGGATTTATCATATTTAGTAATCCTTCTTGATGTGCTAGGATGAGTTGTCTCCTAGAAACTCTATTTTCCTTTATAAGGATGTATTACATATGTAATAATATCAATCATCATTCATTGATCATTCCTAATGTGTGTTCATGATTCTTCTTCTTCCTTATTCTAATTCTATGTAATTCTCTGAGAGGTTAATTGTGTGCTTAGATCCTTAGCTTGTTTATAGAATTCTTGTTGTCATCGAGGCTTTACAATTCTGACATAGTATCAGAGCCTAGGATATCAAAGCTCTACATGACATCATATCTATGAGAGCTCATTAATTAATCCTCCTTTTCATATTTGCAGGTTGCAGGTACAACTTCAAATGGATTCAAGAGTATCAGTTCCTCTTCTTAATCCATTTACAAATTACTTCGAATGGAAATTGAAGATGACTTCATCTCTAAAAATACAAGGTCTCTATGATGTTTCTATTGGAGATGGTAAAGAGTCTTATGAAGAGATACATGACTGGATGAATGACTTTGATAGAGCTTTTGGAGCTATGTGTCTGGTTATTTCTTCAAGCATGTGCTACCTTGTTGATTATGTTGACTACCCAAAGGATCTCTAGACAAAATCAAATAGAGATTTTGGAAAGCACAATAAGGATCATTCTAACAATTTGGAGAGCGCATATAACACCTTAGTGGTTGCTCTTTTTCAATATGTCTCAGCCTCTACATTCTCTGATGAAGTTATTCATGATGAAGAAGTCTCTCATGCAGTTCTTTTTACTACCATTATATTTGATTCGAATGCTTCCTCTTTCTATAAAGAAGCAAATATTGAAGAGCAATATTTTTCTGTATCTCTTGAAGTTGAAAATATTGATTCATCTTCTTATTATGCTAATGATGAATAAGAAGTGACTAATGGAGTTGTCATTTCCATTGTTGATGATTATCACATGCATTCAGTGTTCTCTATGTCTTCTATCATGGATTCTGAGATCCATATGCCAGACCTTTCACACCTTGTCCGTACCTCTCCCCTTGATGGTGCGCAACCCAGTTTATTTTTGGATGTTGCTTAGATAGATCAAGTCTTATTTGTGTCATACCACTCACCATACTTGACCCCATGTGCTTCTACAACTCCTCCTTTGTTCTTCGCACTCGTTCTTAGAGCCTCCTTGAAGATTTTGAACATCACTCTATTTCCTCCTTACATACTTCTACCACAGAGGGTTCTTTATCAGTTTATACTCTAGAAGATTATCTATTTTCTTCTCATGACTCTACTGATGTGATATATTATGTGTTGCTTTGGATACCTTGGAATCCATATCAACTTATGGATTCTCTGCATTTGCACTCCCTAATCCTAAGCCTTCTCATTTTTCCTACATGATCACTTACACACCTCCTCTCAGTGTAAATGAAGTTCGATATCTTATGCATTTGATTGCACACTTATTTCACCTATCTGTAGTTGATTTCATATCTACTAGTTCGAAGTTCAAGTCATCTCATCATCTTGGAGCTGATTACAACTCTCAAGATCTTTCAGTCCTACTTACACATCATTGGATCTTAGTTGTTCTACATGGTCCCAATTTCCATCCTATTAGTTTTTATAACTCAGTTGGTCATTCCCCATGATTTTGATGTCACATGGGGGGAACATAAGTTGTATTTTCCTAGCCAAATTTTTAAATGTAAAGTGACTTTATATTTTAAAAGTGACTTTGTACTTTATCATTACAGTGAGATTTAAGTTGTGGGGCCCAAATATTTAATGTGCACTTTATTAAATAAAAGTGAGTTTACATTGTGCAATTAATGAGAATCCTAGGATATAATCAATCTCATCATTTGATTAGATAGTTATGGTAGTTAGGATTATGGTTTCAATAAATAGATAAAGTATAAAAGAGTGTTTAGGGAAAAGAGAGAGACATCAGAAGAAGGAGAAGACAAGTGAGAGAGAGAAAATTAAATCTTGAAGGAGATTTATGATTTGTGAGAGACTGATCATCAACACAAATTGAAGGCATGATTCCCAAGAAATTTCAGTAGCATTCATTAGACTGTATAGCTAGACCGTATAGTCATTATTGAAGGTCGTACAAGCATAGAAATCAAGGCAGATTGTAGGAACAAATTTCGAGATAGTTTTTTTCTGCATTAAATGTTGGGCAAAGTCCATACAATCCCTACTTGGCACAAATCTCGAGAAACCTGTTGTGTATAGTTCGCACGTGTGACTTGATTGTGAGTATATTTGGCACATTTTCCAATGCAGATTTACAGATGAATGAGGGTTTCTGAAATTGTTTTGGTGTTGTAGAAGAAATTATGAGTGGTTGAATTTCTGATTTTATCTCTCATAAATAAAATTATTTCTCTGGTTTTTCCTCTGTTGAGGGTTTTCCCTACTCTTGGACCTAAATTTATGTGTTGTCACACTTATCTTCATATTGAAATGGACTGCATTGGTGTTTATGCTTAAAAAATCAAACAAATTCATTCTATGAATCATTAGTTCAGAAAAGTAATAAATCATATTTGCATTCTAAGTGTTTGTTAAAAGTCCAATAAAAGGTTTTGTGATTATTTATCAAATTTCCTCATGGTATCAGAGAGTGATTGTTGAAGAAGGTGTGTTAAGTTGTGTTGATACTAGCAGAAGAGGTTCAAGTCATGGTTAGCTAAAGATTATCAGTTGAAGTCATGACATCAATAAGATTGCGATTTGAAGATAGGTTGGATGGGTCTGATAATTTTTGTCCTTGGAAAGAGCGCATAATTGTATTGTCCAAAGCATTGGAGCTATGGGATATTGTTGGTGCTTCTGACACTATCACAGTTCCCACATATGCTACTCTGAAGAGTGTCTTTGAAAAGAAAGATATCAAGGCACAAAGAATATTTTTGGACTCCATAAAAGATCATGTGATACCTCACATCACATGTAAGTCACATGCATTTGATATTTGGAAAGATTTATGTACTCATTATCAAGTAAGAACCATAACAAAAAGATGGTTCTTAGAGAAAAATTGAGGAACACCAAGATGACTGATGTTGATACAGTAACCACTTATCCCACCAAAAATTCTCAAGTTAGAGATGAATTGGGTATTCTTGGTGAGAAAGTGGATGATGAAGAGCTTGTTAGATATGCTCTTAATGGGTTCACTGCAAAATGGCACACATTTGTGCAAGGAGTAGTTTCTAGAGAGAAACTTCAAGATTGGACAAGTTTATGGGATGACTTTGTTCAAGAAGAGTCCCAAGAGGGGACATTCCAGAATAACACTCAGAGCAGTGAAGAAAATGTATCCCTTCTTACCAAAGTAAAAGGTAAAGTGGGGGGGGGGGAGAAAAGGGATAAATACCTTAGTAAGGTTTGGTGTTTTAAATGCAACAAGCTCAGCCACTATGATAGTCAATTTCCTAAGAAGAAGGATGAAGAAAAAGAGGGAGAAGCATTAGCAGAAGTACAAGAATATGTTTCCCAAGTTAAAAAGGAATTTTCTTTGGCATCAGTTGAGACTAGTATAGGTAGTTCAATAAATTACCATGACACATGGATAGTTGACAGCGGGTCAACTAACCATATGACCAGAAAGTATGGAGTTTTTCAAAGGATAAAAGATATTTCTCCAGGACATTTTGTTGAAACATATATTGGAAATCCTCAGGAAGAGATAAGAGGAGTTGAAACTGTGAAATTCCAACTAGATCTAAGAGAAATTCTTAAGTAAACAAGGTACTATTTTTTCTATGTATGAAAGTTAACACACTTTCTATGTCATCATTGGAGGATGACAGGTATGGACTCTTTGTCAAGACGGGACATATGTTTCTCTACCAGATAGAGAACCCAGTTGGTACCATATTTTTACTTGGAAATAGAAGAAACAAACTTTATTTTATGCAGGGAGAGGTGATATTTTTAGGGTCGCGTTGATGGTTATATGAGACTGAATATGAAGATGAGGCAGGTGTATAGATGATACCTTCAGATGAGGAGATTTATACTAGTAGGAGACTCAGCCAATATGAAGGTTGTGAGCAAATGCATGGGTTTACAGAGGATTCCCCTCACAATTATCATTTTAGAGTTGTTTTTCAACATGGATCTCCAGGTTACATTCCGGAGCAAGAGGGAGTTGCTTCAAAGGACATAGACCCAGGTGGTGGAGGTATAGGAATTGTCGAAAGGACCTCCCTCATTAAGAGGGAGTGTTAGTTTTTATAACTCAGTTGGTCCTTCCCCATGATTTTGATGTCACATGGGGGGAACATAAGTTGTATTTTCCTAGGCAACTTTTTAAATGTAAAGTGAGTTTGTACTTTATCATTAAAGTGAGATTTAAGTTGTGGGGCCCAAATATTTAATGTGCACTTTATTAAATAAACGTGAGTCTATATTGTGCAATTAATGAGAATCCTAGGATCTAATCAATCTTATCATTTGATTAGATAGTTATGGTAGTTAGGATTAGGGTTTCAATAGATAAAGTATAAAAGAGTGTTTAAATAAAAGAGAGAGACATCATAAGAAGGAGAATACAAGTGAGAGAGAGATAAATTAAATCTTGAAGGAGATTTCTGATTTGTGAGAGACTGGTCATCAAGAAAAATTGAAGGCACGATTCCCAATAAATTTATGTAGCATTCATTGGACCGTACAGTCATTATTACAGGACGTACAAGCACATAAATCCAAGCAGATTGCATGCACAAATTTTAAGACAGTTTTGTATGCATTTAATGTTGGGCAGAATACGTACAGTCCGTACCTAGCACAAATCCTGAGAAACTGGTTGTGTACAGTTTGCACATGTGAGTTGACTGTGAGTATATTTGGCACGTTTTCCAATGCAAATTTACAGATGAATGAGGGTTTCAAAAATTGTTTTGGTGTTCTAGAAGAAATTCTAAGTTGTTGAATTTCTGATTTTATCTCTCATAAATAAAATTCTTTCTCTAGGTTTTCCTTTGGTGAGGGTTTTTCTCCCTAAATTTCTGGGTTGTCGCACTTATCTTCAGATTGAAATTGAGTGCATTGGTGTTTAAGCTTAAACTATCAGACAAATTCATTTTATGAATTATTAGTTCATAAAAGTAATAAATCGGATTTGCAGTCAAAGTGTTTGATAAAATTCTAATAAAAGGTTTTCTGGTTGTTTATCAAATTTCTTCACATCCTACAGTTGATTTTTATCCAGGTGAGCAGATTTATATTCTTCCCAAGAAGGAGATTCCTCCAGACATCAACATTTAGTTTGGAGCAACATCAGCAACATTTCAACTTTTTTCGTTTTCCTTTCATGTCCTTTCTTGAGGGAGGATTTTCCCCATGTGGTTTTGCCTCTTTCCTCAATTCTTTGGACAAGATAAATTGTAAAAGGGTGACCATAGCCTTGTTGTTGGGCCCTGTATAGGTCTATATTTCTTATTATTTCAGAGATATCATCATAAATTTAGACTTAAAGGGGGGTGTTGGAATATAATAAACCCACTAAATACTTAGGAAAATAAATATTAATCATTTCTGGTAAATATCCTATCCACTAGCCTAGATAATTGGCATCCACTTGCACCACTTGGTCAACACTTGCCATATATACCCCAAGAGCACCTTTATCCTAATTCTGGTTAGATCATGCTAACTTTATTGACTGCGAGAATTAATAATTGCGCCTTTGTGCAGATTCTTCCTTTAGACTACTTTATTCATGCTTTTCAATGGATAAGGTAAAGCTAGTCAACTAGGCAGCTGCCACCTTTTGTCCAACTCATACTCCATGATTTTCTCTCCATATTCCATGATTATCAATCTTTTTGTTCACACGTCATCACTCACTCATGCCTCAGCTAATTCACGAGCTCTTGGTTTAATTAAGAAACTTCTTTAGTCGCCTATGGGGGTTTACCATATTTAGTAAGTATGCTTTATGAGCTAGCATGAGTTGTCTCCTAGAAACTCTATTTTCCTTTATAAGGATGTATTACCTATGTAATAATATCAATCATCATTCATTGATCATTCCTAATGTGTGTTCATGATTCTTATTCTTCTCTCATTTTGCTAATTCTCTCTAATTCTCTGTGAGGTTAATTGTGTGCCTAGATCCTTAGCTTGTTTATAGAATTCTTGCTGCTATCAAGGATTTATAATTTTGACACAACTTCAATGACACCATATGATCCTTAAATGAGGGACTTATAGTCCACTCACCAACACAGATACTATGCAGAATTTAGTTCTAATCCATGTTCTTAGTACAAAGATCTTTATCCTTCTAGTGTAGTAGGACTTTGTTCTTATTGTAGCTTGCACACAACAACCAACTATAGTAAAAATAATTATCAATGTGTTGAGTTAGTTTCTCTTTGGATCTCACCAGACAAGAACACAAGCAACTAATGGTCAAACCAATAAACCAAACGTTGCAAGTACTCTATCTTTGAAGACATTGTCTTCAAGACTAATTTCGAGGCCTCTATTTTCTATGCACTCCGAAATGAATTTAGTATTCTTATGCTATGTTCAGGTTTGAGTTACCCTACTTGGTTTTTAAGTTATGTTAATCCAGGGCCACCATTTTCAATACTTAAGTAATCTCATTCTCAGATGGCTCTACTAGGGGACATTATTCCTCCACTCAATGGCTATTTATTGGCTTTGAAAGGACACCATCTTCAAGCTTCGTGTGGATCCTAGAATTCTAATTCAATCTCAATTCCTTTCCTTCTGAGATAATGGAGTTCAATGAAGCAATAATGGGGGAAACACGTCCCATGAATTCAACTCAATGAATTATAACTAGTGGAAACCATGATAGAAATTGAATCTTGGTAAATACACCCAACCTCCATCTACCAAGTGTTTCTGCCTTACACACCCCTGGGTGGGAACATAACAGAAATATTCAAGTTGCTCGATGTGTCCTTGGGGTCAATTCTCAAGTAAGGTACTCTCACGTGCTCCTGACTCCTCCGTTTAGGCTACTTCTAACAGATCCAGGGGGGTAGTCCCTAAGAAAGAATTGCTAAGGCTTTTGTTTGTTAATGTTTGAATTATCAGAGTGTTTGTTAGGATTTTTGATCAAATTACCAAGTACTGCAATATTAAAACATATAATTCACCAGCATGATAAAAACATTTACAACAATAATTACTTGAAGCAAGTGATAAACAATGATAGTATAACCAATGTCGAAATGGAGTCGAAAGTAATGCTACTAAAAAGGAAATAATGTTGTGTAGTGTATCTTGGTTAATTTTAATCTTATTCAAATGGTGAGTGATTTAAATGTTTTCACCTTACACACAACTGGGGGGAACGCAGCAGAAATATTCAAGCTGCTCGGTCAGTCCTTGGGGGAAAGTCTCGAGTCAGGTACCATCACATGCTCCTAAATCCTCCATCTAGGCTACTCCGGATGGAGCTAAGGGGGGTAGTCCCTAACAAACAGTTTATAAGGATTTTGTTTGTTAATGTTTGAATGATCAGAGTGTTTGTTAGGAGTTTTGATAAAATTACCAAGTACTTCAATATGAAAACATATAATTCACCAGCATGATAATAGCATTCACAACAATAATGACTTGAAGCAAGTGATAAACAATTATAATATAACCAGTGTCGAAAATGGAGTCGAAAGTAATGTTGTTGAAAATGAAATAATGTTGTGTCGTGTATCTTGGTTAATTTTAATCTTATTCAAATGATGAGTGAGTTAAGGGAAAATGGGATACCCGATATACCATGAACAAAGTGGCTCCGCAGATGAAAATGTGGGCTAGATGGAGTCATGGGGGGGTTTTCAACACTACACCAATATGGATGTATCCTAATGGGACCCCACGGTCACTTTCTAGTTTTCCCCACTTTCCTTGAAGAATTTGCCCATTGTTCCTCAAGTTCATTACGTCGTATTTTCATAATGTTTGATGGTTGTAAATTTTATTAATGTGAATCAATTAATTAGATGTGAGAGATTAATGAATGCACAATACCGATTTTGATATCCCCGAGTGTCAGATTGAGCCGCGAGGGGTAGAACATACACGGTAGAGGCAAATGTTTGTTCTGATTTAGTGACTAACGAACAACAAATGTAATAATCTATAAATCCCCTTAAGGACTGATTGTGTTCTTATGATTTATTCTAAGCAATACATCAGTTTTGCATTCAAGGAAACTACAGTCAAGGATCTCTTTCAGGACAAAGCCTTACTCGAGAGGTCAAGACTGGGTTAGATATACAAATATAAATATATATAAAAGAAATTAAAGATTCTAATGTAACCTTCAAAATATAATCTATTTAGATAACAAATGCAAAACTAATTTAAAACTTTTAACTGAAAAATTGAAGAAAAATTCAATCACATCAATGGACGATACAGAATCCCCCCCACCCCAAATGGGGGAAGAGGGGTGTAGGAGTCAGTATCCCACTTGCTCTTTTATTATTTGTTACAATCAAAATTCTTGAAAAGTAGGACACTTTTTGACCCTTGAAAATGGGTCAAAAGAGCATAAAATTGATGCCAAGAAGAAGAGGAATGAAGAGGAGGAAGGTAGGATTGAGTATGGGTGCTCCAGATGGATTAATACTCAAAAATTTGGCAACATCTCTCTCTCTTTTTCCATAGACCTGCTAAAAACCAGCAAGCTTAAAATGCCAAATTAGTGGGTTAGATGCAAAAATAGACTAATAATTTACCACTTTTAACACTTGAAAAAATCTTGCAAAGTTTAAACTTGAAGTGCTATAGCGAATGGAAACTAGATCTAAGCCTTGAGATACAAAATCTCAGCCCTTTCTTAGATCTAAATTGAAACAAGTCAAATGAAGGATAATAAATATTTTAATGATCAAATTTTAACTTGCAATAAATGAAAAAAAAGAGATTGAGGTTGGGTGTTTTTTTTTCGTTGCGAAGGAAGAAGAAGAGGTCAAGATTCAAACTTTGAACAAGGTTGAGGAGGAAGGTGCCTGTAGGGTAAACAAGTTAGATCTAAAATGAAGCGGTGAAGAAGACAAGATGCAATCGAGCTCTAGTCTTACTCCACCTTCGGTGATCTGCAAAGCTACGCAAGAAACCTTCATGCAAAGATCAGATCTAGTATGGTAAGCCACATAAAACAAAAAGCATAAAAGTATTACCGACAACAAAGTATAACTTTTGAATCTTATATGATTACACATAAATAAGTAATTTGAGATTCAAATTCCTATTCTACGGATTGGAATACAAACTTCTAAGCTAAATATTTGAAATGGCATGAAACAAAAAAAAATGCTAAACATATATCACCTCGGTTACAGAACAAGAATTGACCATGAAAGAGTATTACACCAGCAAATTGTCCTCCAAATACTCAACTTTATTCATAACAAAGATAAGCAATTACAATCATATGAGCAAAGGTCCATTGATTCCATCCAGTATGAGGAAAAAGGCCTCTCTTTTATAGATTTTACGAACCCCTCGGGGGAAACCACTAACTGGAAGAGAAAGAAAGAGTTAACAAGAACTGAAGAAGTGATTTGTGGGATTGATTGGAGTTGATTGCAATGAGGATGCGCCACCTCTCCCAAGAGAGATGTGCTCTCGCCCACTTGCTTAACAAACCCACACACATAAAGCCACATACTCAAAATGCTCAGTATATGAAGGATGGCGCAACCTCCCAACGTGAGATGCTCACGTCACACTCCAAGTCAATGTCAAACTTCATGCCTTGATTTATGTAAGGGATTGGTAGTTTCTCCAAGTCACCCAATGCCAAAATAATGAGGCCACATCATCCCACGTGAGGGACCACAATGGGATGTGTAAGTCTCACTTTAGTCAATCGTTTGTTTGAATGAAGTATATCCAACCTATGATATAACTAAAGTATTTAAATGTAGCTTCTAATAATACAACATGTGAGGGGGTCCACCCTCATACCACTCCATCCCAATCTCCTCATGTAGTTGGCATGAATCCCATGTGGATGACGTCACTTTAAACAAAATACTTCAAAGATTAACCTTTTACCAAAAGTTTGACTTGCATTTATAACTTGAAAAATATCACATGCCATGTCATTTCCTTTTTTAAAATATTGATTTTTTACTTTTGTTTTTAAATTGACTTTCGTGCAATTTGTCATAATTTAGCATTTTTATGCCACTTCGTCCGATGGAGAAATAACGCCATATGAGACAATTTAGTCTTCTAGAGCATGAGAAAAGTGGGTCTTAGGTAAAGGAGGTGCTCTAAGCTTGAAAACGAGCCCAAACACGCCAAAAACGGACTTTGGATCACACATTTTTTACATTTTGAATTTTTCCATTTAAACCATTAAAAAATGGCATAAAAACAGAATATATATATATATATATATATATATATTTCTCGAAATCGGAAGAAACTCTAGGGGGGCCTAGTACATGTCCATACGACTCAATATGATGTCTAACATGCTTATATATATCGACACATGAACTTTAGTAACCTCCTAAGGTCTAACCACCAAGACGAAAATTCCAGCTTTGGATGAGCGATGAAAAACTTGAGAATTATACATCGCTTATTCAGCATTGCATAATTGACATGGAAAAAATAACTTGGAATAATCATATTGATAACCAAGTCCTAGGAAGCCAAGTCCATTACAAAACGTTTTCCATGTTAGAGCATTTATTACAATGCCCCCAAGCGGTATGAACATACATTTTATTATAAAAAAAAAGACCACAACTGGTCTTGATGTAACCATGGAACTTCTGAGCACTAACAATGAACAATTGACTTGTTGAATACTCCGGCGGCTCACTGGAAATCCCATAAGTGCAAATTAGGTGATAACATATTGCTCCAACTGCGAGACATGCGCTTGTTTGATCTTTATTCAAAAAGAGTGTGTGAAAGGCCCAGAATCTTTGGTTCCTGCACGAAATTAAAGCGCATTTGTACCACATATATGTATAATTCAATGCCAAAATGAAACACATAAGTTGTAAAAAAATGTTAGTATACATAAAATAATGTAAAAACTATGGTGCATACATCATATACATAAATTTAACTATGATACAAAAGATAAAGTACAAAACTATGGTACAAAAGAAACAACTGAAAGGAAAAGAGATAAGGGTTTAGGGAATCCCTTAGAATGCCCTAATGGGAATTAAATGGCATTGTTGAAGAACAAATTCAATTGTTTCTCATTCACTGGTAAGAGCAACTTTTCTCCTTCCATAGTATTAATGAGAAATGAATTTGTGTCCGCCACGTCATATATCATGTATGGATCCATCCATAGGCTGTCAAACTTTTCGTGCTTCCCCGACTTCTCTTTCCTTTTATCTCAGAGAAGAATTGTATCCCCAACCTGAAATGGTATCTTCCTAGCTGACTTGTCGAAGGTTCTTGTAACATCCCCGAACTTCTGACCGGTGAAGAGGACGCTACCATACCATTAACTATCCGGGCAACTAGCCCCATGAACATACACACATAAAAACTGAGACTGAAATGCTTTGAAATAAAACATGCATACATTGTTACCATACATCGGAAGCAAAACCATACATTCAAGCACTTAGCATGTTCATCATTTTCATTAAAGAACAAAATACAATTTGCTGAGATGAGATATTCGAAGATACTTATCTTGTGAAGAATTCGTCCCGCAACCAACTACGTCGCTGCAACGTTCCACCCAACCATAGGCTAGTGTGCTCCTTAATCTCTCAGCATCACTGCCACCCCTGAGTTGGGCATGATTCCCTAAGGAATAAGGAACTAAGCAGGCTCACACATAGCCAAAGATACACAAATCAGCCAATCCAACACAGTTGGGTTTATCAGGCCATCAGGGAGCTGGGAAAAGCTGAATGCTAAGATGGTGGGCTCACTGAAGAGCTAAGGACACCTACACTAGAATTAGCCTGACTTCTAGGACACCCACACACACCCAACACAAGGAATCAGTCCCTTCTCTGCTACACAGTCCCTCAGGCCCTGACTTCCCTTATAGTTCTATTCATGGGTTGTGGAGAAGAAAGCCATCCCTCTAGCTCTATCTTTGTTGCTTCCAAACACACCAAGTTTATCAAGCATACCAAGCCTTCATTCCCACTCCAACACAGTCCAAAGACCAACCACTGCATACACACAGCCAAACAAGCAATTCACACCTCTGACTAGGAAATTCGATTCCTGAGTCGTTCTTGGCCCTATCATGGCCAAAACGACCCAATAAGAACCCACAGCAACCCAAAACGAAAATGAACCCATAGCAAACCAAAATCGTGGGGAAACCAACAGCAATCAATTTCTCAGTTGCGTGAGGAAGGAAAAACAACCCAGGTGGAGGTGAATTCACACGGCCAGACCCACAACGAAGAGAAATAAACATAGCAAAATTCCCCAACCAGGAAATTCACACACAAAACAAAATCGTGCCCGTGAGGCCGCTCTCCCAGCTCTCCACGTGAGTAAAATGCCAAGACCTGTGCATGAGGAGTAAAATGACTGTCTCTGCGTGAGGATGGGCAAGAATGCAAGAATGGAAGAATTGAGTCCACGTGAGGGTGAAAGAGTCTGCTGGTGGAGTGTGCATGTGGGAAAGGACTGACAGTCCTGCCACACACCACTGCCCAGCAATAACTGCCCAACTAACAACAAAGGTTTTTAATTTGGTAGTTGACTGATTGAGACAAGGGAAGGGTGAGTAAGTCAAAAGGGTGGGTGACAACTAAATGGGTTTAACAGCTGACACTTGGCTTTTCCCCATTGGCCCAAATAAACATAATTTCCCTCCCTATCCTTAGGAAAATCATTCCCTTTTCATTATGGTTGCATTGACATAGCTGGTTGGGGTTCATTTTAATTAAAATGCATAATTACATGATGCCAGAATTATAATGTGTCAGATATCCCATCGGCGACAATTTCAATCGCCGAAACATAAAACAACCAAATTGATGGTGGAGCTTTTTTCTTTAGCTCCACACCACGATTAATTACAATATATACATCATATACATTTAATACAAATGGGGTCAAAACCGGGGTGTTACAGTTCTTTTGATCTTATCTTGATTTCTAATGCTATGGTCAAGGGCCTTTCTTCGGTTCTCATCTAGTTCAATGATCTGATTGATCCTATTGGGCATGGAATCTTCCTCCATTTCATACTCTTGGAGCATCTTCATGGCAAGTAATTGAAGGTAAATGGGCAATGAAACAGTTAAACCATACACAAGCTCAAAAGGTGTTTTCCTGGTTGCACTTTTCTTAGTCATCCGGTCGGCCCAAAGTGCATACTTAATCTTACTATCCCATGACTTCTTATAATTTTCAATTGTTTTCTTAAGGATAGTCATTAAGTTCTTATTGTTGGATTCAGTAAGGCCATTACCCTACAGGTAATAATTGGAAGAATGGGATAGTATAATTCCATATTTGAAGCAAAAGTTGGTGAAATCTACAATTTATCAGTAACCTTTTTAGTGGGGATGGCCTCCACCCACTTAGTGAAATAATCGGTAGTTATTAAAATCCAATAATAACCATTTCTAGAGTTATCTTTGAATTTATTGATGAAGTCAAGCCCCCACTGTTGAAAAGGGGATAGAACCACAACTATTTGCAAAGGTAATGCTTTCAAGTGAACAACTGGCACTGCTGACAACTCCTGCCCAATTTATGAACATTTGCAAATAGGGAGGGACAATAGTAACATGCTCTAAGGATTTTGTGGGTTGTCGTATCTGCTGTATAATTCCCACCACAAAATCCTGAATGGAACTGAGTCAAGTGTTTCTTAGACTCTTGCTCATTGACACATCTAAGGATCACTCCATCTGGACTTCTCCAACCCAGTCCCTCTTGAGTGATGCAATATCTAACGGATTTTAACCTTAAAGCCCTTCTTTAATGGCATTTTAGATGTTCGGGGCATGTAAGGTTTTTAAGAAAGAATATAATATCAGAGTACCAATGTTGATCTAAACATTGCAACTCTGGAGGCATGCTCAATGTAGGTTCTTCATTCTGAAAAATTATTCCTAAGGCTTCTTCATTACCCTGAGTTAACATTTTTGCTAGGCCTTGTCCTTTGATTAATTTTGTGAGTTTAATCTCTATATCATACTCCTATATTTTAGATACCCACTTACCTCTTTTGCATATGCAATCTTGTTGATACAAGATATCCTTAACTTCCGAGTGAGGTACATAACAGACTATCTTTGAGTAACCAACATATGTTCTGAAATGCTTCAAAGATATTACTAAGGAAAAAGTGTGTTTCTCCATGGTTGTATATTTAAGCTTAGAGTGTTGCAAGGCTTGGCTCAGGTAAGCGATGGGCTACTCAAGTCCTTCATTGTTTTTATGGAGCAAAACCCTCGTAATAGTATCCTCATATGCAAAGGAGAAGATAATGAAATCTTTAGAATAGTCTGGGCTGACTAAGACATGGGATCTTGTGATGGATTCTTTAATGCATCTGAAAGCTTCTCTACCTTCATTAGTCCACTCAAACATAGCATCATTTTTCAATAGCTTTTATAAAGGTTTCATGTACTCAACTAAGTTTGGTATAAATATTCTAATGAAATTGATGTGCCCATTAAAATATTGGAGAGCCTTGACATTTTTAGGCAATGTAATCTTTTTAATGGCATCAATTCTGTTAGGGTCAATTTTTACACCATCTTTGGAAATTATATGTCTTAAGAGTTTTCCTTCATTAAATCCAAAAATAGACTTTGTCAGATTAAGCGATACCATATTTCCTACATCTTTCAAAAACTTGCTTAAGATGGCTTATGTGGCTTGGTCTTTCTTTTAAAAAAATGGTCAAGTCATCTTGATAAATCTCTATGAACTTTACAATCAACTCCTTGAATGCATAGTCCATGGCCCTTTGAAAAGTGGTCCTGTTACCACCCAAGTTGTACTTGGTGGTTTTTTCTAGCAAGTTGGCGAAGTAGATAAAGTACACATGTTCATGATCGGAGTTCAGAAGTCCGCCGGCCTTTTTCTAAGAGTATGTTCGGAAATTTTTGTAACACATGTTCATACCCTCTTGGGGAAACTGTAAAAAATGTCCTAGCATTTTTTTTATAAAATGCTCGGCTTCCCAAACTTAAGCATCAAGACGACTAGCTTAGAGTGTTTTTTCCCTCGGTTATTATTGGTTGTTGAACAAACGACTAATAATTTATGAGTTTTTCACTCACACCTCCAAAGTTGGAGTAGTTGTCTTGGTGTTTCGACCTTAGGAGGTTATCAAAGCCTTCATGTCAGTGTTTTTCAACATGTTAGGCATTGATTTTGAGTCGTATGGACATGTGCTATGTTCCCCTACAGTTTCGTCAGTTTCCGAGAAAATAAAAATTTTCCACAAAATTAGGCCATTTTTTAATGGTTTAACTAGAAAATTTCAAAATGTAATAAAAGTCAGATATAGAGTCCATTTCTGACGTGGTGACACTCGTTTTCACACCCAGAGCGTCCACTTTATCCCATAGACCACTTTCCACATCAGTCGGGCAGCTGAAACACCCCGTGAGACATTATTAAGCTAAAAATGCATCAGAGGAGCATTTTAATGCTAAATTTCGGCAAATTGACACCATAGTCAAAGTTTAATAAAGTGAAAAATTTTAAAAATAATTAATGGGGTGACATAGTATGGGGCCCTCTTCTACTTAAGTGTGGCTAAACTATTGTATTAAAAATTTGTTTTAAAGAGGGGGTTTTAATGTTGAAGCTCACGTGAGGGAGAGGGTTGACGTCAACATGAATAGGGAAAGGTTGGAGGCTAGCGTGAGGTGGATAGTGGAGCCCCCCTCAAATGCAAATAATTTTTTAAAACATTGGTTTAAGTTTGTTGTGGTAGCAAGTAGATGTTGGAGGGTTGCGTGTGAGGGTGATGTCAAACCCCTCACGCTAGCAAATGAGCTCACGCCCAATGTTGGAAAGTGGGCCCCTCCCTTCATGTTATTTGTTTTCTAAAAAACTTTGGCTTATATCATAATGGCTAGCACATGCAATGTGGTGACATCACCCACCAACCTTCATTCAAATTACGTGAGGGAGAGATGGACGTCGTTTTGGAGTTTGGTGGATGCTTGAGTGTGTTGGCAATTGATTATGAGTTAGCTAAGAGAGGTGTCAATCACCTCTGTAGTTCAACTCAGTCCCTCTTCACTTCAACTCAGTCCAAGCTTAGTTCAAACTCAGATAACTCTAAGTGCATCCTCAGTGTTGGTAGCCCCCCAGGGGCTTGGCTCTGGCCATAAATAAAGAAGCATTTCTCTCTTCCAAACTAGTTAGAGCTGGGGAGAAAGGCTTGATATTGTGTAATATTGTATTGATCATTCTTTTGTTGGAATAAAAGAGAAGCTTTGGAGGCTAAATTGTGGTGTACTTTTCATGTGTGGATCATCATTATCATGCTGCTTTTGAGGTAGACTGTTATTTTTTCATTTTTTGCATTAAAGGTTGTTTGCCTGAATGATTGTTGGAATCAAAGAAATAGATCATTGTAAGTAAGTTTACTTACTCCTATTTTTCTACATATGTTTGAATGAGCTAATATGTGCATGCTAAATAAGATTATTTTTATGCTATGTCATCTATTTCCCATATGTATCTTCAGATTTAATGGTTTTGTTTGCAGGATTTGTTGTTTAGCTTGCAGGTTTTTCGTGACTAGAAGAGTTGTGGTTCAAGTTTGATTTCATTGGTTTTCCAATAAATATTGCAAAGATGTGCCCCTCGGTGCTTCACTGACAAGTTTCTTTTGCAAATCTATTTCAGCAATAAGCACTATTCATTTCCTCTTCCTCCTTCAAAAATTAAATTTTCTTCAAATTGGTTACCATTTAAGAATCTTATCGGCTAGATCTATCTCACTAAGAAAATCATATATAGACCTAGTTAGTAAGATTATTCCTAAGTTTAGATCTCAGTTCTATTTTGCATGCAAAGTTCTATTTGAAGAGATCTAGTTCAAATTACCCTCTTTTGCAAGCATTATAAAGAAAATTTGTAGCTTGTTTAAATGTAGATTATTTCGAAGTTTAAAAGAAAAATATAGCAATTGGTTGCATATCATATTGAATGCTCAAAAGGCAAGCCAAGATACCAAGGAAAGTGTGCTTTCCTTGTTTCATTTTTGCTCTTCTTTCTTACCTTTTTAACTTAGCTTTTTTTGGTATTATTTATGTGGTCCAAAGGCACTTTCAAAGTGTTTTTGGGCATCTTTCACTGACATTTGCTTGCTGGTTTTTAGCAAGTCCATAACAAAACCAAAAAAAAAAAAAAAAAACTCTGCCCAAAAATACATTTATTGGGCATCCAGAACTTCCAGAAGGCTTCCCCTCAGCCGGGTTTCTTTTATTTGTGTTTAATAAGCTTTTGGATCCCAAATAACAAGGACCAAAGAGAATTTCCACTAAAGAATTATAATCGATTAATAAAAATCAAGTTCGAGTAGGCTCTTTTGAGCCCACTCCCCATCCCCCCAGGGGGGATCTTGCATTTTTTGTTTTTTTTTGCATTTTTTTCACCTTTTCTAGTTTAGTTATGTATTGCAGTATTATATACTTTGATTTTGCATTACATGCTTTCATCTTTTACAATTTCAAAGTAATCATACTACTTACCCCACGACTTCCTAATTGACCCAAAAGGGGAAGGAGATGTGTTGTAGGACTAATTAGATAATCTATGAGTTGTGTTTTGATATTTTTTTGTTATCTAAAACTAACCCCTCCTCGCTTTCTCGATTGAGGTCCATTTGGACCGAAAGAGATTCCTGGAGGTTTTCCCTTTTTAACAAAGAACACAACTTAAAATCCTTAAAAATTATCAAGGCTCTGTTGTGTATGCTATGCACTGGCTATGGTTTGTGCGATCAGTCGGTTGCATCAAAAGCAGCGTGGGTGACTAGAGTAATTAGATCTCACATCTTTCAATTAACCTCCCCAGGAGAAAATCCAACGCCTCAATTTAAGTCGTTGTGGTGGCAAATTACCCAAAGGAAGCAGGAACAACCGAGCAGTGACCTTAAGGCACAGGTTAGACTATACCCTTGCGGTGTAGTGTTGAACATCATCTCCGAGACTCCAACCAGCCTACATATTCCTTGCGGGTAGCTGTATCGGTTAAGGGTTTTGGACATACTCCCTGTACCCCCTAAGTATATCGGGATTCCCCTTCCTCCCTAAGTAATCAACTCATCTTGCATTAACTTAAAATTTGACCAAGAGCAATCTCAACAGCAATCTCATTTGTGAACTCCATTACTGGCACTGATCTATTTTGATATTATCATATGTTTTCGCATTCTTGTTTATCAATTGTTAATTTCTATGTTGTTGTGGTGTAACACATATTGCAACTATCTTGTGTTAAAATCATTTATCGAAACTCCTAAGTAACCTACTTCATCACCATAAAACACTAAAGCCTTAAAAGCCTTAGCAATTAATAGGGTCTACCCCCCTTGGCTTCGTTAGGAGTTGGCCTGAACAGAGGAGTCAAGAACAAGGTGACAGCCTTGACTCGAGACTTGGCTCCAAGGACACACTGAGAGGCTGGAAGATTTGTTGCCTCATTCCCCCAAGGTGTGTGAAAGGCGGCAACAGGTCCCATCATTCAGCAAAACCGAAAGGCATCCTCAAATATTCAAAAGTGCCCAAGGGGAGGTAAAGATAGTTTTATGGCTATCTTCCTTCTGAATCACTACCTGGTTGTACCCTGAAAACCCATCCAACATGGACATCATGGCCGCCCCTGTTACTCTTTGGAGGAGGGTCTCCATATTGGGAAACTGATAATTGTCCTTCTGACAAGCTATGTTTAGATTCCTGAAATCTATACATATCCTTAGACTACCATTATTTTTCCTTACCACCACCATGTTAGAGCACCAAGATGAATGTCATGTTGGTGCAATAATCCTGCAGCTAACATCTTTTCAACTTCTTTTTTAACTATAGGGGCTAACTTGGGGTTTATTTGTCTTAGTTTTTGCCGAAAGGGTTTTAATTCTCTAATATTGTGTTTTAAAGGAATGGTATGTTGGAATATCAAAAATGTGTTCAAGTGTTAGAAGCCCATGTGACACTGGATTCCTAAGCTAATCACCTTCGTCCTGATACTCTTTACCATGTTCCTAATGGTTTACATTGAAATTTGAGAACTCATCAACATTGCGGATAAACCTAAGAATTTTTTTATCATCACAAAAAACCTGTGAATGCTCCATATTTTCTGGGACCAATGGTCTAAATTTTATCTCAAGTTTACCATCACCATATAATAGTTCCTGTGAGGGTTGGAGGGTTGAAGTTGCTACTGTAAACTGATCTGCCATGCTATTTCGATCTCTAGGAATCGCAATTGTGTTCAAAGCATAAAAAAAATCCATACTATCTCATACTGCATTCCTATACCTCTTTAGTCTTTGACACTTGCATGCAAAATGACCTTTTACCTTGAAGATGATTAGATCAGAGTCACCTTTAATGTTTCATATCTTAATCTCCATGTCTCTATCCATTTCTAACCCAAGTAAAAGAGCCCCATACTCAGCTACATTATTAGTGTTGATGTAATTGTAACTTCGGAATGTATTCATCCGTATATCTTATGTATTGTACCCCGATGTTTATTCTGGGATGTGTCTGTAATGTATTTGAGTCATGTCATACCCCAATGTTTATTCCGGGAAGTTTCTATAATATAAACAAGTCATGTCAAGTCATTGTGGGTAACCCTCCTATTAGTCAAGGGTTAAAGTCCCCACATTTGTGGGGCCCTAGGGTTATTAGACTATCCTAGAGAAGTCGACCCTAGGTGAGTCATTGTGAGTCGGGGAAATAGTCCCCACCATTGTGTTAAGGATAAACCTCCTTATTGGTCAGAGGAGGCAAAGTCCCCGTAAGTTGTGGGGCACTAGGGTTATTAGACACTCCTAGAGATGTCGGCTCTAGTAAGTATTTGTTAAGTGAGGCCGATATGTTGGAGTGGGTTTCAAGTGAACGAAAGAATATAAATAGAGAGTGAGCCTCTCTATTTATCACACACACAGTCACTCATTGGGGCGCATGAGTGAGAAGAGAAGTTGTTAGGACAAGAGAGAGACTACTGCTGTCGGGAGATCATCTTTATGTTTTCGCGTTTTACTTTTGGTGCTCATTCTATATCTGAGGAAGTTGCGAGGTTTTCTCCTTTGTGGTTTCCCCGAGGAAAATTCTTTGTGACTCTTGTCTCTTGCGTTTTATTGTTGTGCATGTTATTCTCTCAGTTAAAGATCCTAATATCATAATGCTAGCTTGAATGATAAAAATCTAACATGGTATCAGAGCTAACCTAAGAAGAAGACATTGTGTAGCTCCAGAACCTAGGGCTTCTTAATTTTTGGGTCTCTCTCCAAAATCCATCAGCAAAAGTATGCTAGGCTGACTCTCCATTGAAGGGCGCATCTTTCTGTCGAAGCGGAATTCGATTCCAAGCATTTTCAGTTTTTGATGCGGAAATTAGGGCTTCTTACAGAAGAGGAATTTTTTAGTGATCCCGGCATAGGATTGTTCTCCTCATCAAAATTGAATTTTAGAAACCTAGATCAAGATTTTTTCTTGAGTGAAACTCCGGGAAATTCAAACCCTAATTTGACCCCGAGCTGGAAAAAACCCTAAGATACTAAAACTGATAAGTTTTGGTACATTCGATATATCTCAGGATTGGCAAAGGCTCGGGTGCTGAAAATTGCAGAGGCCGAAGATAAAATCTTTATTTACACTGTGTCCAAACTTCAGCCTCAGATTCGCTATATTCTGGGAGATATGATCCCTCTAAGTTAGGGTTCCAGCTTCTTCCAGAATTCATCCCTAAACAGGACACCTGGGGAGAATTGCTATATCTTGGGCTACAAAGGTCCAAATGAAATTCCTGAAGATGTTGTAGAGAGGTCATGGAATTTACTTTCTGTGGTCCGAGTTTCAGACACCGAAGATGAACCAGTGACACGTGGCAGTTCGTACAACTTTGATGTGATGAACAGTCCTGAAACAGGTCACCTTGGAAAAATGATCATAAGTCCCAATTGGTGATACTAATTCTGATGAAACCTGTGGTTTTGGAATAAAAAACATGCGAGGCTACCTTAGTATGAAGTTTCAAATACAGAGGAGCAGTAATTTCGGAGACCCGCAGAAATAGTAACAGGAATTTCTGCAGAAGAAATTGGAAAACTAGGGCTTCCTGTTCCAGGAGCTTCCCTCCACTGTTTTCAGAAAAGGAGTACATTGAACAGCTCAACTTGAAGAGATCTATTTTTCTATCCAATAAGATATGAAATATTTCAAGTTTTGAAAATTAGGGTTTCTTTGACAAACCCTAGATCAGCCAACTCCGGAACCAGGACGAACACCTCAAATCGGTAAAATCTAATTTTTTGTTATTTGCATTTGAAGTTCTCATTTCAAAGTGATCTATCACATCAGCTTGATGATAAGCTTGGTGAAGTTGACAACTTCCAAGCATGAAAGTAATTGATCTCTCTGAAAAAAATGAATTGGACACCTACATGAGTAGAGAGGTTCCAGTTCCAGAGGGAGATGAGGCTAAAATCTTTACACAAGAAGAACTTGGTCAAGGCCAAGAAGATCATTGTTGATTCAGTCACAAATCAACTTGTACCACAAGTGTCTTCCCTAAAGACACCAAAGATGTTTGATTCCTTGACCAAGCTATTTGAAGGGAAGAACATAAATCAGAATATGACTTTGAGAAACCAATTGAAGATTGTGAAAATCCAGAATGCAGAGACCATACAGTCATACTTTACAAGGGTCTCTCAAATCAAAGAACAACTTGAAGCGGTAAAAGAAGAAGTGAAGAATGCAGAAGTGGTGATAGCCACCTTGAATGGCCTCCCATGATCATGGGATTCATTTTTTCAAAGAATGTGTGCCAGAAGGAAGTGATTACTTTCAGCAAACTCTGGAAAGAAGAAGAAGCTCAACTCATAATAAGAGAAGAGAAGATGGGAGCAACTGAAGATCAAGCTCTCACCATCCAAAGAAGATCCCTCAAGCGATAAGGAATATGAAGAACTCAACTCTTGAAGAACCTCTTATCCACCTTAGCATTTGGATAAGAAATGATGCTATTATGAATGAA